>OX463757.1:79504970-79866675 GCA_949824845.1 Rhingia rostrata | reverse complement strand
AGATTTTTAGTGAAACACCAAGCGACCAGGAAAAACAGCAGGCATCTGCTGTAACTTACTTTTTCTATTTTCTCCTATAAATCTGCAACGGTTTGATGGATCTCGATAAAATTTGGCGTGGTGCAAGATTATTGGTTGTTCTTGAAAATATATGCCTAGCCATAACTACCCCTTTAAAGGGCGGGGCAGGGCGAATGTTTACAACTGTAATTCTGTTGACTTTCTTTCACAAATCCAATTTATTCGCCCCGATCCTTGCCCATCTTATAAAGAAGCCGTTGCTTCACCTGTGTCCGAAATTTGATGAAAATCAATCAATCAACATCAGGCGACCAGGAAAAACAGCAGGCATCTGCTGTAACTTACTTTTTCTATTTTCTCCTATAAATCTGCAACGGTTTGATGGATCTCAATAAAATTTGGCGTGGTGCAAGATTATTGGTTGTTCTTGAAAATATATGCCTAGCCATAACTACCCCTTTAAAGGGCGGGGCAGGGCGAATGTTTACAACTGTAATTCTGTTGACTTTCTTTCACAAATCCAATTTATTCGCCCCGATCCTTGCCCATCTTATAAAGAAGCCGTTGCTTCACCTGTGTCCGAAATTTCATGAAAATCAATCAAGCGCTTCAAAAGTTATCAACCATCCAATTTCAAATTTGTAACGGCTATGGAAAATAGTGCCGGCAATTCCAGATTTTTCGTGAAACACCAGGCGACCAGGAAAAACAGCAGGCATCTGCTGTAACTTACTTTTTCTATTTTCTCCTATAAATCTGCAACGGTTTGATGGATCTCGATAAAATTTGGCGTGGTGCAAGATTATTGGTTGTTCTTGAAAATATATGCCTAGCCATAACTACCCCTTTAAAGGGCGGGGCAGGGCGAATGTTTACAACTGTAATTCTGTTGACTTTCTTTCACAAATCCAATTTATTCGCCCCGATCCTTGCCCATCTTATAAAGAAGCCGTTGCTTCACCTGTGTCCGAAATTTGATGAAAATCAATCAATCAACATCAGGCGACCAGGAAAAACAGCAGGCATCTGCTGTAACTTACTTTTTCTATTTTCTCCTATAAATCTGCAACGGTTTGATGGATCTCAATAAAATTTGGCGTGGTGCAAGATTATTGGTTGTTCTTGAAAATATATGCCTAGCCATAACTACCCCTTTAAAGGGCGGGGCAGGGCGAATGTTTACAACTGTAATTCTGTTGACTTTCTTTCACAAATCGAATTTATTCGCCCCGATCCTTGCCCATCTTATAAAGAAGCCGTTGCTTCACCTGTGTCCGAAATTTCATGAAAATCAATCAAGCGCTTCAAAAGTTGTCAACCATCCAATTTCAAATTTGTAACGGCAAAATAGTGCCGGCAATTCCAGATTTTTCGTGAAACATCAGGCGACCAGGAAAAACAGCAGGCATCTGCTGTAACTTACTTTTTCTATTTTCTCCTATAAATCTGCAACGGTTTGATGGATCTCAATAAAATTTGGCGTGGTGCAAGATTATTGGTTGTTCTTGAAAATATATGCCTAGCCATAACTACCCCTTTAAAGGGCGGGGCAGGGCGAATGTTTACAACTGTAATTCTGTTGACTTTCTTTCACAAATCCAATTTATTCGCCCCGATCCTTGCCCATCTTATAAAGAAGCCGTTGCTTCACCTGTGTCCGAAATTTCATGAAAATCAATCAAGCGCTTCAAAAGTTATCAACCATCCAATTTCAAATTTGTAACGGCTATGGAAAATAGTGCCGGCAATTCCAGATTTTTCGTGAAACACCAGGCGACCAGGAAAAACAGCAGGCATCTGCTGTAACTTACTTTTTCTATTTTCTCCTATAAATCTGCAACGGTTTGATGGATCTCGATAAAATTTGGCGTGGTGCAAGATTATTGGTTGTTCTTGAAAATATATGCCTAGCCATAACTACCCCTTTAAAGGGCGGGGCAGGGCGAATGTTTACAACTGTAATTCTGTTGACTTTCTTTCACAAATCCAATTTATTCGCCCCGATCCTTGCCCATCTTATAAAGAAGCCGTTGCTTCACCTGTGTCCGAAATTTCATGAAAATCAATCAAGCGCTTCAAAAGTTGTCAACCATCCAATTTCAAATTTGTAACGGCAAAATAGTGCCGGCAATTCCAGATTTTTCGTGAAACATCAGGCGACCAGGAAAAACAGCAGGCATCTGCTGTAACTTACTTTTTCTATTTTCTCCTATAAATCTGCAACGGTTTGATGGATCTCAATAAAATTTGGCGTGGTGCAAGATTATTGGTTGTTCTTGAAAATATATGCCTAGCCATAACTACCCCTTTAAAGGGCGGGGCAGGGCGAATGTTTACAACTGTAATTCTGTTGACTTTCTTTCACAAATCCAATTTATTCGCCCCGATCCTTGCCCATCTTATAAAGAAGCCGTTGCTTCACCTGTGTCCGAAATTTCATGAAAATCAATCAAGCGCTTCAAAAGTTATCAACCATCCAATTTCAAATTTGTAACGGCTATGGAAAATAGTGCCGGCAATTCCAGATTTTTCGTGAAACACCAGGCGACCAGGAAAAACAGCAGGCATCTGCTGTAACTTACTTTTTCTATTTTCTCCTATAAATCTGCAACGGTTTGATGGATCTCGATAAAATTTGGCGTGGTGCAAGATTATTGGTTGTTCTTGAAAATATATGCCTAGCCATAACTACCCCTCTAAAGGGCGGGGCAGGGCGAATGTTTACAACTGTAATTCTGTTGACTTTCTTTCACAAATCCAATTTATTCGCCCCGATCCTTGCCCATCTTATAAAGAAGCCGTTGCTTCACCTGTGTCCGAAATTTGATGAAAATCAATCAATCAACATCAGGCGACCAGGAAAAACAGCAGGCATCTGCTGTAACTTACTTTTTCTATTTTCTCCTATAAATCTGCAACGGTTTGATGGATCTCAATAAAATTTGGCGTGGTGCAAGATTATTGGTTGTTCTTGAAAATATATGCCTAGCCATAACTACCCCTTTAAAGGGCGGGGCAGGGCGAATGTTTACAACTGTAATTCTGTTGACTTTCTTTCACAAATCCAATTTATTCGCCCCGATCCTTGCCCATCTTATAAAGAAGCCGTTGCTTCACCTGTGTCCGAAATTTCATGAAAATCAATCAAGCGCTTCAAAAGTTGTCAACCATCCAATTTCAAATTTGTAACGGCTATGGAAAATAGTGCCGGCAATTCCAGATTTTTCGTGAAACACCAGGCGACCAGGAAAAACAGCAGGCATCTGCTGTTACTTACTTTTTCTATTTTCTCCTATAAATCTGCAACGGTTTGATGGATCTCAATAAAATTTGGCGTGGGGCAAGATTATTGGTTGTTCTTGAAAATATATGCCTAGCCATAACTACCCCTTTAAAGGGCGGGGCAGGGCGAATGTTTACAACTGTAATTCTGTTGGCTTTCTTTCACAAGTCCAATTTATTCGCCCCGATCCTTGCCCATCTTATAAAGAAGCCGTTGCTTCACCTGTGTCCGAAATTTCATGAAAATCAATCAAGCGCTTCAAAAGTTGTCAACCATCCAATTTCAAATTTGTAACGGCTATGGAAAATAGTGCCGGCAATTCCAGATTTTTCGTGAAACACCAGGCGACCAGGAAAAACAGCAGGCATCTGCTGTTACTTACTTCTTCTATTTTCTCCTATAAATCTGCAACGGTTTGATGGATCTCGATAAAATTTGGCGTGGTGCAAGATTATTGGTTGTTCTTGAAAATATATGCCTAGCCATAACTACCCCTTTAAAGGGCGGGGCAGGGCGAATGTTTACAACTGTAATTCTGTTGGCTTTCTTTCACAAATCCAATTTATTCGCCCCGGTTCCAACTTATCTAATAGAGGAGCCTTTGCTTCACCTGTGTCCGAAATTTAATTAAAATCAATCAAGCGCTTCAAAAGTTGTCAACCATCCAATTTCAAATTTGTAACGGCTATGGAAAATAGTGCCGGCAATTCCAGATTTTTCGTGAAACACCAGGCGACCAGGAATAACAGCAGGCATCTGCTGTAACTTACTTTTTCTATTTTCTCCTATAAATCTGCAACGGTTTGATGGATCTCGATAAAATTTGGCGTGGTGCAAGATTATTGGTTGTTCTTGAAAATATATGCCTAGCCATAACTACCCCTTTATAGGGCGGGGCAGGGCGAATGTTTACAACTGTAATTCTGTTGACTTTCTTTCACAAATCCAATTTATTCGCCCCGATCCTTGCCCATCTTATAAAGAAGCCGTTGCTTCACCTGTGTCCGAAATTTGATGAAAATCAATCAAGCGCTTCAAAAGTTATCAACCATCCAATTTCAAATTTGTAACGGCTATGGAAAATAGTGCCGGCAATTCCAGATTTTTCGTGAAACATCAGGCGACCAGGAAAAACAGCAGGCATCTGCTGTAACTTACTTTTTCTATTTTCTCCTATAAATCTGCAACGGTTTGATGGATCTCGATAAAATTTGGCGTGGTGCAAGATTATTGGTTGTTCTTGAAAATATATGCCTAGCCATAACTACCCCTTTAAAGGGCGGGGCAGGGCGAATGTTTACAACTGTAATTCTGTTGACTTTCTTTCACAAATCCAATTTATTCGCCCCGATCCTTGCCCATCTTATAAAGAAGCCGTTGCTTCACCTGTGTCCGAAATTTAATTAAAATCAATCAAGCGCTTCAAAAGTTATCAACCATCCAATTTCAAATTTGTAACGGCTATGGAAAATAGTGCCGGCAATTCCAGATTTTTAGTGAAACACCAAGCGACCAGGAAAAACAGCAGGCATCTGCTGTAACTTACTTTTTCTATTTTCTCCTATAAATCTGCAACGGTTTGATGGATCTCGATAAAATTTGGCGTGGTGCAAGATTATTGGTTGTTCTTGAAAATATATGCCTAGCCATAACTACCCCTTTAAAGGGCGGGGCAGGGCGAATGTTTACAACTGTAATTCTGTTGACTTTCTTTCACAAATCCAATTTATTCGCCCCGATCCTTGCCCATCTTATAAAGAAGCCGTTGCTTCACCTGTGTCCGAAATTTGATGAAAATCAATCAATCAACATCAGGCGACCAGGAAAAACAGCAGGCATCTGCTGTAACTTACTTTTTCTATTTTCTCCTATAAATCTGCAACGGTTTGATGGATCTCAATAAAATTTGGCGTGGTGCAAGATTATTGGTTGTTCTTGAAAATATATGCCTAGCCATAACTACCCCTTTAAAGGGCGGGGCAGGGCGAATGTTTACAACTGTAATTCTGTTGACTTTCTTTCACAAATCCAATTTATTCGCCCCGATCCTTGCCCATCTTATAAAGAAGCCGTTGCTTCACCTGTGTCCGAAATTTCATGAAAATCAATCAAGCGCTTCAAAAGTTATCAACCATCCAATTTCAAATTTGTAACGGCTATGGAAAATAGTGCCGGCAATTCCAGATTTTTCGTGAAACACCAGGCGACCAGGAAAAACAGCAGGCATCTGCTGTAACTTACTTTTTCTATTTTCTCCTATAAATCTGCAACGGTTTGATGGATCTCGATAAAATTTGGCGTGGTGCAAGATTATTGGTTGTTCTTGAAAATATATGCCTAGCCATAACTACCCCTTTAAAGGGCGGGGCAGGGCGAATGTTTACAACTGTAATTCTGTTGACTTTCTTTCACAAATCCAATTTATTCGCCCCGATCCTTGCCCATCTTATAAAGAAGCCGTTGCTTCACCTGTGTCCGAAATTTGATGAAAATCAATCAATCAACATCAGGCGACCAGGAAAAACAGCAGGCATCTGCTGTAACTTACTTTTTCTATTTTCTCCTATAAATCTGCAACGGTTTGATGGATCTCAATAAAATTTGGCGTGGTGCAAGATTATTGGTTGTTCTTGAAAATATATGCCTAGCCATAACTACCCCTTTAAAGGGCGGGGCAGGGCGAATGTTTACAACTGTAATTCTGTTGACTTTCTTTCACAAATCGAATTTATTCGCCCCGATCCTTGCCCATCTTATAAAGAAGCCGTTGCTTCACCTGTGTCCGAAATTTCATGAAAATCAATCAAGCGCTTCAAAAGTTGTCAACCATCCAATTTCAAATTTGTAACGGCAAAATAGTGCCGGCAATTCCAGATTTTTCGTGAAACATCAGGCGACCAGGAAAAACAGCAGGCATCTGCTGTAACTTACTTTTTCTATTTTCTCCTATAAATCTGCAACGGTTTGATGGATCTCAATAAAATTTGGCGTGGTGCAAGATTATTGGTTGTTCTTGAAAATATATGCCTAGCCATAACTACCCCTTTAAAGGGCGGGGCAGGGCGAATGTTTACAACTGTAATTCTGTTGACTTTCTTTCACAAATCCAATTTATTCGCCCCGATCCTTGCCCATCTTATAAAGAAGCCGTTGCTTCACCTGTGTCCGAAATTTCATGAAAATCAATCAAGCGCTTCAAAAGTTATCAACCATCCAATTTCAAATTTATAACGGCTATGGAAAATAGTGCCGGCAATTCCAGATTTTTCGTGAAACACCAGGCGACCAGGAAAAACAGCAGGCATCTGCTGTAACTTACTTTTTCTATTTTCTCCTATAAATCTGCAACGGTTTGATGGATCTCGATAAAATTTGGCGTGGTGCAAGATTATTGGTTGTTCTTGAAAATATATGCCTAGCCATAACTACCCCTTTAAAGGGCGGGGCAGGGCGAATGTTTACAACTGTAATTCTGTTGACTTTCTTTCACAAATCCAATTTATTCGCCCCGATCCTTGCCCATCTTATAAAGAAGCCGTTGCTTCACCTGTGTCCGAAATTTCATGAAAATCAATCAAGCGCTTCAAAAGTTGTCAACCATCCAATTTCAAATTTGTAACGGCAAAATAGTGCCGGCAATTCCAGATTTTTCGTGAAACATCAGGCGACCAGGAAAAACAGCAGGCATCTGCTGTAACTTACTTTTTCTATTTTCTCCTATAAATCTGCAACGGTTTGATGGATCTCAATAAAATTTGGCGTGGTGCAAGATTATTGGTTGTTCTTGAAAATATATGCCTAGCCATAACTACCCCTTTAAAGGGCGGGGCAGGGCGAATGTTTACAACTGTAATTCTGTTGACTTTCTTTCACAAATCCAATTTATTCGCCCCGATCCTTGCCCATCTTATAAAGAAGCCGTTGCTTCACCTGTGTCCGAAATTTCATGAAAATCAATCAAGCGCTTCAAAAGTTATCAACCATCCAATTTCAAATTTGTAACGGCTATGGAAAATAGTGCCGGCAATTCCAGATTTTTCGTGAAACACCAGGCGACCAGGAAAAACAGCAGGCATCTGCTGTAACTTACTTTTTCTATTTTCTCCTATAAATCTGCAACGGTTTGATGGATCTCGATAAAATTTGGCGTGGTGCAAGATTATTGGTTGTTCTTGAAAATATATGCCTAGCCATAACTACCCCTCTAAAGGGCGGGGCAGGGCGAATGTTTACAACTGTAATTCTGTTGACTTTCTTTCACAAATCCAATTTATTCGCCCCGATCCTTGCCCATCTTATAAAGAAGCCGTTGCTTCACCTGTGTCCGAAATTTGATGAAAATCAATCAATCAACATCAGGCGACCAGGAAAAACAGCAGGCATCTGCTGTAACTTACTTTTTCTATTTTCTCCTATAAATCTGCAACGGTTTGATGGATCTCAATAAAATTTGGCGTGGTGCAAGATTATTGGTTGTTCTTGAAAATATATGCCTAGCCATAACTACCCCTTTAAAGGGCGGGGCAGGGCGAATGTTTACAACTGTAATTCTGTTGACTTTCTTTCACAAATCCAATTTATTCGCCCCGATCCTTGCCCATCTTATAAAGAAGCCGTTGCTTCACCTGTGTCCGAAATTTCATGAAAATCAATCAAGCGCTTCAAAAGTTGTCAACCATCCAATTTCAAATTTGTAACGGCTATGGAAAATAGTGCCGGCAATTCCAGATTTTTCGTGAAACACCAGGCGACCAGGAAAAACAGCAGGCATCTGCTGTTACTTACTTTTTCTATTTTCTCCTATAAATCTGCAACGGTTTGATGGATCTCAATAAAATTTGGCGTGGGGCAAGATTATTGGTTGTTCTTGAAAATATATGCCTAGCCATAACTACCCCTTTAAAGGGCGGGGCAGGGCGAATGTTTACAACTGTAATTCTGTTGGCTTTCTTTCACAAGTCCAATTTATTCGCCCCGATCCTTGCCCATCTTATAAAGAAGCCGTTGCTTCACCTGTGTCCGAAATTTCATGAAAATCAATCAAGCGCTTCAAAAGTTGTCAACCATCCAATTTCAAATTTGTAACGGCTATGGAAAATAGTGCCGGCAATTCCAGATTTTTCGTGAAACACCAGGCGACCAGGAAAAACAGCAGGCATCTGCTGTTACTTACTTCTTCTATTTTCTCCTATAAATCTGCAACGGTTTGATGGATCTCGATAAAATTTGGCGTGGTGCAAGATTATTGGTTGTTCTTGAAAATATATGCCTAGCCATAACTACCCCTTTAAAGGGCGGGGCAGGGCGAATGTTTACAACTGTAATTCTGTTGGCTTTCTTTCACAAATCCAATTTATTCGCCCCGGTTCCAACTTATCTAATAGAGGAGCCTTTGCTTCACCTGTGTCCGAAATTTAATTAAAATCAATCAAGCGCTTCAAAAGTTGTCAACCATCCAATTTCAAATTTGTAACGGCTATGGAAAATAGTGCCGGCAATTCCAGATTTTTCGTGAAACACCAGGCGACCAGGAATAACAGCAGGCATCTGCTGTAACTTACTTTTTCTATTTTCTCCTATAAATCTGCAACGGTTTGATGGATCTCAATAAAATTTGGCGTGGTGCAAGATTATTGGTTGTTCTTGAAAATATATGCCTAGCCGTAACTACCCCTTTAAAGGGCGGGGCAGGGCAAATGTTTACAACTGTAATTCTGTTGGCTTTCTTTCACAAATCCAATTTATTCGTCCCGATCCTTGCCCATCTTATAAAGAAGCCGTTGCTTCACCTGTGTCCGAAATTTCATGAAAATCAATCAAGCGCTTCAAAAGTTGTCAACCATCCAATTTCAAATTTGTAACGGCTATGGAAAATAGTGCCGGCAATTCCAGATTTTTCGTGAAACACCAGGCGACCAGGAAAAACAGCAGGCATCTGCTGTAACTTACTTTTTCTATTTTCTCCTATAAATCTGCAACGGTTTGATGGATCTCGATAAAATTTGGCGTGGTGCAAGATTATTGGTTGTTCTTGAAAATATATGCCTAGCCATAACTACCCCTCTAAAGGGCGGGGCAGGGCGAATGTTTACAACTGTAATTCTGTTGACTTTCTTTCACAAATCCAATTTATTCGCCCCGATCCTTGCCCATCTTATAAAGAAGCCGTTGCTTCACCTGTGTCCGAAATTTGATGAAAATCAATCAATCAACATCAGGCGACCAGGAAAAACAGCAGGCATCTGCTGTAACTTACTTTTTCTATTTTCTCCTATAAATCTGCAACGGTTTGATGGATCTCAATAAAATTTGGCGTGGTGCAAGATTATTGGTTGTTCTTGAAAATATATGCCTAGCCATAACTACCCCTTTAAAGGGCGGGGCAGGGCGAATGTTTACAACTGTAATTCTGTTGACTTTCTTTCACAAATCCAATTTATTCGCCCCGATCCTTGCCCATCTTATAAAGAAGCCGTTGCTTCACCTGTGTCCGAAATTTCATGAAAATCAATCAAGCGCTTCAAAAGTTGTCAACCATCCAATTTCAAATTTGTAACGGCTATGGAAAATAGTGCCGGCAATTCCAGATTTTTCGTGAAACACCAGGCGACCAGGAAAAACAGCAGGCATCTGCTGTTACTTACTTTTTCTATTTTCTCCTATAAATCTGCAACGGTTTGATGGATCTCAATAAAATTTGGCGTGGGGCAAGATTATTGGTTGTTCTTGAAAATATATGCCTAGCCATAACTACCCCTTTAAAGGGCGGGGCAGGGCGAATGTTTACAACTGTAATTCTGTTGGCTTTCTTTCACAAGTCCAATTTATTCGCCCCGATCCTTGCCCATCTTATAAAGAAGCCGTTGCTTCACCTGTGTCCGAAATTTCATGAAAATCAATCAAGCGCTTCAAAAGTTGTCAACCATCCAATTTCAAATTTGTAACGGCTATGGAAAATAGTGCCGGCAATTCCAGATTTTTCGTGAAACACCAGGCGACCAGGAAAAACAGCAGGCATCTGCTGTTACTTACTTCTTCTATTTTCTCCTATAAATCTGCAACGGTTTGATGGATCTCGATAAAATTTGGCGTGGTGCAAGATTATTGGTTGTTCTTGAAAATATATGCCTAGCCATAACTACCCCTTTAAAGGGCGGGGCAGGGCGAATGTTTACAACTGTAATTCTGTTGGCTTTCTTTCACAAATCCAATTTATTCGCCCCGGTTCCAACTTATCTAATAGAGGAGCCTTTGCTTCACCTGTGTCCGAAATTTAATTAAAATCAATCAAGCGCTTCAAAAGTTGTCAACCATCCAATTTCAAATTTGTAACGGCTATGGAAAATAGTGCCGGCAATTCCAGATTTTTCGTGAAACACCAGGCGACCAGGAATAACAGCAGGCATCTGCTGTAACTTACTTTTTCTATTTTCTCCTATAAATCTGCAACGGTTTGATGGATCTCAATAAAATTTGGCGTGGTGCAAGATTATTGGTTGTTCTTGAAAATATATGCCTAGCCGTAACTACCCCTTTAAAGGGCGGGGCAGGGCAAATGTTTACAACTGTAATTCTGTTGGCTTTCTTTCACAAATCCAATTTATTCGTCCCGATCCTTGCCCATCTTATAAAGAAGCCGTTGCTTCACCTGTGTCCGAAATTTCATGAAAATCAATCAAGCGCTTCAAAAGTTGTCAACCATCCAATTTCAAATTTGTAACGGCTATGGAAAATAGTGCCGGCAATTCCAGATTTTTCGTGAAACACCAGGCGACCAGGAAAAACAGCAGGCATCTGCTGTAACTTACTTTTTCTATTTTCTCCTATAAAACTGCAACGGTTTGATGGATCTCAATAAAATTTGGCGTGGTGCAAGATTATTGGTTGTTCTTGAAAATATATGCCTAGCCATAACTACCCCTTTAAAGGGCGGGGCAGGGCAAATGTTTACAATTGTAATTATGTTGGCTTTCTTTCACAAGTCCAATTTATTCGCCCCGATCCTTGCCCATCTTATAAAGAAGCCGTTGCTTCACCTGTGTCCGAAATTTCATGAAAATCAATCGAGCGCTTCAAAAGTTGTCAACCATCCAATTTCAAATTTGTAACGGCTATGGAAAATAGTGCCGGCAATTCCAGATTTTTCGTGAAACATCAGGCGACCAGGAAAAACAGCAGGCATCTGCTGTAACTTACTTTTTCTATTTTCTCCTATAAATCTGCAACGGTTTGATGGATCTCAATAAAATTTGGCGTGGTGCAAGATTATTGGTTGTTCTTGAAAATATATGCCTAGCCATAACTACCCCTTTAAAGGGCGGGGCAGGGCGAATGTTTACAACTGTAATTCTGTTGACTTTCTTTCACAAATCGAATTTATTCGCCCCGATCCTTGCCCATCTTATAAAGAAGCCGTTGCTTCACCTGTGTCCGAAATTTCATGAAAATCAATCAAGCGCTTCAAAAGTTGTCAACCATCCAATTTCAAATTTGTAACGGCTATGGAAAATAGTGCCGGCAATTCCAGATTTTTCGTGAAACACCAGGCGACCAGGAAAAACAGCAGGCATCTGCTGTAACTTACTTTTTCTATTTTCTCCTATAAATCTGCAACGGTTTGATGGATCTCGATAAAATTTGGCGTGGTGCAAGATTATTGGTTGTTCTTGAAAATATATGCCTAGCCATAACTACCCCTTTAAAGAGCGGGGCAGGGCGAATGTTTACAACTGTAATTCTGTTGACTTTCTTTCACAAATCCAATTTATTCGCCCCGATCCTTGCCCATCTTATAAAGAAGCCGTTGCTTCACCTGTGTCCGAAATTTCATGAAAATCAATCAAGCGCTTCAAAAGTTGTCAACCATCCAATTTCAAATTTGTAACGGCAAAATAGTGCCGGCAATTCCAGATTTTTCGTGAAACATCAGGCGACCAGGAAAAACAGCAGGCATCTGCTGTAACTTACTTTTTCTATTTTCTCCTATAAATCTGCAACGGTTTGATGGATCTCAATAAAATTTGGCGTGGTGCAAGATTATTGGTTGTTCTTGAAAATATATGCCTAGCCGTAACTACCCCTTTAAAGGGCGGGGCAGGGCGAATGTTTACAACTGTAATTCTGTTGGCTTTCTTTCACAAATCCAATTTATTCGTCCCGATCCTTGCCCATCTTATAAAGAAGCCGTTGCTTCACCTGTGTCCGAAATTTCATGAAAATCAATCAAGCGCTTCAAAAGTTATCAACCATCCAATTTCAAATTTGTAACGGCTATGGAAAATAGTGCCGGCAATTCCAGATTTTTCGTGAAACACCAGGCGACCAGGAAAAACAGCAGGCATCTGCTGTAACTTACTTTTTCTATTTTCTCCTATAAATCTGCAACGGTTTGATGGATCTCGATAAAATTTGGCTATTGGTTGTTCTTGAAAATATATGCCTAGCCATAACTACCCCTTTAAAGGGCGGGGCAGGGCGAATGATTACAACAGAAATTCTGTTGGCTTTCTTTCACAAATCCAATTTATTCGCCCCGATCCTTGCCCATCATATAAAGAAGCCGTTGCTTCACCTGTGTCCGAAATTTCATGAAAATCAATCAAGCGCTTCAAAAGTTGTCAACCATCCAATTTCAAATTTGTAACGGCTATGGAAAATAGTGCCGGCAATTCCAGATTTTTCGTGAAACACCAGGCGACCAGGAAAAACAGCAGGCATCTGCTGTAACTTACTTTTTCTATTTTCTCCTATAAATCTGCAACGGTTTGATGGATCTCGATAAAATTTGGCATGGTGCAAGATTATTGGTTGTTCTTGAAAATATATGCCTAGCCATAACTACCCCTTTAAAGGGCGGGGAAGGGCGAATGTTTACAACAGA
This sequence comes from Rhingia rostrata, assembly GCA_949824845.1. Lineage (NCBI taxonomy): Eukaryota > Metazoa > Arthropoda > Insecta > Diptera > Syrphidae > Rhingia > Rhingia rostrata. The sequence continues at coordinate 79,853,491 of OX463757.1, read as the reverse complement.
AATTCTGTTGGCTTTCTTTCACAAATCCAATTTATTCGCCCCGATCCTTGCCCATCTTATAAAGAAGCCGTTGCTTCACCTGTGTCCGAAATTTCATGAAAATCAATCAAGCGCTTCAAAAGTTGTCAACCATCCAATTTCAAATTTGTAACGGCTATGGAAAATAGTGCCGGCAATTCCAGATTTTTCGTGAAACACCAGGCGACCAGGAAAAACAGCAGGCATCTGCTGTAACTAACTTTTTCTATTTTCTCCTATAAATCTGCAACGGTTTGATGGATCTCAATAAAATTTGGCGTGGTGCAAGATTATTGGTTGTTCTTGAAAATATATGCCTAGCCATAACTACCCCTTTAAAGGGCGGGGCAGGGCGAATGATTACAACAGAAATTCTGTTGGCTTTCTTTCACAAATCCAATTTATTCGCCCCGATCCTTGCCCATCTTATAAAGAAGCCGTTGCTTCACCTGTGTCCGAAATTTCATGAAAATCAATCAAGCGCTTCAAAAGTTATCAACCATCCAATTTCAAATTTGTAACGCCTATGGCAAATAGTGCCGGCAATTCCAGATTTTTCGTGAAACACCAGGCGACCAGGAAAAACAACAGGCATCTGCTGTAACTTACTTTTTCTATTTTCTCCTATAAATCTGCAACGGTTTGATGGATCTCAATAAAATTTGGCGTGGTGCAAGATTATTGGTTGTTCTTGAAAATATATGACTAGCCATAACTACCCCTTTAAAGGGCGGGGCAGGGCGAATGTTTACAACTGAAATTCTGTTGGCTTTCTTTCATAAATCCAATTTATTCGCCCCGATCCTTGCCCATCTTATAAAGAAGCCGTTGCTTCACCTGTGTCCGAAATTTCATGAAAATCAATCAAGCGCTTCAAAAGTTGTCAACCATCCAATTTCAAATTTGTAACGGCTATGGAAAATAGTGCCGGCAATTCCAGATTTTTCGTGAAACACCAGGCGACCAGGAAAAACAGCAGGCATCTGCTGTAACTAACTTTTTCTATTTTCTCCTATAAATCTGCAACGGTTTGATGGATCTCAATAAAATTTGGCGCGGTGCAAGATTATTGGTTGTTCTTGAAAATATATGCCTATCCATAACTACCCCTTTAAAGGGCGGGGCAGGGCGAATGATTACAACAGAAATTCTGTTGGCTTTCTTTCACAAATCCAATTTATTCGCCCCGACCCTTGCCCATCATATAAAGAAGCCGTTGCTTCACCTGTGTCCGAAATTTCATGAAAATCAATCAAGCGCTTCAAAAGTTGTCAACCATCCAATTTCAAATTTGTAACGGCTATGGAAAATAGTGCCGGCAATTCCAGATTTTTCGTGAAACACCAGGCGACCAGGAAAAACAGCAGGCATCTGCTGTAACTAACTTTTTCTATTTTCTCCTATAAATCTGCAACGGTTTGATGGATCTCAATAAAATTTGGCGCGGTGCAAGATTATTGGTTGTTCTTGAAAATATATGCCTAGCCATAACTACCCCTTTAAAGGGCGGGGCAGGGCGAATGATTACAACAGAAATTCTGTTGGCTTTCTTTCACAAATCCAATTTATTCGCCCCGATCCTTGCCCATCATATAAAGAAGCCGTTGCTTCACCTGTGTCCGAAATTTCATGAAAATCAATCAAGCGCTTCAAAAGTTGTCAACCATCCAATTTCAAATTTGTAACGGCTATGGAAAATAGTGCCGGCAATTCCAGATTTTTCGTGAAACACCAGGCGACCAGGAAAAACAGCAGGCATCTGCTGTAACTTACTTTTTCTATTTTCTCCTATAAATCTGCAACGGTTTGATGGATCTCAATAAATTTTGGCGTGGTGCAAGATTATTGGTTGTTCTTGAAAATATATGCCTAGCCATAACTACCCCTTTAAAGGGCGGGGCAGGGCGAATGTTTACAACTGTAATTCTGTTGACTTTCTTTCACAAATCCAATTTATTCGCCCCGATCCTTGCCCATCTTATAAAGAAGCCGTTGCTTCACCTGTGTCCGAAATTTCATGAAAATCAATCAAGCGCTTCAAAAGTTATCAACCATCCAATTTCAAATTTGTAACGGCTATGGAAAATAGTGCCGGCAATTCCAGATTTTTCGTGAAACACCAGGCGACCAGGAAAAACAGCAGGCATCTGCTGTAACTTACTTTTTCTATTTTCTCCTATAAATCTGCAACGGTTTGATGGATCTCAATAAATTTTGGCGTGGTGCAAGATTATTGGTTGTTCTTGAAAATATATGCCTAGCCATAACTACCCCTTTAAAGGGCGGGGCAGGGCGAATGTTTACAACTGTAATTCTGTTGACTTTCTTTTACAAATCCAATTTATTCGCCCCGATCCTTGCCCATCTTATAAAGAAGCCGTTGCTTCACCTGTGTCCGAAATTTCATGAAAATCAATCAAGCGCTTCAAAAGTTATCAACCATCCAATTTCAAATTTGTAACGGCTATGGAAAATAGTGCCGGCAATTCCAGATTTTTCGTGAAACATCAGGCGACCAGGAAAAACAGCAGGCATCTGCTGTAACTTACTTTTTCTATTTTCTCCTATAAATCTGCAACGGTTTGATGGATCTCGATAAAATTTGGCGTGGTGCAAGATTATTGGTTGGTCTTGAAAATTTACATCCATACCTACTCCTTCAGTGGGCGGGGCAGGGCGACTGTTTACAAATGCAGTTCAGTTTTCTGTCTTCAAGGCACATGTTGTGATCACCGTACATGTAACAAATAACAACACAATTTAACAGGACTACAATATTGATTATATCTTTATTTTAATATTTATATTTATATTTATACTCCTCTTTAAGTATAAAATTAATTAATGCATACAACATACAAATTTTATGGATTATATAGAATTTTACAAAATACCTAAAATAAAATTTTGTGATTAAATTTTTATGGCATAGGTAAACATGTACCTACATTACAAAAAAAATTATAAATCGTCCACTAAAAAAAAAGTATATTGTTCAGGGTTTGAATATCCAAATAAGTACACACAATTCTTAGCATTTTCAACCGTTCGTGTATTTTAAAAAAATGTTTCACTAAAATAAGTCAACAAACCCGAACAGAATTCTTTTTTTTTTTTCTCGCCTGCCTTACTCATTACTCTTCCGATTTTGAGTTCAGACAAATATCTTCAACCACTTAATTGCCTACCATTGCAATAATTTGTTGCAAAACAAAAAACTTTTAACTAAAAAATCCAAATTGATAATAACTATTGTACAAAAAGCATTAAAAAAAATTAAAAACAAATAATAACAATATAAATAATAAATAATTGAAGCAAAAAAAAAATTAAATTTTGAAAAAAATTGCACAAACCAATAAATATTCAACATTTCTCGTAGATTTCTTTAAAAAGCGTATAAACATTGTTTTTTGTTAAATTTAAGAAATTTCAAGTAATTTTACAAATGGCAATCGCTGGCCATTATATTAAAAACACAAAAAGTTAATGGCAAGATGTTTGAAGAAAAATACGCATATAGAAGAAAAAGAAATTACATGCAGTTATATAAGCAAAAAAACATTCCAAACAAATGTATATATACTAAGAACTAAGTAAGGATAATTGTTACTCATTGTTTTGTAATAAGAAAACATTTATATAATAATTAGCAATTGAATTATATTAGTTATATTAATATATAAAATAAATTCCAAAATTTAAATAATAATTATGTATGTAAGAAAACAAAACATTAACATTAAGCGATATATTTATAAAATTAATTTAAGACAATCTTGACTGGTCCCATCGGGAGTTGCTTCATATAATTCCAGGCATCGACACGAGTCATCTTCGCTGTGGACGCACCGTTGATGAAGAGGATCTCATCGCCATATTTAACCAATCCAGACTTTTGTGCAGCACCACCTAATCGATGAAAAATTGTTTTAGTGTCGTTTCGTTATTTGGAAAATATTTCATTTATTTTACCCAAGAAAACTTTTTTAACAATCAATGGGCGATTGCCCAATGGCGAATCGAAGCCACCCTCGATAGAGAAGCCAAGACCACAACTGTCTTTGACTATTTCTATGGACCTAGCACCGGTGCTTGTGTTTTCTTCTGAAAGAAAAGAAAGGAAAAATATAAAAATTATATGAGAACATGTAGCTACACTAGGGCCAGGTTTGTGAGCCCCAACCAATAGCATCGGAAAGGACTGATTTTATTGTTGAAGACGACCCTGCTAAACAAAAATAAGGACAACGACGTAGCTGCACCTGGGATGTAAGATCATTAAACAGGAGAGGTATAGGCGAACAACTAGCTACAAAGCAGACATTACTGTCATTCAGGAAATACAATGGGATGGACAGGGCAAAAGAGGGTGAAAAACTGTGACATCTACTAAGGACCGTGTTATAATGAGCAGAAACAGCGACTATTCGGATGCTGATTTGTTATAAGTGCCAGACCTAGAGTGTGAGAACATACAACAGGAGAGATACAATCGAACAACCAGCGGAAGCCCTAAACTGCTACAAAGCAGTTATTACTGCCATTCAGGAAATACGATGGGCTGGGCAGGGCAAAAGAGGGAGACAAACTGTGACATCTACTACGGACCGTCTTATAATGAACAGAAACAGCGACAATTCGGATGAGGACTTTTTATAAGTGCCAGACATGGGCAAGAAGCCTCATGTTTCCAAGAAATTAGCGAACGCATTGTAATAATCCGCATTAAGGCTAGGTTCCCCAACATAAGCCTTATATGTACTTACTGTACTGCATCTACGAGTTTTCTGACAAGACTTATGAGCGACTAAGGAAGACTGCTTCTACGAGCTCCTTGACAAAAGTTATGAGCGAGTACCGAAATACGATGTTAAAATCGTACTGGCAACGATGCCAGCAAGCCATTATATCAGCCGCAATTGATGTGCTAGGTTTCTCGCGCCCACTAGCAAGAAACCATTGGTTTGATGTGGAATGTCGACAGATGCTCGCAGCCAAAAACGAGGGCTACAAGGCTAAGCTACAGGTGAAAACGAAGCTGCCATTAAACTCTATAGGCAGAGAAGATGGGAAGAACACCGGCTTTTCAGGAAAAAAAAAAAAAAAGAAAAGCTCGCGATCGAGGACATAGAGAGGTGCCACTCCAGGATGTTGCAATTGTAAAACGTCAAGGCCAAGGATAGAGGCTCGAACAGAAAACTGTCGAGATTCACAAGGAAATATCGTAGCTGAGGCAGTTAAAGATGAGAATATGGAAGAACCGCATTTCAAGACTTTTTAACCGCTACGTATAACAATATTCCGCTGTCAGGCAGAATGAACCATTCAAAACGACAAGAGCAAAAACTACTACCAACCACCCGACCTGAGTGAAGCTCGGACAGCAATATCTAAACTCAAGCTAAACAAGGCTGCCAGAAATGACGGCCTTCCCTTTGAACTTCAAAAAGCCGACGGAGATGACTTGGCAAGTAACATTCACCAACTGATAAGCTAAATTTGGTCAGATGACTATAATTATTTCTGAGGAATGGAACCAATAGCATCGTTTGACCGATCAACACAAAAAGGAAATCCTTGAAACTGCACCAACTACAGAGGCATTAGCCTGCTCAACATCGCCTACAAGATAAGTTCGCCGTAATATGTGAACGCCTGAAACTGTTTACCAACAACCTGATCGGCCCTTATCAGTGTGCTTTTAGGCCAGAAAAGTCCACAACCGATCAAATCTTTCACTTTGGCGGAAAAAAGCCCAAGAAGTCCAAATCGACTTCAAAGCAGCATACGAAAGTATTTATAGAAACGAACTATGCAGAGCCATATCTAGTTTTGATATACTGCCCAAACTCGCCCATCCATCCAGAATGACGGTGGAGCTTCTCCATGAGGATCGGCAATGACCTCACCTAGAAATTCGATACTAAAGGGGAATCAAGCAAACCGACGAACCAGCGTGTGACTTCATGATTCCTATTCTTGAGCCAACAACAGGCGCAATCTTCCATAAATCGGTGCAACTACTGCCATACGACGACGGTATTGACATCATTGGTCGGACACATTGATGTCATAGGCACGGTTGTTAGTATGGGGAAGGTTGGGTTTAGCAGTAAATGAGGGTAAGAATAAGTTTATGCTGTCAACATGAAAGGACACACAAAATCGACGAATCGGAACTTCACCATTGGCAGATGATATAACGCTGAGGTATTACGGGACTTTGTCTACCTACGCTCCGCCATGAACTTTGACAACAACATCTTGTCAGAAATTAAACGAAGAATTACTCTTGCCAACCGCTTTTTCCTTCGGGCTACGAAGGCAATTCAGCAGTAATGTCCTCAATCGAACTACTATGGAGATCCTATAAAAGACCCTGATCATCCTAGTTCTGCTCTACGGCGCTGAAGCTAGGACCATATGCAAAGTGGGTCCAGAAATCCTTGATCGATTTGAGAGGGAAAATCTTCGGTCCCGTTTGTGTTGACGGGCTATGGAGACGACGATTCAACCGAGAACTATACGACATGCCCCTGGTAAAAAAAACTCTTCATTGGACGTTAAAGATGGCTAGGACATGTAGAACGAATTGACAGCAATACTCCGGCTCGCAGAGTCTTCTATTCCTAGCCAGACGTCGGACGCAGTAGAGGACGACCTCACCTTAAGTGGCGCCCACAAATAGAAACTGGATACCGAGTTTATTGGATGAAGGCATGAAGGTTCCAAGCACTTAGATTACATCCGCGTGAACTAAACTAAGTGCTAGGACACACCGCAACCCTCCTGCTGTAAGGCGTATAGATCCTGTCACAAGCGAATGAAGTCATACTTGCGGCTAAATTCATCGCATAGTTTCGGTTCAGCCAGTGCAGCTTTTCGTTAAGAATGTACCGATGAAGAGCAGAGAGGACTACAATTTCATCACGTCGACGTTGACCTGGTTATGAAATTGCTTACAGCGGTTCATGACTTCACCAAAGACAACTCACACAGTTGGAGAAGAATCTAAACCAAATGGGTGTGCGAAACTGGATACGGTTAGCTAGATATTGAGATGGTTAAAGGGATCTTTCTTAAGACCATGGTCCACACTGGCCCGATAGCAACAGTGCCTGCAAACTGTCAGAGGTCCATTTAACGACATGACTGGAAAATGGTTTGACTGCCGGCTAGTTAGTCCGTCCTTGAGAAATTATTAATGCAGTCACCGTAATCAAAGGGCACAACTGCACTTAGTTGGTAAACTCAGCGTGTCGAGTAGCGAAGTGCCTAAAACGTTGGATTTCCATTTTGTATTCGATTCCCAGGCGTCACAAATCCAATCAAACTCCATACTGAATAACCTAGAACACAAACTCACCTTGTGAACGAATTTCCGCAGCCAACATGTTCCTTGTTTCGGCGGCACGTTCTAGCAATTCACTGGTGCTCAACTTGGAGGCATCGCCACGTGACTGTTGTCTCCTTGTGCGTATCAATGATGTCGATGACGATGGCGTGGATGATGCCGTTGATGACGTAGTCTTAGTAGTGGTCGCTGTCGTTATTTCCCCACTGACAGCCATTGTTGGTTGTGGACTGGACGACGTACTCTGTTTTGGACTTACACCCTCATTCGACACAATATCCAAGTCGAGGTCAAGTGATCGTGACGCCTTGTGATAATTTCGTTTTCTTTCCAGCTCGGCACTGTCCACTGCTGGCTTTTCCGTCAGTGAAGACAACGATCCAAGGGAGGATCGTTTTTTGGACAACGGTTTGACAATCACCGATTCAGATCGGGTAACAACCAGCACAACTTCAAGTCGGGGTGTCTGTTAGAAGATACGAAATTGACTTATAATGTCAATCGTCGAAGTGAAGATCGCTTACCTTGAGAACGGAGATCGATTCGCGATGCGTCAGCCCACGCATGCTCATTCCGTTGACGGCCAAAATACGATCGCCCTTCTTTAGACGGCCATCCTTGGCTGCCGGTGTGTTGGCCAGAATTTTGTGTATCTAAATGCAGATCGGTTAGGAATTGATAATGAAAGGTTTGTGAGATATGAAACTTACGGTAATCTCCTTAGCTTCGTAGTCTGATCCACCGGCTAAGGGGATACCAAAACCACTCTCAGGTGTTTCCCTTTGGAGGACAACAATAAAAGCCTCGGGTGTTTTTAGTGGAGGGTCAGCCTCCTCGATGAACAATTGAATATCTTGTGCAGTGATCAAGCTCTGATTGCTGCCAAGTGAGGAAAAGCTGCCAAATTCAGTCGGGGTCTCCTGGTTGGAAGAGGTGAAGTTTTGGGTGCTGGACGATACTCCAGACGATGAGGAGGCAATGGAATCTAGTGATGAGAATCTCTCGTGGTAGTTGCTCTTCTCTTTTGGCGATGAGGTTTTTCCATATGACAAAGCTGTCGACGATCGCTGTTCGAACTTTTCTCGGATCTCGGCTGTGGAGGTCTTACTTTTGATTGAGGAGAGAGGTGTGCTTCTGGGCGTGTCCATAGTGTTACCGGCTGCTTCCGATTTTTTCACAATCTCCACCTTAGCCTTGGCGGCCTCAACCTTTACCCAATTGGCCATATCTGTGGTGTCATGCGACTTTTTAGCTGCGCTGGCTGGTGTAGCCGGCAGAGTAGGCTGCTTTTTGGTGGTAGCCTTTTGATTTGGATCTCCCTTAAAGCTCGCCTTACGTTCTTCATCGATAAACATGGCACTGACCTTCGACGGGGAGGAATCCGACTTTCGGCTACTGTCGTCAGTGTCTGATGTCACTTCGACGTACGCTGCTACGTTGATCACTTTGTCGACCAAACTGTCGTCTTTGGAGGAGACCAACTTGTAGTTAATCGGTGCAGAAGCGGGGATCACTTTGTTGGGTACGATCAACGAGGAACGGGGCTTGGATTTAGGTGCCCGTCTTACTTCATCCTCGTCATACCCATCGGTACTGTCCTCGTCTTCATAGCGGCGGTTTCGCACCAGCGCTGAGGAGTCATCGCGTCCACTGCGGCACTTAGCCGAAGCGAGTATGTTCTTTCGATTTGTTGCAGAGTCTCCTGATCCGGACTTTAGCAGGCGACGTGACATATCCACAGTTGGAGTGCTGCCTACCGAACTGCAACTGGCTTGGGATCCAGATCCGGAAGTCAGCGTAGATGCGGTCGAGCTTGCAATCGAAGTGTTGGTCTCTGAACTGAGCGTTCTGGTGAGGGCGAACTTTTCGGGAACGACTGGAACACAAGGTGACATCGGCGGTGAGGACACCTTAGAGCTGAACACCGAATCACTATCACTTTCTTCTGGTTGCGCTGGTTTGCTAATCGACAGCGACGTCCTTGGCGGTTTTGCTGGCGGTAGTACAGGACTTTCAACTTTCCGCGAATGACTGCTGCTAGACAACCGATGACTGCCGTTGCTGGAGATGCTCTTGTAGTTGCTGTTGGCCACAATGTTGGCGGCATTGTTGCTTGTGGTAACAGTTAGCGGTCTTAGAGCGGTACTGCTTAGTTCAGTGCGCTTTGCTGGTTTTGGTGCTCCACCTACAGATGGAGAAGACAAATCAGCTCCGTTTAGTTTGACTTTTTCACTATCCCTACTCTTAATCTCGGGCAAATCAAGGATCGGTTCAAGATGGGAATGTGGAATCTGGGGTCTTTCAGGTATGACGAGGCCTCGCAGCTTGGACATTGAGCGACGACGTTGCTCTAGAATATTTGTTATAGCTGCCTTGCGAGTGGCCTCATCAGGTGCGTATGGCTGGCCCGAGAAACTAATGCGTCTCTCTAAATGTGGCGCATGACGACGTGGAAGGGAGGCGTAGTTTTGATTGTAGTCTGTGGTACTAGTGTTAAGGGAATACATGGAGTCGGACAGATTGTGTGTGTTTGAGCGTGTGTAGTTTCGGCTGTAGTCGTTGAGGTTCTCCACACTCATGGCTCGCTTTGTCAGCGGCAATGTTTGACTGTATCGACTGCCAGAGTCCAGAAGGTTTTCTGTGCTAAGATTGAGTGGTTTCGATGATCTCGTGAAGGATGAGTTAGACGAACTACGTTCCTGATCATCGTTAGAGAACATGGCGATCTTATCACGGACGCTCTTCTCTGACTTTTCATCCTTGCGCCAGTCGCTTAGTTTGCGGCCGGTACTGAAAGCTCGTTTGTAGTCCACGTTATCAATTGCTGGTGTTGACGGTGTTGTCGGAGTCTTCTGTGTCTTTAGAGAACGCGTCTCAAAGACGGACTTTGCTGGCACCGCTGGACTGGGTGGCAAGGCGTCGATGTGAATGTATCTCTTGTCCGCCTTCTCGGACCGGGTGTCATCCACATTGATGACCAAGTCCTGACGATAGACTTTTCTAGGAACTGTTGGCGGAGGAACTGACTTTGGCAATGGTGGTCGTTGATCATCTGCACCACCAATACCACCAATACCACCGCAAATCATCTTTTTCTGATCCTCCAGCACTGGCGGTGATGACGACAAGGATGACGATGTCGATGAGGTTTGTGTTCGTGTTATGAGTTTCTCTGTGTATACTGTGCTACTACTGTTTGTGCCCGTCATTGTGGTAGTCGTTGTCATCGACGAAAGGATTGTGGCTTTCAATAGGTTCGCCGCTGGCATGATCAATGGCTCTGAGAAATTTGGCGGAAACTCATGACCATCGGGTGGCAGGCGGGAGTAGGTTGGTGGTGAACTCAGCGTTAGATAGTCGTTCACAATTAGTGGTGAAGGAACGATCTGTATACTGTTGCTGTCCATTTTCATAATTTGTGGGGTGATGGGTTTATCAAGATCTGGAAAGGGAAAACAGAACAAAACACACATAAACAAAAGGTTAGTTACATGACACTGGGAGAGGCTTAAAGAATGGATTGTGGGTAAGTAAGATTGTACCATTGCACACTTGGAAAACAAAAAATGCACGATTGTATACCGACCATTTCACAATCAGTGGGCCGACTAGGAACGATTGTTGTAAAAGGTTGGTAAGCCAAGAAATCAAATCAAAGAAATTTTAGCATTCTTAGGCACCAATGGACATATAAAGGTTGTAAAACTGTCGAACAAGTGAGGATGCAGATCCATGGGGTGCTAAAACTTGAGATCACCGATGACAGAGAAAGGATTGCGTGTTTTTTTGAGAGGCATAGAACTTTCTTTAAAAATAAGAAAACAACATATGGAAAAACCAACATTTAGGGTTTATTAGCTCACAAATTTCATGGGATTTAATGTTTAAAAATAATTCCTGGCATATGGAACCCGCGACTGCACCTTATGAACGGCATCCTGTGGGGCCAAGTTTGCAACACTTTTTTGAGCATACACGGTCTTATATAATCAACAGTGCGTCTAATGTTGCATTCTAAGGGATCAGTCGTTGCTGGTTTATCAGTATAGACCAGAGATTTGACGTGACCCACAAAAATTAGTCCAAAGGTGTCAAATCACACGTACGAGGTGTCCAACTCACGGGTCCATTTCTTAAGATGGTTCGGTCACCAAACATTTGGCTCAACAAAGTTATGGATGCTCGCGCTGTAGAGCATATTGCGCCGTCTTGTTGGAACCATTTTTAATCCAAATGATTTCCAATTTAACTGTAGCGTTCGTCATTCACGGTAATGTTGCTTCCCCTTGGCGAGCGACAGTTAAGTAAAAATCAGATGAAGCCCTTATGGATGAGAACACGAATCTTTTCACTGGCTATCGGATATCTAAGTGCCGAGGAATTCAACGAAATGAAAACGATACCGATATTTGTTTCGACATGGGAAGCTATTGGGCGCTAAAGAGGGTAAGTATCCTTCAAGAGAACATTTTACCTGAAGCTACAAGCCGAACGCAATATCGAGTCGATCAACAGTCGTAGTTGTCCTGATATCAATTGTTCAGTAAACCCTGTCCATACAAAGTGGTGTTCTACATTTGCAGCAGTACAAGCATGAAGGGTTCGTATAAAACTTTGGCAAAACATCGATGACATCTAGAGCAACTTAACTTACTCAAGAGCATTAAAGGAAGAGGAAAATAATAAAAACAAAAAATTAGCGAACGAAATGATAGACTGACCCATTCCCCACTACTGAGCTAAGTTGTACGGCAAATTGAGAAGCGTACTCTGTCCGGATGTCCGGATGTCAAGTAGGCAACACTTCGTGATCTCGATAGTTGATAAGTGACATCTTCAGCAGCTTCAATCCTACGTAGTTCAACAAGACCGTCACGAAAATAACCGAAAATCTTGGCGAGCAGACCAGCAGAGGCGGCGTCACCCTCTGCTGAAATGATGGAAGCCAGCTTCTGTTCGTCCATTCGTCCATTTGGACGACGAATTGTGCATTTTCGGCTTCTTATTGTGCGACCTGTGCCATTTCGGCTTCTGTTTCATTTCGACGGCAATTGTGAATTCCCGACCGATGGTCATATGTGTGATGGAGCTGTCATCGAAAATGAAACCGAACCGCTTGGCACGAGTGATGATTTCTTTGGAAACACGTTGCGAAACCGTCTCAAGTTTGCCTGCATCACACTAATCGACAACAGACTTCAGCACTTCAGAAGCAATAGAGGGCAATATCCTCTCATCGTAATCCTGACCAGGAATTGCGTAAATTCTTGGCAACTCATCAGGAATTGGACGATACAAAGTACGCAATGGTGGTGTTAACGTTGCGGTGAGTGAATACCATAGATGATTGGACGTTGAACGCTGGATTGGATACATTTAATCAAGTCGTGATTGAAGTTTAACTCATACAGTGACGGCTCGCAGGGTATTGACTTGGTATCGTAGGGAGTCTCATAACCGCATCACGTTTCCATAATACCGAAAGTGAGGCAACTAAAAACGTGTTACCAACATTCTGCAACCTATTCGGACGGAAGTAGACTAAAATAATAGTCCAAGCTGACTTGCTGACACCGCTGGACTGGGAGGCAAGCCGTCGATGTGAATGTATTTCATGTCCGCTTTCTCGGACCGGGTGTCATCCTCATCCTGACGATAGACTTTTCTACGAACTGTTGGCAGAGGAACTGACTTTGGCAATGGTGGTCGTTGATCATCTGCATCACCGCAAATCATCCTTTTCTGATCCTCCAGCATTGGCGGTGATGACGACAAGTAGACTCAAATAATAGTCGAAGCTGAGGTGCATAGTCGCAAGCGGAAGGATCACTCAAAATTCATCGGGCCATCCTCGATTGGATTGAGAGCTTAGAGAATTACCTCAGTCAAGACGCCGATCCACCAACGGGAGAGATGATGTGCATGAGAACCGCTGGTATTTCACAGGGTTCAAGCTATTTTGACGAGTGTGCTCCAATGGAAATAGTCCTGAACACCGGTATCGGATTTAAAGACTACTGAGCTGATGACACCTTTGGCATGAAAACCGTGGATGTAATGGAGCCTCAAGAGTCATAAGGATTGTGCTCACTCCGAAAACGTCAATTCTGCTTGTCAAGCCGAAAATAATCCTCATCGCTGAAGATGATTTGACGATAAAAATTTGAATCAGCTTCAGTTGATTCTCAGCCCATGCACCGAACACACGATGCATTTGATGATCCGCTGGCTTAATTCTTGCACCCATTGGATCTTGTATGGATGTAGGCAAAGATCTCTCCTCAAAAATTTCCAAGTAGTGGACGGGCAAAGACTGAGTTGCTGAGAATAGTGTCGGATCGATCTATCCGGGTTCCCTGTCACGCTCACGTCTATAGCGGCGTAAATGAGCCTCATCGCACCAGTCTGATCATCGGGTCTTGTATGGATGTGGGCCAAGATCTTTCCTCAAAATTTTGCAAGTAGTGGTAGGGCAAAGACCGAGTAAATGAGCCTCATCGCTGAAGATTGTTTGACGATACAAATTTGAATCAGCTTCAGTTGATTCTCAGCGCATTCACCGAACACACGATGCATTTGATGATCCGCTGGCTTAATTCTTGCACCCATTGGATCTTGTATGGATGTAGGCCAAGATCTCTCCTCAAAATTTTCCAAGTAGTAGACGGGCAAAGACGGAGTTGCTGAAAAGAGTGTCGGATCAATAAATTCGGATACTCTGTCGCACTCACAGCGGCGATGGCTTTGTCTGTACCCAAGGTACGAGCTCGATTTGGATGAGTATTATCCAACAGAGTAAATGTGGTCCTGAATCGATCCATAACATTGCATATTAGCTGCTCATATGGAACCGTAAACTCGACGAAGTGCTTTATGAGGTTGACAAACAGAGTGTGAATTTTGGAAATAAATTTTCACGATTTGTAAACGTTGGTTTGGTGAAAGTCTTTGCAGGGTGATTTGCAAAAGTATACCGAAAAAAAGTCAAACAAACTTCATAAGCATGACAGCTACCCCTATAGGAAGTTCTATACTTCTAAAATCCCACTAGTCAGTAGTAAGTATGCACATGCTTTCGCTTAGGACCAATAGGGATACAGTGTAGAGATAGAGTTACAATCCCTCTATCCAACGCATAAGCAAAGAAAAAATTGTTAAATCGATCAACTAACAGTTGAAGATGCTGCTGATGTAAAGCTCCCCCGAACTCGACCGATTTTAATCAAAAGATCAACAGTTGATCGTGCTGTAGATACAACTTAATTAGAAACAATGGGATCATCACCCCGGGCAATAAACTGCACGATAAATCAGCTTTGCTTTACAACATTCAAGACTGATGTATCTTCATAAACTTAGACAGATACTCTCGCACTTGGCTTAAGTCGACTGTTTTAAAAAATAAACGAATCACTCTCCACGCAAAATCCGATCGAGGCCATTTGTCTGTTCGCAATTAAATTTCTTGTTCTGTGAATGACCCTTCTATGATGAAGAATCGGTAACAACCAAAAAAAGAATCTTATTTCCGCAATCTAAGCCATAAGCAAACAAATAAGATACATCACTCCTCCAAAGTACACCAAGCATCAATCATACCCGTGCTTGAGCGTTTTCATAATTTTTTGGATGATTTTTCGTTTTGTCGATCTTGATAATGATATATCACGGTTGGGTATTCTAAGCTTTGTTGGCATACCGCTGTGCGAAGACGATGCTATTACTCCTCATTATGTAAGGTTTATAACTTGGCGCTGTTTAATTGTTCGGCTGGACCCATCGATTGATTGTCGGGGTTCAAAAATCTCTGCGGGCCACACAAAAGGCCCCCAAATTAAAGCGCTACACTCACTCTGGTCTAGAGAAATGTAATTGCAAGGTATTACGCAAAAAGCTGATTTTAATTGCCAGAACGAAGTCGAAAAGAAAAAAAAATAATCAAAACACGTTCAGATACAATTATTGGGAGTTAAAGATGGACCACAGGTGAGGTGTTTGTCTGTTGTCTTTTGGCGACGGGTGGTTTTTGTGGCGTGTATAGCATTTGGTAAGCCTAATGGTTGCGGGGGTTTAGTTCCATGATTGCCAAAGTATTCTGCGGTCAAGACTTTTCCAATCAGAAGAAGCGTGATTTATTTATTTAGTGACCATCAAGTTGTTAAGGGTCTATGGATGAACTAAAGATCGCCTACTTAACCTCTTGAAATCGCAATACTTTGATACTTTCTTAAGTGGCGGTTCAGTCTGGAATGAACCTGGGCCCCAACCAACATGCCACACACCAATTAGCCCGGTCCTTAGATAACTGGCTCCAGTTGCACACTTCAAGTTGGCTGAGGTCTGTTGCTACTTAATTCCCCCACTGATGCCATCTTATTCGACGTCAATGCGTCGACTGATTGGGAAGCGAGGACCTTAACAGGCCGACTATTTGTGTCTAATCGCTGTACATGTCCTAGCCATCTCAAGCGTCAAATGAGGAGCTTTTCGAACATGCTTCTGTCGCTACACAGCTTTTCAAGTTATTGGTTAAATCTTCTTCTCCATAACCCGTCAACGAATACAGGGCGATTTTTCGAAGAATTTTTCGCCCAAATCGACCAAGGAGTTCTTCATCCGCTTTTGATACGGTCCATGTTTTTCGCCCAAATCGACCAAGGAGTTCTTCATCCGCTTTTAATGCGTCCATGCTTCAGCGCCGTAGAGCTAAGATGTTCAGGGTCTTGTATATGATCTGCTTGGTAGTTCGGATGAAACAGCGGTTGGCAAGAGTAATTCTTCGTTTAATTTCTGACGAGATGTTGTTGCCAGTGCCAATAACGGCGCCTATGTACACAAAGTTCTCTAATACCGCAAAGTTATGTCTGTCAATGTAGATGTTCTGTCCAATTAGCCAATGTTGTGTGTCCCCTTTCGTGTTCACTGCAAATTGTTGCTGCTTCCATCACATTGACCAAAGATGGCAACATCGTCGGAGGATGATAGTAGTTGCACCGATTTATGAAAGATTGCGCCTCTGGTGTTGGCTCGAGAGTTTTGCACAATCCTACAATTACAATTTTAGTATAGAATTTCTATGTGAGGTCGTTTCCGACCCTGATGTAACAGCGAGAATTCTCCATCGTAATCCTACACAAACGGATGAGTTTGGGCGGTACACCAAACTAGACATGGCTCTGCGTAGTTCGTCTCTACAAATGCTGTCGTATGCTGCTTTGAAATTGATGAATAGGTGGTGGGTATCGGTTTTGTCTTCTTGTTTTTTTTTCAGGATCTGCAAAAGTATGAAGATTTTACTGGCCTAAAACCACACTAATGAGGGCTGATCAGCTTATCTATAAACGGGTTTCAGGAAATGCAAATATTGCGACAGATAGAATGGCCATGTTGAGGAGACTCATGCCTCTATAGCTGGAGCATTTCAGAGAGTTTCATTTTTTGGGGAACAGGCAAACGATGCTGAGGTTCCGTTCTTTAGGCATACTTTCATCCAATCAGATTTGGCTCATGGGTTGGTGGAGTATAGAACTACATAAAGTACGGATCACAGCCAAACATTTTGTAGCCTTTTCTGACGCGGGCGGTGGGTGCAAAGCGGAAATTCCGTCGACCGTATGCGTCGGTTATGCTGTTGTTTGATGCTGGGGCAGCAATGTGAACACTGGGGTATCAATATCAGTACTTCACATGGTTCTATACTCTCTGTTTTCACTGTCTTCGTTAGAATGGTCCATTCTGCCTGACAGTGGTATATTGTTCCCCATCAGTGTTTAACAGTCTGCAGAAGTGGTTCTTCCATATTCTCAGCACCGACTGTGTTTCGACTACTACCCCTGTTTATCTCGACTATAACTGTTCGAACCTTGTGTCCTTGCCTTCGACGCCTTTTGGTAAAACTTGCGAACATCGTTCCTCGGGTGTCCTCTCTCAATATCATTGATGGAGCGATTTTTGTTTTTGTTTTTCTTGGTCTTGATTCTTCTTTGGTGGTCTTCCCTCATTCCTTGCCTATAGAGTTCAATGGAAATTCTCGTCTTCAAATGCAGCTTAGGCATCTAGGCCTCGTTCTTGGCTGCCAGCATTTGTCGGCATCCCATATCACACCATCAGTTGAGGGTTATTTTGTTGTGGCACGCAACGCACCCAGATACATTGGATTGTGTTCTGATTGACGAAATTTTATAGCCAATGGCTATCCACATACATGAAAGTAAGAGGATACGCTATGCCAAATGCCCTAGCCGATTCGGCAGCTTCAAGTACGGCTAGAGTCTCAGCCTGGAATACATTGCACGAGTTTGCTAATCTTAGGGAAGGCATGGGACTTAGACTCCACATGACCCTGGCCCATTAAATGTGAGGAACGTACCTTTAAATCAAATAATCCGTTTCAAAAATTACGATGCGAAAATTGAAGAACAGACTCCAGTGTTTTGAGTTTAACTCCAAAAGTCTTAGCATTGGATGAAGGCTAAAATGTTGCCTAAATGTACAATCAAAAGTTAATCCCAACCTCTAGTTTACTGTCACCAAAGCCCATTCACATTTGCTCCAACAAATTTTGATCTGATTGTGTCTGGTAATAAATAATCCAGCAATCAAGTGTCCCACTCACAATCCAACCAATTATGTATCTCAAAAAAAAAAAAAAAAACAATTTACCACAAGGCGCCCTAACTAGGTCCGAAACGAGGCCCGAAAATCAACACCCTCGGACCGAAATAAATCAGTGCACCAACCCGGTAGTTGTTAGTGGTAGATACTAGCGTGTTGTGCCCACTGTAACGGATTTAAACAATTTAATCGGTTGGACACTCCGTGCGATACATGAACGTGGTGGACATGCTCGTTTCCAAATTCCTCATGCCGACCACGCGTCACGTATTTGTCACTTGAAAATTTCTTCGAAAACAAATTCGAAACCACCAGAACATGACTCAGGGTGCAAAAAGTTTGCCGCTTATTGCGAAATCATGTGCGACAATTGACCAGATGACAAATGCCATCAAGTCGGCAAGATCTTGGGACTACGGCACACCACATGTGGAATCAGTGAATCACTTTTGTATTTCGGTAGCTCCAGACAATAAGACACCGTTGGGCAATCATTTGGTTTACTCATAACAATTGCTGCATGCAATTTCATTTCTATTGGTGTGGATAGTCGAAGGAGCATATCAGCGCTATCTCGGTGTTGATTTTATGTGGGTAATACGTGTGCTCCACCCATTTAATGTGATTGGGTCACAAGCCAGGAAGTGGGTGGTGATTGATTGGACAATATATTTAGGGGTAGATAAACTTGTGCTTAAGTGGATACAAATTGTGGTGCGGATGTCGAATTTTGTTTGCTAAGAAGTTGTAGCAAGAGATTGCGAAATGGATTTGGGGACATTCTTTGGTGATGTAGGGTTTTAATGACTCGAAAAATGTTCAAGTCGGATCTTTTCCGAACACCATAAAAAAGAATGTTTACATAGACACGCTCGAAATTGGTACACCATGAGATTTATAACTGGCCACCCTCCCATTTTTTATAACTTCGAACGAGTAAGGCGTTACTCAGTAACAGTTATATTTAGGCTCTTAGTCTCTGGCGTTATATCTGAGATGATCGGGCTATCGACATCTTTATGCCCAGCTGACTCGTGTATTCCAAGCAGAGATCCTAGTCATAATTGAAGCTGCGGAATGGACCAAGGTAGAACATATATTACAAGAGAATATCTTCATCTGCGTAGATAGGTTTAGTAAGGACTTTGTAAACCTCCGCTATTAACTCTGACAACAACATCTCATCAGAAAGTAAACGAAGGATTACTCTTGCCAACCGCAAGAGTAATCTTCGGACTAAAAAGGAAATTCAGCAGTAAGGCCCTCACTCAAACTACTAAGGAGATCCAATATAAGACCCCGATCACACCACTTCTGCTCTGAAGCATCGGCCGTATCAAAAGCGGATGAAGAAATCCTTGGTCGAGGAAAATTCTTCGAAAAATCTTCGGTCCCGTTGGCGTTGATGAGCTATTAAGACGAAGATTCAAACAAAAAATTTACGAACTGTAAAGCGACACACAAATACAAATTTCTTACAACCATCCGATAAGCTCTTCTTGACAATTGATTCTACTCGGATGATTTGTCAGATCATCACGAGAGGAGGGGCAGTGACAAATCATTTAGGTGTTGCTGGGAATCAAACACAGACCTTCTGCGCGGCAGTTCATCGCACCAACTATCGCGCCACTGAGCCCGTCACAGCGACATGCCCCTAGTAAACAAAAACTCCGCATTGGACGTTTAAGATGGCCAGGACATGTGGAACGAATTAAGAGTAATACCCCGGCTCGCGGTTTTTGATTTTCAGCCAGACGTCGGACGCAGTACAAGTAGAAACCGACCTCAACCAACTTGGAGTGCTCAACTGAAAGCAGTTAACTAAGGACCGGGCTTAATTGGAGAGGCAGGTTGGTTGAGGTGACAAAACTTAACTGGAAACACAACATCGAACACAGAGTAAGGACGGCGAGTGTTGCCTTCTACGCTTGCAGTAAAACCTTTGGAAAGAAGGACGGACTTCAACTAAAGATGACCATGTGGATGAACACAGCTGTAGTACGTCTAATTCTCACATATGGCTCACTAGTATGGTGGACCGCGTTGAGTAAAGGCAAAGACTATAAAGGCACACAGATAACGCATTGCATACAAAAAAAATTGTTCTATGGCGGTTCGTACTGGCACAGCGTACCATATGGTTGGATCTCGTTTCTCATGTCTGCACGTGCACACTGCCCACCCGTACCATGAAGCTGGTGGGCAAAAAATTCTGAATTTTGCTCTCAATGCGTCATCTGTATGACATTATAATCTTTGGTAAAGGCTACAACCTCCATAACTAAAAAGCCTGCAAGGAACAGCCAGTATAGGCATGACGGTCGAATTGAGGTCGGCGCCAACGGATGCCCTAACGGTGCTATTGCATCTCATGCCTCTCGACTAACACATTAAAGACATTAAAACCGTACTATGCAGCGCAGTAAGAATCAAAGAATCAGAATGGTGGACTGCAAGGCCGTATGGCCACAGTAAAATCCTGGAATCATACAAAATGGCATTATAGCGTTTCCAACTGATTACATCACACCCACACTAAGCTTCTAGAAATGCTTCCACGTAGGTATTCCTACAAGAGCTTAGTGGAAGAGAATCGAGGTATTAAGGAGTTCCAACACAGTCGTCTGCACCGAAGGATCTGAGATGAACTGTGGTGTGGGGTCTGGTGTTTACTCGGAATCACCGGAAATAACAGTATCGTACCTAATGCCGGACTTTACCAGCGTATTCCAAAATACTGACAATCCGAAAGGCTTGCAGTCAACTGGGGCGTGACACTACGTAAAAGCAAAATATTGCTACCAACATAGACACTCAAGCTGCTTTCACGGCCATCAACTCGGCTACCATAACCTTCAAGCTGGTACAGGAATGCCGAAACGAACTTGCTCGCCTATGCGAACGCTTCACGATCACACTTCTCTGGGTCCAAGGGTACAGTGAAATTGAAGAAAACGAGCGCGCAGATTAGCTGACCAGGCAGGGCTCAGCTCTAGGAGGCTCACTTACGGCAAGGGTACATATCCCGCTGTTAAGGGACAAATCCACTCATTCTTTCCGAAGAAGGCTGACTCCAAATGGAGAGGGTTAACATATTGCGTCATATCGTGTAGGAAGGCCATCCTATGACAAGAACAGAAAAAACGACCAAATAAATGGATCCCGTCCAGATATAGCTGTAGTTACGGCGATAGTCACGGGCACTGGCCAATCGGAGACCCCGTGGCTAAACGAGAGATCCCAAACAAACTCCAATGCTGCAGTTTCTGGGGCACAACTAGCAAGAGCCAGATCGCGTGTATACGACCAAAGATTATAACGCCATACAGATAACGCATTGCATACAAGAAAAATTGTTCTATGGCTGGCACAGCCCGCCATATACATGATGGACCAAAAGAAGTCATCCGATGTTGTTTGGCCTTCTGAATATCGGTTGTGGCTCGCGCAGGGTGTGCCGTTGCTCCGTCCTGTTGGAACCACATATCCTCCAGTCCTAATTCGTCCAATTGCGGCAGAAGAAACTCTGTTAACATGGCCCTATAGCGCCCGTGGAAACTGGCGGCCATTTGCAAAAATAAGATCATCTTCCAATAAGGTGATCTCTTTTGGCCCACCTTGTATATATATGGTATTTGAATTCGGCGCAGCCAAGAGCTTTGGCAGGGTCACGATATGAATCGCGCTGAGGAATAGTGGTACAACAGCAGTGGTTGGATCGTACCCCCTAGTCTGTGGCCCGGCATTGACAACAAAAGATCAAAGTCTCCGGTCTGTTTCGATAGGAGCCACCTATTTTTCATTAACCGGGCACTGCATTATATGAATCACGATAAGAAGGTAAGTAGTCTTCACAAATGACTCCCGACTATCCATGATTAACACCTTTTCATGCTTCAGCTGTAACTCAGTTTTATTATTGGCAAACACAAATTCGTGTATCCCACCGTACAATCACCACATTCGTTGAGAAAAATCATTAATACCAGAGCTGACAGATCAGATGTATCTGTACATCTCACAACATTCGTATGCATATTCGTTGGTACCAGTCAAACCTCCTATAGATGCAAACTTCTCATCATATATCAATTCCAACCATTTCCGCTCGGTGAACAGGTAATCTTCTGTATAAAAGAAAACCGAAGAACTTAAGTCCTACGACCGGAAGAAATTAGCAAAAGGGTATCATCTTCCACCTATGTACGCAAGGTTTAGCTTGCTCGCTTTGCAACTTGTTGGCTTTTGCGAATGCCTTTGACTATACGACTGCACGTTATATAGTTCATCATGGCTACATCAACTCGCCCCACGTTATAACGAACAAAGAACGAATGAGCATGAGATTGGATTAATGAAAAATTATTACGAATGTGTTAGTGAGTATATAGTTTATTATCCCTCATGCAACTATAAACAACGAATAAAAAAAAAAACAAGTTATTGCGCTGCAAATGTTTTTTTTTTGCCTGTTTTTTGTTTGTTAAATAATTTTTATTAATGGTGGGTGATTACCCTCATTTATGGGGGTGATTAACCTAACCTCGTCCCAAGCTGGGAAAGTCGATTATTTCCAAAATAACATGCCCTTGGAGTAGGTTGTTTATTTTATAATTGAAATAAGGAAAAATTGTTGTCTTTCATTTGCATTATCTTTTGCTGACTGCATCTACCAGTCGACTGTAACACAAAAAATAATTGCAAATATTTCAAAAATGATAACCCATCGGTACTCGTTTGACTAAACGCTTATCTGTGACATTTTGACATAGTCTACCCTCTGTAGATACAGGGCATATTGTCTAGTAAACAAATACCCCATTTAAATCAATTAGATTGCCTTTGATGAAACTGCCGCTACTCTACTATCTAAATGTCTAAATTGGAAAAAAAAAATAAATAAATGTCAAGGTCAACGCCAACGCCAACTGACGAGTGACGATCCCGCACATGTATCTTTGCTTGTTTTGATTCCAACAATCGCTTTCGAAAGCAAATGAAAGTTTGTCCCAATCTCCATTTGTTCACACAACATTTGATTTCCAGTGGAACACACCGATGGTTTTCCAAAAATGTAAAGCAGCCTTAAAATTGTTTTTTTTTTTATTTCACGCATAATGAATAATTTATAAAATTTTGAAACGTCAATAAATAGGAATCATGATGACAGCATGCTATACAGTTATGTCGTAGATGCCGTAGATACTGGTGCTAGATAAATATGATTAAAATTTTAAGATTTAAATAAAAGTGAACGAATTTTGTTTCTAGGAGGTTGTGTGTCTGAAAGGTGTCAATAGTTTCCACCTTCATGGACGTGATTAATCGATAATTTCGAAGCCATCATCCGAATGGGCGATTTCAAAAATGTATCTAAAGGTATTATGAATTATTTATAAGATGGTATTTCAAAATTCAGAAGGGGGAGATACTGCGACAGAGATCAATCATTGTGAAATTTTTTTTTAAAATACGAAATTTTTAGTAAAACTATTTTTTGTTTGCAATGAAATCTTTGACATTGACGGTCTATACTGCGTGGGACCTTTTCATTAAGGCCAATCACGAAAGGGAAATTAAAAAGCTTTTACTGACAGTTTTATTATTTTGGATGCTTTTCAGACTTCTGCAAGTGGTTGGACAGTGATGGAAACTAAGATCTAACGGGTGACTTTTTTAGAGTTCAATTTTTCAGATTGGCAGCACTGGTTAGTAATGGCGTCCCAACGTTATCTGTCAAAGTGAAGAGTTTTCAGCATACTCTGTCATTTAATCATGGAAAGACTTACAAACGAGCAACGATTGCAAATTATTGAAATTTACTTTCAACATTCATGCTCTGTGAAAAATGTGCACCGTTTGTTACGATCATATTATGGTCGTCATAATCGCGACCTGGTGAATCAACAATTCGTGCTGTTATCACCAAATTTCGCACCAAATTTACTTTGTTGGACATTAAACCATGGACTCCAGTGCGTACCGAAGAGAATATTGCAGTCGTAGCTTCCAATGTTAATGAAGATCGTGAAATGTCATTTCGTCCCCTTTCTCAGCAATTGGGTATGTGTTACTCAACCACATAGAAAATTTCACGTATCGATTTCGGTTTGAAAGCCTAAAAAAATTAATTTGCGCAAGAATTTAAGCCAAATGACCTACCACGACTTCTAATTTTCGAACAGCTCAATGAAAATCCACTGTTTTATCGAAAAATTGTGTTCAGCGATGAGGCTCATTTATGGCTCAACGGATACGTAAATAAGCGAAACTGTTGCGTCTGGAATGATGAACAGCCAAATTCCATACAAGAATTACCGATGCATCCCGAAAAACCTTTGCCTTTGCGGAATTCGGCCCCAGGGCCGAGCTTTCTTGCAACCACTCTCGTGTGCGTGTGTACTTCTGTCACGACTTCGGGACCTCCTTTTTTATGCCGAATCCGAACTTCAAATTCGAGATAAGCTTTTCTTGACAATCAGTATTACTCGAATAATTTGTCAGATCATGTGAACAATTATTTTGGTGTTGCCACGGCTGGGAATCGAACCCATACAATCTGCGCCGCAGTTATAAAACTCAGACTATCGTATTAAGCAGTAGTATTAAGGTAGATACGACTCGATAAGCTGTGAATGTATGGCAGACCTGGATCAACATTAGACCATATGTTCTAAGAGAAGTAAAAGAAGGGACGCTCGAATCATACATTACTTCTCGGCCAGCTTTGCATGTTATGGACTTTATTTTCACGTCTGGTGGTGCTAACTGGATGCCATCGTCAGACTCAGGTTTTGTTAAAAATTAGTAGACTCTGTCCAAATATAAATGTTAGAGCTTTATCTTTTGCAAATTCCTTATAAACACTGCCTCCAGAGCTATAGGTGAAGAGAAACATCTATTTTCGATAGACTAACGACTGTAAGTTAATTATTTTTAGACCGGAACACCTTGTCATGAGGGATTGTTTGTTTTTATGACTACGAGTTGCAGGAGGATAAGCCACACTTAATGAGCTACAGGCTTATCACATTATATAAGACAAGCTGTAACTTGTAACACTGGATATCATTTAATCCAGAGGTAACTCATAAAGTTGTTTCTAGTCCAGGATTAAATTTGACCCCATGAGTGATGATTCAATGTAGCACCACCGATGATTTGTTGAATTTAGTGTCAAAAAATTATTAAAATGTGTCGAATCAGAGCAACGTTTTGCAACATTAGCCTTATATGTGCACATGCCACTACCGATTAGCCAAGACCCTATTAAGAAGGAATTTTACGAACTGATGGACGGAGGCTATAGAATCTGGCCGGAATACCGTCTTAAAGTCGTACTAGGGACTGCAATCTGAAAAATCGGTGAGGAAAACATCTTTGGCGGGTTAATAGGAACGCACAGCCACATGAAACACAAAAGATTGATTTTCAACTAACAGACTTCGCAGCATTGTAAGACGGTTATCAGCAGCACTAGGTTCCCATGACTGAATCCACAAAGCAACCTGGCGATCTCCAACCGAATGGACCATGTGCTCGTAGATAAGAATCGCATTCAACATCGCAGAGTTACACACATTCAGATGGGTGAACGTCGAAGCCATCATTCTTCACCAATGGCATCACCCAGTTGATACAGTTTCGCAACATCATCAAAGAAATAGCGGAAAGCACCATATGCTATCAGCCACCACGAAAAGATGTACGTGGAAGGATGATATCTGCAAGTACCTAAAAGAAATGACAGAGGAGGCTGATATCAATTCGAACCAAAAGAAGGGTACAGGAGAAAATCCTCCTTAGGAAAAAAAGAGAACACACAGCTTCCCAGATCAGGGAAATCTTAAATTTGCACACTATAAAAAATCAACTTGACACTGAGGCATTTCGACGAACTTCAAGTCGAAACACACCATCTATTCATCGACTTCAAGGCCGCCTAGATCTTTATAAAGCCTGAAATTTTAAAAAGGGATAATAAAAAGACAAAATGTATGTTAATAAACCAGAGGCTGCTAGACTGCTAAAGCAGAATAAAAAAGATGAAATAAGATGACTGCATCCAGAAATATTACGCGATGGAAAACGCGAAAAAAAGAGCTTATCCCAGTATAAAGCAAGATGGTGGACTTTTAAATTAGAAATAAATTATAAAAATAATTTCTTTAATAAAACAAATCACAAGAGTTATACTTGTTAAACATTGGTAGGTCTTATTTGGCCACTCCACGAGCGCAAATGATGTTGCGATATAAAATAAGAAGTGAATAGCTATCCGCTGGGTAAAATAAATATTTTCTCCATGAGAGATATACACTTAAATATTAATAGTTAGTCTATGAAATATACTCATTCGAGGAAAAGTTGCTATAAGGAAATTTCAACGGCCACTATCCGAACTAACAATTTTTCTTCTACAAAGTTAAAATTTTCAATTTCAAGAAGCAATTACTTGTATTGAGCTTTTATAGTACTTGTCGGAGGAAGTCGAGCCTGTGTAATAACTCTTGGAGGTATAAATCCACATAATTTATAGAAAATGAAATGCTATACAATTTTAAGGCTTCTATAAAGTTTCTGGGGATGTGTGTACACAGCCGTATTTCTTGATGTGTCGCAAACTCAGGGTTCGAATCCCAGTAGTGGCAACACCAACATGTTTTTTTGTAATCCCCGAAATGAATTTTTTTTTTTTTCATTTTTCATGTACATTTCACTGATTGCTAAAACTGATGCCTACGATTTATATCCTGTAAAAAATGAATGTGTACTGTGCACCTTATAAAATCTGACAGCGCTTTTCTTCGTCTTTCAATTGTTGGTTTTACAGAAGACGCTTCAAGTGGTTTTTTTACTGACACTACACTTGGATGTTGCAGAGAATAGCCTAGTGGATGCAATTAGAGCGCCCGAATAGGGCCAGTAAGTTAGTTGCGTAGTGGATACGTAGGCTAGTTTTTAATGAATTTTTGACTATTTGTCATGAATAACGCTGCTCACAATAAAATTGCTGTAAATAATAATTTACATACATATTTACATAAAAAAAATTTGGTGAGAGGTGCAGAAATATTTAAAATAAATATAACATTTGAACTTTTAATTTCGTTATTGATGAGTTTCGGTAAGACTTCGGTAAGGAAATCTTGTAGAGTGCGTCAAATATGTTTCCATAAGACTTCATACAATCAACATTGCTGGAGGGGAAAAAGTTCCGAAAGTGCTTTATCGAAGCGAAATTGTTAGTTGGGTATTGAAAACTAATTTCTGCGGAACTTCATATCTCGTTTGGTAGATATAGCATAGAGTTTGATTTTAAAATGAAATTTTAATCGGAATTTCACAAATTGTGTGGTCCTTACCATTTCGATTAAGACTCAGATCCATTTTCGATAATTTATTTATGGCTTTTTGCAAATATCTTTAAAAAAAAAATTTATGGCGCAACAGGCTCGTTAGTACCCAGGGCCTAGCTTTTTTTCTCACAACCATTCATGTGTGCGTGTGTACTTCTTAGCACGATGGCGGGACCTCCTGTTTTATGCCGAATCCGAACGGCTAAGTTGAGATAAGCTTTTCATGACAATTGATACTACTCGGATGATTTGTCAGATCATCACGAGAGGAGGACCAGTGAAAAATGATTTAGGTGTTGCTACGGCTGGGAATCGAACTCAGACCTTCTGCATGGCAGTTCATCGCACTAACCATCGCACCACTGAGCCCGTTGCAAATATCTTTAGAGAACCCATTAACACCGCAAACAAATGTTAGAAGTAGGCGTGGCACATCTTACAGCTAAATGGCTTTTTAGTCCTCATTTTCCCATTTAGAATTCCTAAGATAATGACACTCCTTTCTTATAAAATTGTAACCACAAAAAAATGAACAATTTTGTAAGGTTATATAAAAAATTAAAATTACCAACTTCCCCTACCTAATAGCACTAAAAATCCATTGGAAAAACTTCACAATTTTTAACACATTTTAACGCTCAACAAACGACTCTCATTCTGTGAAAAATACTTTCCACCTATCCTCTGCAATGGTGCACAATTTTTATTATCCCACAATTAGCAAGATTAAAAAAAATTCAACGCCTTAGTTAATCCAGTTGCATGGTATCATTGCATTTCATCACGCATCTTGAACTATGGCATCATAAATATATCCACGGCTTGTTCACTTCTAACCAAATATTATGTATCTCATCATCAGCTAAACCTAGTCTTAACACGTAAGGCGTGAAAGTTAACCCCATGACTTAATGCAGTTTCATATGAAACAAGACAACAACAACAAAAAGACGACAACAACAAAAAAAAAACTACGAAATGCATCAAATTACATCCAAGAGGTGAACGAATTTAATGTCAACCAACAAACAAAAAATAAATACCTATGTCAGCTTAACAAAAAAAAAAAAAAAAAGCTTATAGATACATTTTCCACGATTTGTTACATTTTTGAGTTTTTTTTTTACCTGCATCAGCCATTCCATCGAAATATTTCGAAAAATTACTTTTTGGCTTTAGAAATATAATTCTTGGTTCCATAGCCATTCGGACGGCTATCTGTTGGATTTCCTCCGTCGGCACTGATGATGATGATGATGGTGGTGATGGAGAACTGATGACGCTCCAAATTAAAAGTTAAATCTGAGCGCACAAGATACGATCGCGGTATATACGAATTTATTGCTTTTTCTCTTGGTTTTATTATTTTTTAATTGTTTATCACTTTTGGCGGTTTCATCACATAAAACTGCTGTTCAGATACTTTTTTTTTGGTTTTCCTATAAAAATAAAAGTTTTATAAAATTTGTTTCTTTTAAGCGGCAGTTTCACACATTTTTTTTCTTCGCTTTTCTTGTTTTTCTAATTCTCGAGGAGTGGGGGGGTGAAAAATAACTGCAACTAGTTTTAGAAAACAAAAAAAAAAGTTTAAATTTCGTCACCAGATAAACTGTAGATGGATTCAGATTTGGATTTAGATTATGTCGGTGGCATTCTTTAATCTATACCTGCCTTTCTGATTTCTCAAGGAAAACCGCAAAGAAAAAGAGGGGTAAAGGTTGAACGAGGAAAATAAATTCAAAACTGTTACAACAGACCACAAATGCAATTGCAAAGCATCACGGAACAGAGAACACACGTTAAGCTTAAGCCAGCGCGGGGACCTCTCGAAGGAGACTGAATTAAGTGGATATTCCAGTCACACACATATGCCCGACACTGCACCCTGAAGTGAAACGAGAGTTTCCTGAGTTTAAATTTAATGAATTTCAAGCAAAAAAAAAAAAAACACGGAATCAACAAAGAAATTACGAAGAACAATTCCTCCACCACCTGTTGGGATACCATTACCACTCTCTGACCAGGTGAGTCGAGTTGAGGTATCTGCTTATGCTGGGAGCTCTCTTTTCAGAAAAGTGGTGGTGGTGGTAAAATGGGAACGTTCAGCGGAATCCAACTGTGGATAGGGTTTTTCTGTTGTTTCGGTAAGGCTGGAGCGGAGGAAATGACTTTGGCTTTGAGAAGGTTTTTTTTTTTTTTGACAATTACGCACTAATGCAAGGGGTAGGGCATAATTTGACATTTGGGATTTAACGACTTGCGATGAAAATTCAGACAAGGCGAAAGGTCCATTCTTTTTCGTGGTACCTCTCGTGACAAGTGTTGACTGAATATCGAAGAATGGGGCGCACTGGGGTGCAACAAAAAGTACATACCTTTCGTTAGGGTACATCTAGACTTTCTAGGACTCTAATAATATACAGGCCTATCGCGAATTAATTTTTCCAGGAAACTTTACCCATTCAGCCATCTGATTTACATTGCTGACAAGGGAAAAATTCCCGGAAAAATTTATTCGCGATAGGCTTGATTATCATCAATAAAGGAACAAGGTATATGGGATTTTTTTTTAATTTACACGCACTCAAGGGGTTATGAATTCCCTTTATATGTTTGACCACAGTACGAGCGTTAGAGTAGGGGAATAAAGAGAGTGATAGGAAAGATTTTGGATGTGGTGGAAACTTACTCAATGGGTGGTGTCCGAACTAACTTCGGGGAGTCACTGTTTCTTGTGTTCGTTAAGTTTGAAGAAATTTCAAGATGGTGCATACTTTTAGATATAGCAACCGACCTTTTTTATTTCTTTTGAATAAAAGTTAAATCGATTTCGGCTGGGATTGAACACGCAACCTTCCACTCAACAGGCGAACACATTACCACTACACCACGGCTACCATCAATGTCGTTAAGAACTTAAAACCTCTGCAGGACATACAGCTGGTCAAAAACTCCACATCAAGGATATGCGGTTTGCAGGGTCCTCGATTCCAAGTGGCACGTAATAGAAACCGACCAACTGGATGTGCCCCACTGGAGGCAGTTAGCTAAGGACCGTGCTATTTTGAGAGCAATGGCGGTTGAGGCCCATATTCATTCCGGACTACAGCACCACTAAAGAATGTACGTATGGTCACACAAATTGAGCTTCACTGCAAACTTTTTCTTTCAACATATTAAGATAGCCTGCATTTGGATGGTTCGAAGCAGCGTTTCAGTGAACTTGCCAGTCTTTCTGCCATCGCAGAAAAAAGTTTGTGGCTTGTCAAAGGTTCTGTAAAGGTGACTATTTAACGGGTATAAAATAATACATTCCACAAAAAAGGAGATATTCGGAACTGAGCCAACTACAGAGACATAAGTCTCCTCAACATCGCCTACAAGATCCTATCTGCAGTAATATGTGAACGCCTGAATCCGTTTACCAACAACGTGATCGGACGTTATCAACTTAGTTTTGGGCCAGGAAAGTCCACAACCGATCAAATTTTCACACTTCGGCAGATCCTGGAAAAACCCAAGAAATCCAAATCAATACCCACGACATATTCATCGATTTTAAAGCCGCATACGACAGAATTTATAGAAACGAACTTAACAGAGCCATGTCTAGTTTTGGTATACCGCCCAAACTCGTCCGTTTGTGTAGGATGACGACGGAGAATTCTCGCTGCTCCATCTGGGTCGGCAACGATCTCACCGTCACATTCGATATCCAGATTTAGATTTCGGCCAGGCGAGCGCTGCGGTGCGTCTTCTTCAATTTGATTTTTGAGAGGAATGCGCAAAACTTTCGGGCCAATACTAGAGTCACAATTTTCCAAAACTCGGTGAAACTAATTACTAGCATACGCCGACGATATTGACATCATTGGTAGGACCAAAGATTAATAAAGCCATACAGATGAAGCATTTAGAACAAAAAACAGAAACCTTGGCTCACCAGCTTCGTGGTAAGGGCGGGCGGTGTGCACGTGCTCACATGAGAAAAGACATCCAAATATATGACAGGCTGCGCCAGTAGGACCCGCCATTCAACAATTTTTCTTGTATGCAGTGCGTCATCTGTATGACATTATAATCTTTCGTAAGAATCAACGTGATGACATATCCACGTTTGTTAGTATAGAGAAGGAAGTGGCAAAAATGAGTTTAGCAGTAAATGAGGGCAAGACAAGGAATATGCTCGCGGAAGGACACACAACATCGATGAATTCGACAGAACGTCACCATTGACAGATATAACTTTGATGTAGTACGGGACTTTGTCTACATCGGCTCCGCTAGCAACTCTGACAATAATCTGTCCTAGCGAGGTATCCGCGGAGCGGACAATTTTCCGCAACGCATACATCGTCGGAGGTTCAAATTCCATTCGGGGTATGTGTCACTTCACTTCAATTGATAAAAAAATTCCGCCAAGAATTTGTGTCGAAGGAAATCGGAAAAAGAATTGCACTTAGCTGTCAAAAACTGCACGAAAAGTGCACCGCAACGCAGTTTAATGCAATTCGCCGGGGTGCGTTACAAAAGGTCGGAGAAATATTCCAAACAGCGCAAGAATACCTCGAAGTTAAAATCCTCCGAATCGTACAAAATCGGAGAATTTTTCGCTCCGATGGATACCTCGGTAGCGCCGAATATCTCTTCAGAAATTAGAGGAAGAATTACTCTTGCCAACCGCTGTTTATCTCGGGATAAGAAGGCAAGTTAGTAGTAAAGCCTTCACTCGAAGTACTAAGAGGATCCTTTATAAGACTCTGATCATCCCAGTCCTGCTCTACGGCGCTGAAGCATGGACCTTATCAAAAGCGGATGAACAAATCCTTGCTCGATTCGAGAGGAAATTTCTGCGAAAATTTGTCGGTTCCATTTGCGTCGACGGGCTATGGAGACAAAGATTCAACCAAGAACTATACGAGCTGTACAGCGACATCCCCTGGTCAAAAAACTCCGCATTGGACGTTTACGATGGCGAGGATATGTAGAACGAATGGACAACAATACTCCGTCTGAGTCTTCGATTCCCAACCAGACGTCGGACGCAGTAGAGGAAGACCTCGCCTTAAGTGGCGCGCACAAGTAGAAACCGACCTCAACGAACTTGGAGTGCGCAATTGGAGGAAGTTAGCTAAGGATCGGGTTAATTGAAGAGGCATGTTGGTTGAGGCCCAGGTCCATTCCGGACGGTAGCGCCTTGTGAAGCAACCTTGTGAACCACAATGCCAAAGTTAAAGAGCAATTCTGGTGTGCATATGCGCCGACCTTCAATCTAGCGTACACCATTGTTATGAAAAAAAAAAAGACTCCCCCTCTAATATATCTCAAGCGTATATTCAACACACAATATAAACGCTTTTATTTCCTATCTAATGCTGAAACAAACGTGTTCAAACAAAAGATATAAACAAATTTAAATAAATATTTAGTAAAAGCTTCACCACTTTGACTCTTATCACAACCCAACAGATAACACATTTCGCAAATATTTACGTCGACATTGTTTCCATCAATTTGACAGAAACTTAAAAAGCAGAGATACAGACGCATCTAAGTGCGAGTACTTCACCATTATAAAATCAGCTCTCATTGAACTTTGTAATTTTTTTTAAATGAGCAATTATCTGCACTTTCAGATAACAAAAAAAAAAAACACTCATCACGTAACCGCTCATTCGAAGTATTTAAACACTCATTGTCAAGTGGCTTTGTGCACCACTACCTTACTACTACTGAGTCATAATTTTTCTTTTATTTTGATAACCAACTAATCACAAACATATGGATGTAGATGGATGATATCTAGCCAAACAATGTTGCCAATTATTACCTTTTTCCTTCAGGGTTTTGATTGGGGTGATAAGGGCTTATCTAAGAGCTTGTTAAAGCCTATTTCCGAGCATTACACCATGACATTGAATGAGTTGTGTTTTTGAAACTTTGCAGGTCCGCTATGATTGTGGGATTTTTCTATAAGGAATTTAAAGCCCTTAGGAATGGAATATTAAAGAGTTTAAATTTTAAAATCAATCAACTTATTCCTGACATATCTAGACTGACTCAATACTTGAACTCATATAAACACATTATCAGGTCTTGTTGTCGGAATTAGCAACATGTCGAAAACGATGTATAGATACGTGGAAAGTGTTTATTTTGTTATACAAAGGTAAATACGTAAAAAGGTTTGTTTTTGTTAAATGCCAACTTGGGGCATCGGCAAGATATGGTATTTTTAAAAGTATCTTAACTAAAGAATCCATTAAATAAGTACATATAGGAAGTATCGAAAACGTGTACCTGTACATTATTTTAAAGACATCTAAGTTAAACGACTTAAATGACTCAACTCATAGCAAACACAGAACATGAAATGAGTGTTCCACATCTGACGCAAACATGGAACTCTACGAAATCATCGAGTGACGAAATGGACTTGTATGCTTAGTGATCCATCAATGTAATTAGACCTTATCGTGTACACATCGGTTAAGAGATACCTACGAGGCATTCATTTGTTCGAGCTACCATACCGTAGAGACATAAATTTGATGTTCATTCCCAAAAATAGGTTCAATACTTTGGGTGATGAATAATTGTTGAAAGCTCGGATTATTCCATTTTTAAATGGACTCAGGGTATTTTTTTTTAAAAAGGTATGGATACGTTCACACCGCAGAGTATATTCCGGCCGGCATAGATACATGTGTGCCAAAAGAGATCACACTATTGGAAGATGATCTTATTTTTGCAAATGGCTGCCAATGTCAAATCTTTTTTGACATTTTGGACGTAGAATACAAGTGAACAAGCCATGGAGCAATACACTCCCCAAAAACGCGGAAAAATCGTGTCTATTTTTAATTTTTTGCGTAACAATTCGTCTGTAGTGTTGGCACAGCGCGAATTCCGTCGCCGATTCCCCGGCCGTCCGACACCGACTGCGCAGACAATGCGCCGTTTGGCCACCAACCCTGAAGAGTATGGGACCACACGAGACGTTGCCAAGAGTGGTCGGTCCCGGAGCTCCCATTGTGCCGAGAATATCGCCGCTGCTGCCGAGGATGTCGAACTGTGGCCGGAAACATCGACCAGACGCCTCGCAATTAGCCATCAGCTGGTCGTCCCAAAAACGAATTTTGGTCAAAGACTTGAGCATGTTCCCGTACAAAATCCAGTCCGTGCATCAGCTGCTGCCTGTCGACCGCGAAACGCATGTAACCTATGCCCAAGCCATCCTCAATCTCGAGGACGAAGTGGACGATTTTCCGACCAAAATCATAATGAGCGATGAGGCTCATTTCCACCTCAGCTGGTACGTGAAAAAAAAAACACCATCGCTTCTCAGGCACCGAAAATACACGAGTATTGCACGAGGAGCCATTACACCCGCTCAAAGTAACTGCATGGTGCGCTATTCACGCTGGGGAGTCATCGGGCCATTTTTTTCTTTGCGAGAACTCCGCTGGTCAAACGACAACAGTGGACGGCAGTTCAATTTATTTTAGTCCAGGTCACCTAAATAAGTGGACTGACCTTAACAATTTAGTCCTTGTGCGATGTGTTTACACCTATGGGACTTACACTAAATGTAGGCTTAGTTCCGGTTATTGCCCACGGTGTAAACTAAGCCTAAGACACACTTAAGGTGACATTACATTAAAATGGTGGGAATCGATTGATCTGATACAGCGACTATGCAACCATCTTCAACCACAGCTGTCAAAGTGCTCTTAACCCAGCTCCACAGGACTGGATACGAAAACTGGTTATCCTCTCGAAAATTCCCAACCCAGCTCATATACGGATTCAATGAATATCGCAATGACTGTCCTTCCAAATACCTCACCTATACACCGGACTTTATACAGTAGAACCCTGTACTCAAGGGAACGCAAAGATCGATGATAAGCATCTATTTAACAATTTAAGGAGCAACCAAAGTAAGGACATAAATCGAAGTGGAATTTTCTAAAGCTGACAATATACTTTGACGAAGTCCTACTAACACTTGCACTTAATGATGATCCTGTGGATGCATATGTTATGCGAAGACACGTTTCTGCTCGTCCAGCTTGCATTAAGCACGTTGCGACACAGTTTTAAGAGGTTAACATGACCTTAACATGATCACTCCTGCTGGATTTCTGAGAGCAAGGGAGTTAAAAGCAACTTCTCCTTACAGATATGGGCCACTTTTTGTAGTCTACCCATTGTGTCTGTAGACACAATCGATATGGAGGAGATCTTTTGAAAGTCCTCGGACTTGTCATTTCTAAGGGTAGGATACTTATAAACGATGAGTATTACCAGTACTACTGTATATTTGTATTTGTATAGCAATGTCAAAGTTCGACCCAGAGACACAATTTAAGTATGATGAGCAGCTGGACTATAAGGAGCTACCAGATTGGGAAGGATGCGCGAAGGTTCTCATGTGAGTACCTGAAAGCACGAACCCAAGCAGATGCGGACTGTGTCGGAACCAGCCATCCCTTTTGTCGTAGGAGTGACCTCCTAGTAGAAGTGACCTGCTTGTCGACTACGACAAGAAAAAGGAATTTGGATTAGAAACGTCAAGGGAAGAGGCTAAACGTAGGCTGATAAAACAGAAATTGCAAGAGTGCTGGAAAACGGAGGACGATAAACAGCAAGGCTGATCAGGAACGTGTCTGAATGGAATGACCAGAAACGCGGTAAGTAACTACGTCACCCAGTTACTCACTGGACAGGGATACTTCAACGCCTTTTTCCAAAAGATCGGCAAAACGAACAGCCCAATCTACCAATACGTGGACTCTCAAGCCCACTAGCTGCACCATAACATCTTCGTCTGAAGCAGAAGGGAAGCCGAAAGAGGGCAACTAGAGTGAGATATCGGTATAACCACTCATGTTCTCAGAAACTGAAGAAACAGGAGAACATTTGAGATGAAAAATGGTCCAAAGGACAGTTTTTATCACTGCGAGTTGTTGCTGGTTTCCTCGAAACCTGACTTCATTCAGGGTTTACCTAACGAAATTTGGAAAGTTCACTCTGGTAACTGAACTGGTTTGGCTAAGAGCTTAGTCAGCACTAAAAAACCGGGCATCTGCTTGTTAAGAACTCATTGAGTGCATGTTAATTGTAAATATTTTGTATATTATTTGATATTTTTGGTCGTTTCATAAGGTCTGAGGTTGTGGACAAACAAAACGCGTTGCTGTAACTCGTGGCTTCGACGTACGGTTGTCTCTTGTGTATCTACATATACATAAAAAAAAACGATGACAAGAACCAGTCTGGACGAACTTTTTGACACTTTGGATAGGTTACATTCTGAGTCTGCAATCACCATATTTTTAAATACAAAAAAGTGTGAATCCAGAAACAAAACAACAACCGTGTTCACATCGAAATAGAAAGCACAAGACATCACTATTTTTATAGGCCATGTATTTTATATGGCGAATGACACATTAACCAAATCGACATTAACTGCAAATTTGGAGCATTCGGGAAATATATCTTGCTTTCGATATGCACATCGCTGAGTCATGGTTTTCAAGGCTAACATAATCGTGGCCACACTGTATCTAAGCGCTTGTCATGATAAAACTTTTGAATGGAATTTTATGATTTACATCCTGGGTCACCTATTATATAAAAAAAAACAGATCATCATAAGAAACTAACTACCATTACGTGTAACAGCTGATAGAAGGACTTTATAGACCAGGAGCACTGACACACAAAGTAAACCTGGATATATCAAGGAAAACAACTAAACGGGTTTTAATGAAATATGTCCTGAACATTTATGATCACTTTTATCTGGGGAAATGTAACCATTTCCTATAAAAATAAGAGACATCTACCGTCGCTTGGTAAAAATACGAGCCGGCAATGAAATATTTTCAGGCAAGATGTCTGAAGATAAATTTCCGTCAAATTATTAACCATCAACCGAATTTTGAAACTGACTAAGCCTGCAAACTTCTTTAAATTATTTTTTATCAAACAGGAGACATAAACTTGTTGGTCTGCTGACACATACTCAGATCACAGATTCCTCTATAAGGCCATAAAATTTAATTTCCACAAGCAATTATTTCTTTATGCCTTATATAGCACTTGTGCGCGGAGGTTGAGCATTTTTGCAGTCGGATTGGTTGGGTGGAGGTCTGTTTAAGACATTTTGCAGGAAAATTTCACAGGCATAACCGAAGTTATGATGGTATAACCTCTGTAAGTTTGTTTGTTAAGCTTCCGGAGATGTACAGTGTAGTACATGTACCATACGTAAAGATGTGTCGGTAAAACTTCACACGAAGTTAATCCGAAGCAAGGCATGTATAGAGCTTACGAATGAAGGCTTAAAAAGGTTTAAGTTAAAAGATCGGGAAAAGGTGAAAAGATCGGGAAAAAGTAAAAAGATCGGGAAAAGGTGAAAGAAAACCTACCAGAGAATGAGTCAACACGATTCAAGTACTTCGTTGTACTTGCAAGTGAAAGCGAAATGGTTAGTTGGGTCGAGTTTCTCAATCCCATCATAGCAGAAGGTTCCAAAGTGAGGTGCGACTGCATACAGGTAATATTTCTGGGAGGGAAAGAGCTGTGATAGTGCTTTATGGAAGCGAAATGGTTTGTTGGGCCGGCTTCTCAATCGCACCCTAGCAGAGGGTTCCAAAGAGAGGTGCAGTTAATCATGAAAGCTGCCTGGATGGTGTCCAGGATGGCGATGATATTACCACATTAACCATTTAGAGAGTGAAATAAATCCAAGAACCTCGTTCCCGGCATATTGCCAAACTCTGTTGGATTCTTGATCACGTGGGTGTAACAAAGAGCAAAATTACCAACACAAAAAATGCAAGAGATTATGAACATTTGCCCTGAATTCGACATCAGCTAAACTAACAAATATCTACGGTTGTCTAAGTTGATAGAGTCACTGGTCATAATCTCTTAAGACGCGGTTTATCGACCTGAGTTAAACCCGATCATATAGTCTAGAGTCAACTAACCAAACTTGTTGTGTAAACTCTAAGTTAACTCACTTTTCTCTATTGGTTGATCCTGAAACAGGGATGGTCTCGCATTAAAAAACTGACCCTACGTATCACACAATGAAAACCAAGAAGGACACTCCTATCGAGGTATCTGTTCCGAACAAAATTTTCTCCGAATTGTTCGACATCGGAGAATTTTTTACTGAGGTATCAGTTCGGATTTGCATTTCGAGCAGATCTTTCGATAAAATGCATTGCACATGATCGCACGAAGGCTTAATGCGTTATGTCCACAAATTTCGACAGCTACGTGTTGAATTTCATCGGAATTTGTGAAAAAACCGTTGCGGATTTCTTACGAAAATGGAAACCACCCCAAAATTGTGAGTAAACTAAGAAATTAAATTATTTCGAGTACATACTGCTACAAAATTTTGCCCTAGAGAAAAATCGACAAGAAATATTTGTTTTCACATTTATAAAATTGCACAGCTGACAGATTGTCAAACGTACGCGAATGTATGATTCATTTATTTTGTGCCACAACCGATACTTCGATGGTAAACAAAGTCCCGATCGAAACTGACTTTAGTTTTGGAAATTCTTTGAACTGATACCTCGATATTGCTGAATATCAGTGGGTGGCCGCGGTGTAGTGGTAATGTGTTCGTCTGTTGAGTGGAAGGTTGCGCGTTCAATCCCAACCAAAATCCTTTTCACTTTTATTTAAAAAAGAAATAAAAAGGTCGGTGTAATACCTAAAAGTATGCACACCATCTTGAATTTCTTCAAATTTAACGAACACAAGAAAAAGTGACTCCCCGAAGCTAGTGCAGACACCACCAAAATCTTTCATATCCTCTCTTTCTTCCCCTTCTCTAACGCTCGTACTATGGTAACATATAAACGGTATTTCTAACCCCTTGAGTACGTGTAAATTATAAAAAAAAAGGCTGCGATGGGCAAGATATGCGCAAAATGCCACATGCCAACTTCTTTGCCACTGCCATCATTTTTTCACTTGAGAAACAAAACTCATCGAAGCATTTAAGGTTACCATACAAGTTCGAGAATTTAGTTCCTTCAAAGGAAATGAATTTTCATCAAAGATCATGAAAATTGAATTGCATCCCAATATAATTCTATGTTCACAGCTTTGGGTAGGATATAAACCACGATCCAAGAACATAAAAATTTAAGAAACCTCGTCTGTCAACACAACATTAACTTTGATGTGAAGGTATTGGCAGTTGAAAGCTCCCACGTGTCAATGTAACATCACATTTTGGGTAGGACATGGACCTAGAAACTTTCTATGAAACAGAAACTTTCTATGTAACAGAAACTTTACCTTGATCTGAGAGTTTTGACATTTAATAGCCATTGTGTCAAAACAACATAAAATTGTTAGTAGGACATGAAACTGGATTTGAGAACAACAAAATTTAAGAATTGTTTATCGATAGGAACTTAAACCTCATCTAAAAGTGTTGACTTTTGACAGTTCCCTGTGTCAATTTAATGATCGCTTTTGGGTAGGGCATGAACCTAGAAACTTTGTTTGTCTAAAGAAACCTAACCCTGATCTAGAAGTGCTGACATTTGACAGTTTCCTGTGTCAATTTAATGTTCGCTTTTGGGTAGGACATGAACATAGAGAACTTTGTTTGTCTAAAGAAACCTAACCCTGATCTAGAAGGGCTGACATTTGACAGTTTCCTGTGTCAATTTAATGATCGCTTTTGGGTAGGACATGAACCTAGAAACTTTGTTTGTCTAAAGAAACCTAACCCTGATCTAAAAGTGTTGGCAATTGACAGTTCCCTTGTGTCGAAGCAACCTAACATTTTGGTGGGACATGAACCTAGATCTACGAACATTGAAATTTTAGAAATTTCGTATCCATGAAGGAAATTTGTATTAAAAAAAATACTAAAATTATGATATTACCATCCGTTAATGTTCCATTGGCAATTTTGAGTGGGACATTAACCACGATCTGAGAATATTAAAATTTAAAATTTGTATGTCAAGTGAAATTGTATTTCGATCAAAAAAGAATGCATTTCGACGATATAGTTTTCCCGTGTAAATTTATCATTATCATCAGGTAGGATATGAACCTACAACTGGGAATATCAAAATTCACATCAGGTAGGACATGAACCTGCTTTCATGGTCGAAATGCACCTTCTAATTTTGCTGTATAACTTGATACCGTTCAGTTTAACAGTTGTTCACACAAATTAACTGAAAAATAACTGTAGAGTTATATAAGTTTTGTAGCTTTAGTAAATCCACCATCCTACGCTCTCGCTTTTTATTCGAATTAACCATTTGAAGTAGACATCGCAATGGTTTATAACCAAAGAAAAAATCATTCACTTCCAAAAATACTCCTCTGTTTGATACATTGAGTCAACCAAACAACTTCCAAATGACGTAAGTCTACCGTCTTGATTGTATGCAGTTGTTGAGCCATAAACAAATAAACAACAACAAACCAAGCCAACAAGTAGACTCAAACCGAAAACCTTCCCCTC
The DNA here is from genome assembly GCA_949824845.1 of Rhingia rostrata. NCBI lineage: Eukaryota > Metazoa > Arthropoda > Insecta > Diptera > Syrphidae > Rhingia > Rhingia rostrata. The sequence goes on along the minus strand of OX463757.1, from coordinate 79,812,606 downwards.
CCCCCACAAACGCCGACATCATTTCAATACGATAAAACAGAGTCAAAGAAAAAAAAACGCAACAACAAAAATATCTAATAAAATATCCACATTCCACATAAGTAACTATCCTCCAGCAAAGTATCTATCCATCCATATCCATATGTAAATGTATTCGTTTTGTGCAAAAACCTTTTTTTTTTTGCAGACATTTTAAGTTTCATTCACGCGAAATAGTAAAATAAAACAATTCCACACATTCACATCTTACCAAGCATTTGGTAGGTAACTACAGTGCCTGCCTATTTGCTTCTAAGGTAGCTGCAGAGATTTGTGACCCCCATGAGAATAGAATGAAACTCGCAAAAAAAAAAACAAAAAAAATGAGTAAAAGAAAAATTCCCATCCACATACCAAAAACTAGAAGTGTAAGAATAAGTATTGCGATTGCCTTCGTTGTCTTCGTTTATGGCCAATGGAATACCAAATTGCATTTTCTTTCTTCAAATGTGCAGCGCGAATTTGGGGTGACAAATTTAGCTCACATTTACATCTCAGAACACGATTATACCACCGATAGATACAAGAAAACCCCGCATAGATACATTTTATTTTTTTCGCAATAAAATTTTGATTACACTATTTCGCTGGAAAAGCTCAATATTTGCATTATTTTTGCTCTCGTATTGAGGGTGCACACTTCACTGAAATATCAAATTCACAATCTCGATCCAAAAACTAATAACAAAAGCCCCAGAGAAGAAGAAGAAAAACAAGAAAACCACGATAGAGCTGGCTATACCGAGTGCTTATTTTCCCGATCGCAACACCCAGCGCGATGGAGTGTAAATGTTCAACTGAATCAAAGCTGAATTGGCCCGTCTCACAAGCCGGGTAGAAGTAAAAGAGTAGAGCGGTAGTTAGGAAGGTATATGTAACAGCTGTTTTGTCAGAAAAGTTGCTACTAACACCAGTAACCCTGTATATACACGTTTGGCAGCAGTAAGCGTTTTGCGTCACAATAACAATATCGGTATGATCCGTCTTTTTTAGATGGTCGGGGTCTGAGGAGTATCCATACGTACACCCGAATACCGATACGGATCAAACAAGTGAATTTTATTCGGGCTACGTCTTGTGTCTTGATGAATTTATTTCCACCAGTAGAATAATGACAGCGGCAGCGTTGCCGCTGTTAGACAAGAAGGCCAGAGGTTGTTGCATAGAATAACAGTCAAGACGGCTTGAAAGACTTGAGCTAATGATCATTTTTATTCGATTTTTCCCACTTTATTCGCATTTTAATGTCTCTGGTGAGCGAGCGCTTGATAACGACAATGATGGTGCGATCATCATGATCGTTATGATCGCGTTGATGAAGTCGTTCTGCCACATAAGAGTGGTAACTGCGCCACACTGCATATCAATATCAAATTGAGTTTGATTGAGTGATTTATGAGTGGTTTTGGTTGGGTTTTCCAAAGCAAATACTGTCTATCCGTAGGTTTTAGATTTTAAATTCGTTCTTTACACTGGCAATTCCAGAACCATAAAAATGATTTTTATTACCAGAGTTTGGTTGCAATTGATTTTTAATCAAAATGATTGTCGTTCTGCACACGGCAGGGAGAGAGATAGAGCGAGACGAGACCAATTTCGCTGATTTTTTGCGTATAAATGGGAGAAAGTGCGATAAGTGGGGAAGTGGAGCAGTGCGATGAGAACCTTTTTATGCGCTTGTATCTGCTTGTCGTAGTTTGTTTTGTTTTATTCAATTCGCATTTGAGGTCGAATGGAAATTGAAATCAATTGTTTTGCAGATAAAGAGACGGAAGGAATATGTTTGTTTTTTGGATTATTTACAAGTGTGACAGAGTATCTTTCTGATAAGAGGACGCCCTGCGTCATAGAAGTCAATTGGTAATTGATAGTTGTATCTGTGCAGTAAATGGGACTGTAGTCATATGTTGGTAGGGTTCTTTCGTTATGAGTGCATGCAATTTATGAAAGTAAATGAATCATGAAACCAACATTTACTTTGATACTGCCGGGTATTTAGGACCTCTGTGGCCCTTGTACTGTGGTAAAACGATTAAAGGTATTCCACTTGAGTGGAATTGTAAAAAAAAAACATGCGCGAAGGCATTTAACGATCCAGCCATTTATTCAGGCAACCACTGGATAGTTGATTACGTTAGTGGAAGTTGCCATTAGCAAAGGGTATAGAGCTATATATAGTGAGCATCTCAAGCAACGAAAATTTTTCGTGTGAGGTACTGATATTGATGCTCCTGTGTTGACATTGCTACCCCAGTGTTCACATTGCTACCCCAGCATCAAGCAACAGCATAGCCGACGCATACGATCGACGAAATTTCCCCTTCGCATTTACCACCCGCGTCAGAAACGGCTAAAATTTGTTTAGCTGTGATGCGTTACTTTATGTAGCGGGTTTCCCAACAGGGACGCTACAAAAATTGAGCGACAGGGACAGCAAACGACGCCATATTTTTTGCCGCTCTTTTGACATTTCTCTCCAGTAAGGTTTGCCATTTCATGATGGAGAGATATACGATCGAACAACGAGTCGAAATTATTAAAATTTACAACCGAAATTCGGAGTCAGTGGCCTCAACGTAAAGAGTGCTACGTCCAATTTATGGTCGTCATAATCGTCCTAGCAGATCAACAATTGAGCGTCTAGTGGAAAATTTTAAATCCACAGGCACATTACAAAATGTTCCCGTGCCAGTGAGACAAAGAAGTGCCCGTAGTGTCGAGAATATTGCTGCCGCTGAGGCTTCAGTTGAAGAAAGCCCAAATGTGTCTCTCACACGTCGTTCTCAAGCGTTGGGCATCTCTGTGACGTCGTTGTGGTGAATTTTGCGAAAAGATCTTGGCCTACATCCTTACAAGATATAATTGACGCAAGAACTGAAGCCGCTTGACCACCAGAAGCGTCGTATGTTCGTGAATTGGGCTGAGCAACAACTTGAAAATGATTCGGATTTTCATCGCAAAATCATCTTCAGCGATGAGGCTCATTTCTGGCTGAATGGCATCGTCAATAAACAAAATATGCGGTATTGGTCAGGCAGCGAATCAGGCACGTACTCCATGAGTCATCATTGCACCCCGAAAAAATTACGGTTTGGTGTGGTTTATGGGCCGGCCGGCGGCGTCATTGGGCCGTACTTCTTCCGTGATGATCAAGACCGGCACGTTACTGTGAATGGTAATCGCTACCGTTCAATGATAACCGAATATTTTTGGCCCCAATTGGATGATATGGACTTGGAGGACATGTGGTTCCAACAGGACGGCGCCACAAGCCACACAGCGAATGCCACAATCAATTTATTGGAAACCAAGTTTGGAGAACGTGTTATCTCACGAAATCGCTTGCTCGCCTCGGTCGTGACGCCGTTAGACTATTTCCTGTGGGGCTACGTCAAGTCTATATTCTATGCCAACAAGCCAGCGACGATTGATGAACTTCGTACGAATATCGAACGTGAAATTGCAGAAGTATCGGCCGATTTATGCTTGAAAACCGTCGAAAATTGGGTTCAGCATCTGGACTTTTGCAAGCGTGCCCGTGGTGGCCTTGCGAAAGAAATCGAGTTCCATACATAATGGCATCGAACGTACTTTCAGAGGAACAAAGAATTTCATTGATATCCAAAACCGTTTTTGTTTTATATAAAAAAACTTTTGTAGCGCTCTTATTGAAAAACCCGATAGTTCCATACTCATTGCGATTAGTGAACTTAATCGAGCTTATCGTTGGGTTTTAACTAAATCTTCCGGCGTGAGCTTGGGATTGTACAAATAAATCGGAGGCAAGTCCATTTCTTGTCATTCCCTAAAAATGCCCCAACTGTATGGGCTGTATGTAGTTCTATACTCATTGCCATTACTGAACTTAATCGGGCTTATCGTTAATATTTCAGATTCATTCAAAATCGTTGGGTTTTAATGTAATTTCGCAGCGTGATCGTGAGATTGTACTAAAAAATCGACCGCAGTCCATTTCTTGTCATTCACAAAAAATGCCCTAACTGCGAATTCAACTTTTCCAATGTATTTTTCCGATACATCTTTCAAAGTAAAAAAAATTAATCAAGTACAGCATTGCCTTGCAACTTTTTTGTGACCGCTATATGCAGATGGCTACGTTAAATAAAAGGTCACCCAAGTTCGAAATTCGTTAGGTTATATCGGCCATGTTTGTTAGAGAACCCTCAGCCAAATTACCAAGGTAGTACCATGAAAGGTTAAATCTTTTACGACGTGTGCAAATCATCAAATTTTATTGCCAGTGATCCATTCAAGTAACGTTCCGCGTATTATATGATTTTTTATAGCCTCGCTACAACTTTTTGCCTATTCGACACTTGATGGCCAAATTCGAGTCAACTGGTTCGATAAATAATCAGCCAACATCCATATACAAGAGAAATGCAAGGTCTGCTGAAAACATCGATGCAGAGCGTGAGAGAGAACGGAAAAAACCCAAGACAGACAATTTCTTTTCGTTCATAAAGAAAACGGCCTTACTGCGACTTGAATGAATTTTGTGTCTGCAAAGAAATAAATTTCTGGCGCAACAGGTTCAAAAGCACCCACGGACTATCTTTTTCTCACAACCATTTACATATGTGTGTGTCATTCCCGCACGATGGCGAAACCTCCTGTTTTATACCGAATCTGACCGGCTGAGATGAGGTGAGCTTTTCATTACAATTGATAATTCGCTGATGATTTATCAGACCAAGATAGGAGGGCATGTGAAAAACAGTTTTAAGTGTTGCTACAGCTGGGAATCGAACTTAGACCTTCTGCGCGCAAGTTCATGGAACTAACCATCGCGCCAGTAAGACCGATTTGTGGCTGTACCCATACGAAATCCAACGGACCAACACAACAGTCAACGACCACAGACAACGCCATATACCATCTCTGATGCAGTTGAAGTTGACCTAAGTTTTCGTAAATTTTTTTTGCGAAAAGGCTTTTTTTCGATAATTATCCACAAAAAATAGCAAGCAAGAGGACGCCTTACAGCAATGAACGAGGTCATGGTTATATGACGTGGTGGCTATATGAACAGCCCAAGTAGATCGTGCAACTTACAACTTTTAGATTTCTTCCTTTCCTATCACATGTATCCTTAATCGCATCTCTTAATGCAATTTGATGATGAAAGTCAACTTAACGAACGCCATCATGCATTATGACACAAAGTCATCAAAAGTTGAACCCTCTGAACACGAGTCGAAAAGCAAAGCCTAGGTACTCATTCCGTAAATTTTAAAAGGATTATCGTTGACGATACTGTATAGGAAACTTGCTAGGTACGAGGCACAGTGCCATATGTTTGGATCTCGTTTCTTATGTTTTTTTTTTTTTTTTTGTACCATGAATCCGATGAGCAAAAGCTTCATAACCAGAAAGTCTCCTTTACTATCGTTACCGAATATCGTTTTGAAAGTTACGAAACGACTACCTTGGGCAATCCACAAATAATGTTACTCTTCTTAAAAACATGACAAGGCTACAAAGGATAGCATGTGTGGGTGCTGTTAGTGCAATGAGAACCACACCATCTTCAACACGGGCATCGATACCATATCCACCGATATTGATGGTTAAAAAATCGACGTACTCCTACGGGACCGAGAGTGTTTTCCAAAACTTTAAAACACTTTTCGTCTCCCTGAGCACAGCAATGTCTTCCAGGCTGAAATATTGGTAATAGCAGCAGCAGCCAAAGCGACCTCAAGCAACCTGCTTGCGTTACCACCAGATGATATCTTTATTGACAGTTAGGTTGTAATTAAAGTAATCTCTGCTGTCGAAATAAAGTTCAAGATTGTGAAGCGTTGTTGTGGAAAGCTGAAGGTTCTTTACGTCCAACATAATGTTAAAATCTAGTGGGTCGCCGAACAATGAATTTACTGATGAACTGGTGAGGAAAGAATCCGTCCCTCAGTCTGTAGACCAGAGGTCACAAATCACGGCTGGGGCAGAAAACAGGTGGAACTCCCCTCCCGACCGTAAAAAATCCAAGAAGATGTGGGCCGACTTTGACAAGGGCAGAACACACAAACACTATCCATGAAATCTGCACTTGTAGGGATACTCACTCGACACAACTAACTCAAAAGCCAAAATACAAATTGTTGGCGCAACAGGCTCGTTAGTACACAGGGCCGAGCTTTCTCACAACCATTCATGCGTGCGTGTATACTTCTTGCACGATGGCGGAACCTCCCGTTTTATGCCGACTTCCAACGGCGAATTCGGGATAAGCTCTTCTTGACAATTGATACTACTCGGATGATTTGTCAGATCATCACGAGAGGAGGGCCAGTGAAAAATCATTTAGGTGTTGCTACGGCTGGGAATCGAACCCAGTACTTCTGCGCGGCAGGTCATCGCACCACCATCGCGCCACTGAGCCCAAAAAAAGCTCAAAAGTCATCAACTGAAAAAAAAAAACATAAAGAAATACATGAGGATACCAACCACTTTCTGTGCCACTGCCCAGGCCTCAGTCAATTAAGTATAAGAACTTAAGAGAAATATTTTGTCCATGACCTCATGGATCTGTCCAAAATCCTTTCAGATTTGCAACAACATTTTTATGTCTGGAAAGGGACTAACTACAATGGACAATCACGGGACAAATGAAGCAGTTCGGGAGAATTTCCGAAACGAAAGTCAGTTCCAATCGGAACTCAATTTGCTTTCGAGGTATCCGTTACGGAATAAAAAAAATGCTAGCAGCCAAAAACGAGGCCGACAAGGGTTATCGGCAGGTGAAGAAGAGAGCTAACATTGAGCTTTATAGGCAGAGTATAAGGGAAGTACACCAGGTTTTAAGAAAAGAAGAAAAAAGAGCAAGAAGAGCGCGCGATTGGGGGGATATAGAGAGGTGTCACTCCAGGCACGATGTTCCTAAGTTTTACCAAAGTGTAAAACGTCGAAGCCAAGGATACAAGGCTCGAACAGAATCCTGTCGAGATGAACAGGGAAATATCGTAGTGGAGATAGACTCGATCTTGAGGATATGGAAGAACCACTTCTGCAGACTACTTACCGGCGATAACGCTGTCAGGCAGATCGAACCATTCAATATGGGCAACGAAATCGAAAACTGACAACAACCCGACCTGAGTGAAGTGAGGATAGCAATACCTAAACCCAAGCTTAATAAGGCTGCCGGAAATGACGACCTTGCCGCTGAGCTTTATAAAGCCAGCAGAGATGACTTTGTAAGTAACATCCAAAGCGGCAAAAATGGGTTTAGCAGTAAATTAGAATAAGACTAAGTATATGCTGTCAACGCGAAAGGACACACAGCATCGACGAATTCGACAGAACGTCACCATTGACAGATATGACTTTGAGGTAGTACAGGACTTTGTCTATCTCGGCTCCGCTATCAACTCTGACAACAACATCTCGTCAGAAATTAAAAAAAAAAGTATTACACTTGCCGACAGTTGATTTTTTTGTTTTTTCGGCAAGGCCCATTTAGTAGTAAAATTCTCACTTGAACTACTAAGGAGATCCAATATAAGACCCTGATTATCCCAGTCCTGCTTTACGGCGCTGAAGCATGGACCGTTTAAAAAAGTTCTTTGAGAAGTCTTCGGTCCCGTTTGCGTTGACGGGCTATGGAGACGAAGATTCAACCATCAACTGTACGACATATGCCCCTAGTAAAAAAAAAAAGACAAGTAGAAGGGTCGCAGAGTCTTCGATTCTCAGCCAGACGTCGGACGCAGTAAAAGAATACCTCACCATAAATGGCGATAACAAGTAGAAACCGACCTGAACTAACTTGGAGTGCGCAACTCCAGGCAGTAAGCTAAGGACCGGGCTAATTGGAGAGGCACAGACGGACGGAAGGACTGACAGACAGACATGGCAAAATCGTCTCAGCTAGCGATTCTGAGTCGATCAATATTATTTTTCTATGCTACAAACTTAATGTCAAAACTTATATACCCCTATGGGATAGGGTTTAAGCTCGGCGAGCCGACGCAAACGGTTGCCAAAGCCAGGATTGACGAACAGTGTGTTTGGTGGGATGGGCACGGAATTACCTACTTTTAGCTGGTACCCTAGCCAAAAATCTTATTTCAGAAGGAAGCACTCGACTAGAAGCGGTCAGTTTTGACATATAGGACAGGAATTGTGTTCCATCGGGACAACGACGATGCACACAGATTGATCGTGACTCGCCAAAAGCGGCGGGGACTTGGTTAGGAGAATTTTATGCGGCCTTGTTATAGTCCGGACTTGGTAGCAAATGACTTAAACCTGTTTCTGTCCATGGCAGACGATTTTGCTGGTGAAAAAATTCGCCTCAAGAGAGACGTTCAAAACGAGTGACCCAACAGGATAGGATAGGCTTCTATGAAAGTGACAATTACCTCCCAAGTGACAACAAGTTATCGAAAAAAACAGCTTATATTTCCACTTTCATCAAAACAATGGAACTCTTTCGACCACACACTTTGCTTGGCCTCAACCATTCGACAGTCACAAAAAAATACTTCTGATGCATCTATTTAGTCCTACCTCCACAAAAGTTCGACCCAATTAAACTGCAAAAGCTATCTTCAGTCAAAACAATCACTCCACCTCCAGCTCCAATCAACAACTTTAGTCAACCACGACATCTCATATCGAAAAATGTAATTTCCAGATGCAAATCATCATGTGACAAGTGCCCTTTTACAAACCCCAAACTAGCTCAAGGATATTCGAATACAAATCTTCAAACGTCCACTCACTGTCAGAATCGTAGCCCAAACTACGTTGACAACAAAATATCATTCGTAGCCAACCACCTGTTGTAAAAGATACAACCAAAGCGTAGCCCGGGCACCCTGTGCTGACTACCAAGGAAAAGCATTTATTTGCCTAACAAGAGGTGTGGTTATGACAAGACACGAAACCACTTTTTCTTTCTTTTTTTTCTTCCACATTGAATATAACTGTATCACTGCTAATCGAAGTAAATGTCAGGATCAAATTACCAAAAAAAAAAATAGTTGCAGTGTTGATAGCAACAAGGTTCGGTTGGGTCTGCATATCTAATTAGGCTTTTCCCTAAGGTGGAGTGGTATACCCGGCCGAATAAAACCACACAACACGATGTCAAATTAATGTCTCGACAACAAGGCGAATTGAAAGACTACTTTACGTTGTCGGCTACAAAGGTCACGTTTACTTTGGCAGTTGGCAAATCAAGGTGGGGCCTCCCATACCACACCAATTTGTGTAACCCCTCCCCCGTTGTCGAACAAAACCACAGGTTAACTTCTCTCTAACAAGGGCTAATTTATCTAGATACAAATTGCGCGTACATATACCGTAAAACAGTGAAAATCAATTCACACCTTAACACCTCCAAAATGTGGTGCATAATAAAGTAGGCGTGGTGCGACTCTACATCCAATTTGTGGCCAATATTGTTGGCACCTAGTTTTCCAATGCAAGCTTGTTTCCTGCATGCGAACAGATACCCGATATTGGTATTCAATTGAAATGCCTTTCCAATTGCAGCGTATCTATAGATAGCTATGTTCAATATCACCATCAACGATTTAGTTACATTGAAAGGTCAATTAAAATGCGCGATTGTCGACAATGTATGGTGACGAAGTGCAGTACATAGTTTCGGATCTAATTTGACGATTCTCTGAAAACAGCAACTAATTAAAATCCAAATGTTCGATAGAGCCAACTGAGCTCTAGATACATGATTTCATTAAGGCGACGATGAATCTAATCTACATCCGACATGATTTATAATTATTTTTCGAACTTTGATTTCGATTATCGCTTCGGTTGTAAGTTTAATGACAAATGATGTCATTTCCTAACTCACAATTTTACGTGTAATCGGATTGAAGTGTTTGCGATACAAGATACCCAGTGATAAGTGTTGTTAGCACTCGAAAAATGCGTTTTTCTTCCACTCAAGATGGACACTTTTTCGAACAAATAATCCTAAACCCTCGGCTGTTTAAAGTAATGGACTTAAAATCAAGGAAGCGCATACTTTTGATTTACTAAAACAATTTCAATCTATTTTGCTTCGTCTGCTATGGGTATATGTATAGCTCGGTTGTAGTCTATCTGCAATAGATACTTGTACAACGAATGCTTTCTGCTCATTTAATCGAGCGATTAAAGTGGCGGATGGATAGTAAGAAAGATACAAAAAGACCACTCGAAACCGGGAAGAAGATTCACTTGTACTCGTATATAGATGGTTTTTGTGCAAACATCTGTTATGTGCAGGCGAACCGTTTAACGTGTATTACTGCGTTAACAGAAAGAGGAAAACACAACAACAACAACAACCAGAGCGAAAGATAATAGGAAGAGTGGTTGAGGTATAGCATAGCGGAGCTTCAACGTTATTGTTAAATTATAGTTTATTGTGTGGGTATTTCGATCGCATTGTAGATACTCTTAACATATACGGAACGTTTTATATCTCTGTTGGGATACAGTGGAAGACGGTAAAAGTGAACCTCAATGGAGTTTGGTAGGTGATGGTGGTGGTGTTATATAGTTAAACTTGGGACACATTAAGGGTTATTTACGAATTTCGATAAAGCTATGACACTTGTATCTAAATATTGTAAATTGGAAATTTCAGCCTTAAAAATTGCTATGTCTCTACTTAGAAGGCTATAGAGTTTCGATGATCGTCCTAAAATCCTGAATGGATAAACAATCGCCTGAAAATGTTTGCAACCATACGTAAAAAAAACATTTCTCTCAAAACACTGAGGCGAATATTTACGGTGCCTTAACTTTGAACATTACCAACAGAAGGCACATGGTTCAAAAATGAATGTAAGCGTTGGAGCTGCAGTTTTACCAGACACACTAAAGTTAAACAGCACTTTTCGTCTCCCCGAGAACAGCAATGTCTTCAAGGCCGAGATATTGGCAGTTGGAAGCCAAAGCGACTTCAATGACTGCGGTACCACCAGATGATATCACCATCTGTATTGACAGTCAGGCTGGAATAAAAGCAATCTCGGTTGTCAAAATAAAATCTGAGCTTGTGAAGCATTGTCGTGAAGAACTACAAGTTCTTGGCGTCCAACAAAATACTAAGCTCTGCTGGGTTCCCGGACACAGAGGCATACAGGGCAACAAAATTGCCTCCATGCATGCCTCCAGCATTGACCAGGCAGACCAGTCTTTCAAACCACCACTATGTGATCACAAATTTCAATTGCGACAGAAAACACTGAATATTGCCAAAAACTGGTGGAACTCCCTCCCCACCTGTGAAACTTCCAAGAGGATGTGCCCTGAGTATGACAAAGCCAGAACCCATAAACTACTTCGAAGAAACAGGAAATCTGTCTCGATTTTAGTAAAGATGCTAACTGGACACAACTTACTAAAAAAAGCCACAAACTGAAAATGCATCCTATAGATGATGACCTTTGTAGAGGCTGCGATAGTGAAAAAACAAACGAGGATACCCTCCACTATCCACGCCACTGCCCAGACCTCAGCCATTTAAGAACGAGAACCTTAGGAAAATATTTTTTCAAGAAATTCGTTGCGCAACGGCTTCGTTAGTACCGAGCTTTATCACAACCAGGCAGGGCAACGGAAAAGCTAACAGGCCAACGGCAGGGCTCAATCCCGTAGTGGATACTGATGGCCCCGTGTCCTAGGGGTACCTTATAAATCGGAGGTGGCTCACCAGGTAGCGGGTTGAACTTTGGGTTAACTACCAACCTATGGGTAAAATTGTTGTAACGAAGCAACCAAAAGCCGAACCAAAACAGACTGATTTGATCGTTGACGACCATGCTAAACGAAAAACGGACAACGACTTTCGTATCTTTCGTGAGAATATACAACAGGAGAGGTGCTTCCGAACAACTAGCACAAGCCCTAAGCTGGTAGAATGCAGACATTACTGCCATTCTGCATATACGATGGGATGGGCCGGGCATAAAGAGGATGAACAACTGTGACATCTACTGCGGACCGTGTTATAAGTAGCAAAAACAGCTACTATTCGGTTGCGGATTTGTTTTGTGCTAGCCTTAGGCAAGAAGTCTTTCGAGACACTAGCGAATGCATTGTAACATTCCGCGGCCAAATTCGCCAAAATAGGCCCTGTATACACTCACCCTCCGACGCACCTAGAAAAACGATTCCATAGCGGAATACTGCTTCTACGAGCTCGTTGACAAAACTTATAAGCGACTACCGAAGTACGATGTAAAAATCGCGCTGAGAGATTTTAACGCAATGGTAGGAAGAGACGACATTTATAGCAGTAGAGTCGGAAAACCACGACAACACGTCTAGCAACGGACGCCTGGAACCATTTAGCAACAACCTGATCGACTCTTATCAGTGTGGTTTAGGTCCAGGAAAGTCCACAACTGATCAAATCTTCACACTTTGGCAGATCCTGGAAAAAAAAAACGGGGAAGTCCGAATCAATACCCTAGGGGGTGAAGTTTTCGATTTCAAAGCCGCATACGAAAGCATTTTTAGAGACAAACTATACAAAGCCATGTCTAGTTTTGGTATACCGCCCAAACTCGTCCGTCTTTGCAGGATGATGATGGTGAATTCTCGGAACTCAGGGACGGCAATTACCTTACCAAAAAAGAATTGAGGCAAGGCGACGCACTGTCATGTGACTCCTCAACACCATTGTTGAGAGTGTGCAGATGAATCCGAGACAGTCGAATTCACGTCGCTCGAAAGAACTCGACCTTGGTGAATTTTGCATCTTGACTTGAGCCTGCACCCGTACGAAATTTAACTGATGACCAAGGAGCTGAAGGTAAACGACCATAGACAACGAAGTGGGTTCGTTAGATGGGCTCTGGAGCAGTTCGAAACTGACCCCAATTTTCATCGAAAAATCATATTTAGCGATGAGGCCTATTTCTGGATGAATGGGTACCGCCAACAAATAAAATTGTCGAATTTGGGACGATACCAATCAACATGAGATTCAAGATCTTCAAATGCATCCCGAAAAAGTCAATGTTTTGGTGCGGATTTATGGCTGGCGGCGGTATCGGTTCATATCGTACTGGTGATACCAATCCACATGAGATCCAAGAGCGTGAAATGCATCCCGAAAAGGTCACTTATTTGGTGCGGATTTTGGGCTAGCGGCGGCATCGGTCCATACGGTACTGGTGATACCAATCGACATGAGATTCAAGATCTTCAAATGCATCCCGAAAAGGTCACTTATTTGGTGCGGATTTTGGGCTAGAGGCGGCATCGGTCCATATTTCATTGAGAACGGCACACCACTGTCAACGCTATATGTCGGTGATTACCGACTTCATTTGACCTGAATTGGATTAAAAGGAAACAAACAGCATGTGGATTCAACACGACAACGCTACAAAGTTCACAAAAAAAAATTTGTTTTTGGCACAACAGGCTCGTTAGTACCCATGGCCGAGCTTTCTCACAACCATTCATGTGTACTTCTTGCACGATGGCGGGATCTCTTGTTGTATGTAGACTCCAAACGGCGAATTCGAGAAAAGCTTTTATTGACAATCGGATGATTTTCAGATCATCACAGAGGAGGGCCAGTGAAAAATCACTTACGGATGGGAATCGAACACAGACCTTCTGCGCGGCAGTTCATCGCACTAACCATAGCGCTACTGAGGCCGCCATACAGCTCACGCCACATGGGAAATGCTGCACGAGGGCATGGTAATCTCACGTTGAGGTGATAAGGCCCCTGTTATTCCAATCCCAATGTACTGAAGGCTGAAGCATGGATCGGATATAAAGCAGATGGAGAAACCCTTGGCCGTTTTGAGCGAAAAATTCTTCGAAAAATCTTCGGTCCCGATTGCGTTGACAGACTGTCGAGTAGATTCACCTAGAACTTGATGGGCTGTACCACTACTTAGACCTGGACAAAAAAAAATGTCTCAATGGGTGTTTAAGATGGACGACACATGTAGACCGAATGAACGCCTGGCAGAATATTCGATTCCCAGACAGATGTCAAACGCAGTAGAGGAAGACATCGCCATAAGCCTTGCGGACAGCTAGAAACCTACCTCCACCAATTTTTAGGGCGCAACTAAAGGGAGTTAGTACCGAAAAAGATTGTAAAGCCATACAGATGACGCATTGAGAACAAAAAAAGCAGAAACTTTTGCTCACCAGTTTAGTGGTACGGGGCGGGTGGTGTGCACGTGCTCACATGAGAAGCGAGATCCAAATATATGGCGGTCTGTGCCAGTAGGACCCGCCATTCAACAAATTTTCTTGTATGAAGAGCGTCATCTGTATGACATTATAATCTTTGGTAGCGGGCTAATTGGAGATCCATGTTAGTTGATGATAGGAGCAGTAGCCTGGTGGTTAGGGCGTTGGACTACAGATCGCGGAGTTTCTGGTTTAAATCCAGAAAGGGACAACACCTGCGTTTTTTACTACTCGAACTCTCAAGAGAGTCTGAAAAACAGCAAAGAGTAACCCTGTTATGAGAAACTTTTTAAGTTTTCAACGTTTGGTAGACAGGAGTTCCTCTTCTTAGTGCCAAAAATAATAATTTCGCACAAACAGGAATGAGTGGAGAAGCTTGGTTTGAGTTGAAGCCCAGACTTTTTTTTGGACTGTGCAGCCATTTGGATTGTAGCGCCTCTGTGGCTAAGTAAATATAGGTTACGAGAAGATTTTCTCAATGTGGCCGATATGCAAAAACTTGGCTATTTCGATTTTTTTTTAGGAAAAAGTAGGTATCCAGCTATTTTTACAAGAATAATTCATATGTGTGTGTAAAATGAAACATTGGAGCAAGTTTTGGGAAATTTTGATTTTATGGAAAAAAAAGAAGATATGGGAGGTAACTTCATAATGCTAATCCGAAAAACCTCTCGTGGTTTTAGCGAAAGTACCTCATGCAGCAATTGAGCCTCAATCTGGCTGCACAGTATAACAGACGTAGAGGAACAGAATTACGAGGCACACTTTTACTGTCTCGAGTTCGGGGTCTATTGTCTATTTACAGGAAAATCATTTGCCAATGTATAAACATCAGAAGCTCAAATGTAGTCCGACTTTTAACGCCGCAACCTATATACCTAAGAACTCATTGCCATTCAGTTACCCAAGCACATTTCCAATATTGAATCTCAATAATGTTCTCAATCTATCTTTAGCAACTCATCCATTCGTAAGAAGAATTTAAAAATAAAAACAAACAAAATAAATGGAAACAAAATTAATGGCGAGGAAGCTCTGCATCCTTTTGTATCAGCAGGCTTGAATTAGGATCTGTTTGCTTTTATTGCAAGTTTTTCCCTTCAGCGCAGCCCTATAAATAGATCTTTTAGTTCGATCAATTGAAAATGAGAGAAAAACCATAAAAAGATACAAAAAAGGCGCATTTCACTGTGCGCTCCTGCGATGCATGCTGCATGCTGCATGCTGCATCATCCAAATCTTTGATTGTACGTACATGTTGCGTGTCTGGCACGAGTTGACCACGTCCCTCTCTACGTATACGAAGGTCTGTGTCGTCGTCGTCGTTGTTGTCCCTTTTATGATTACTCTGGAGAATTTTTATTGATTCTTACGTTTATATAGGAGAGCCAACGACACGACGACGACGACGACGCGACGGCTCCAAAGAACATTGTGTAAGTCTCACCTACGTGGATTTTTATATAAGAGGATATCTCTCTGTGCTGTGAGCCTGTGCCGCCTTTCGCCTTGCGTCTGTCGTTTGAGAATCTCCCTAGCTTCGTGATGCTTAAAAATAGCCGGATTCTAAATGAAATTGTAATGCAATGCAGGCTATTCCAAAAAGGGGCTGAAGCAAACAACAACAACAACAACAAAAACCCAGGACACGACTTGCATATTTGTTGAATACTTTGTGTTTGTTTTTATGGATCCAGATGCTGTTGTAATGGTGGTGTGCTACGCGGCGCACCGCGCTCTGCGAATACTTGAAGTTCGTTCGCCTGGTATTATAGCGATGTAAATTATATCGAAGCTTGAGACATGTTTTGCGATACATTTGTAATGGCTTTAGATGTATGGGCTAGGTTGGATTTTCTAGTTTTCAAGGTGAACGAGATAAAAAGCGATTTGCTCCTTTTTTGGTATAGTGCTGGTGTGTAGCAATAGATTGACGTTTACTTCACGCACATTTGGGTTCACCTGCAACACCTTTTCCCAAGATACCACGTTTGTTTCTCACAAAGTACAAGTGTTGGTAGGTATCTCTAGGGAAAACTCTGCAGTGCGTGAAAATGATCGCAATTAAAATGTTTCACGTAAATGTACCTACGAGTGGCGAAGAAAATCGTTTCAGAGAAAACAAAAACACAAAGAACTATGCACCATCCGTAAAGAGGGTAGGGTCCGACGTCAAACGTGATTCGGAAAAGCTCAATCCAAAACACCAAACCTCCTATAGATACGTGTAGACTATCGTAGATACACTGTTTACATTATTCGTGGGTGTGGTTTGTCGCTCGTTTATATTTTTTTCGTCGACACATTTTACCGGTATTTGATATTCTGCGGTGCAAATTCGACTTGACGAATCGAACCAAGTCAATGCACTCGTCTCACATGTTCCAGATTTTCTTGTGTCACACAAAATGTATCCCAGATTTGTTTCACATTCTACAAGTGCACCCGCACTATGGACAGTCGGTATATATCTATAGCGACATTTTCTTGCAGTTGGATAGATTTTTTTTTGAATGTCGATGTGTGCACATTCCGTTGATGGAAATGCAAAAAAAAAAAAAAATCAAGTCTAACAAGCGACGACGATTAACAGTGGTAGTGGGTACCTATTCGAGCGTATAATATGCCAAAAGTGTCATGGCACGGACACACACCGTGGTGCAAGTGGGGATACGATGGAAGGCGGTATACCATTACAGCTCATTATCGATCTCTTGATGAGATCACTGTGCATTTTGAATTTCACCTGGACCGTGAGATGCCCGTGGGCACTCAGTTAGGACCAATTATGTTTTATTCATTCACTTTTCCCCCCCTCCCCGCCAAATAGAATGGAATCAGCGGATGTGTTCATGTGTGTGAGAGAGTTTGACACATTATGCGAGTACTTTCCGAAATAGGGAGAGCGCGCACAAGAATATTGTGGTCATGCAATGAAAGTTAACCTATTTCTGGTGATTTTTTTATTTTTATGTGCAAACTTATCATTATCTTGTCAATTTGAATTTGAAGACATCATTTGGCACGACACATACATAAACGAAATCGGAACAGAGCTGTGGATTTTGAGATTTCCTTGTGAATACTAAAACCACGATGGGGTTTGTGTGTGCCGAACAGAAAAAGTGAACGTGAAGATCTCGTTTTAGGTGGTTCTGTGTGGTTGACCACATTGCGTGACGATTTTGCATTTTTTTTTTGCAAGTCTAACGATTGAGATACAAATAAAAAAAAAAAATTAATTTGCATACTTGTTTTGTGATAGATAGACATTTGGTGATTAGGAAAGGAGGTAGATGCCTATATATTAGGTTGTCACATTGCTGCCTTAATGAAAGATCATGATTAATCCTTATTTCGCATTAATTGGAAATTGACTGTCATGCAGAAGATACTATTACCGGTGTTCTTCAATTATACTGTGGGAACAATTTCGGTTTAACTTAAGTGAAGTCAGAACATAATCAAGCGATTTTTTAGATGACAATCGCATTTCAAAATGCTAATCGATATGACATTTAAATATTCTGAAGGTGATACATAAATAACGAGTTTTTGGTGGTTGCATGAAATATTTTAAATGGTGAGTATGTAATTAATTTAACAGTTTTATTTATTTTCAAATAAATAACCAAACGGGGTCATGTGCAGAAATCGTTCAAGTTTGAGCGACAGTCAGCAGTTTGCCTCCATAAATCGTTAAAAAAAATTCGGAAATTTTCTTTAAGGTCTGATTTAAATGTCATAGATACTAATTTTTTTTTTATACTGATATTGTCCTCATTAGATTTATTTGCCTTTTATTACTGCATTTCCGAGTAACATTTAAGAAAATCCAAAAGTGAGGTTTATTTTCTCAGACCTACTGTTGCTGTTTTCAGAAGATCGTCGAAAAGTTACCGAAGAGGTTTAAATCCTTCAGTTATTTGCTGTCTCTGGACGATTGTCGAAAAATTACCCAGATGTGATAATCCATCAGACAACATGATTAGAAAAATTTCCATTTGGGTTTTTTTTTTAAAGAAGCATGCAAATTCGCAGGAAGCCATACATTTTCTCATGAGTTAAATTAGGAACACTGCCTAAATATATGTATCTTAACATTTAAAGCAACACTACAAACAGCCAGATCAGAATAGCACGGAATGGAAACCCGGCCTGCGCTCCCAGCCGAACCTAGAAGAGCTGCTTCGACATATTTGGCCTGGGAATTTGTCTGGGAATTTCAAGGGTAAATATCGTTTAAGAAAAGCCAAAGTGGGGTCTATTTTCTCAGACCTACTATTGCTGTTTTCAAACGATCGTCGAAATTTAACCCAGCCTTTAACAGAGATGGTGGATGAACAGAAAAGCCACCGGCAGCGCTCCATCCCGTAGTGGATACTGATGGCCCGTGTTTTAGGGTTGTCTAATAAATTGGAAACTACCCAACTATGAAAAAAACTATATGTTACGAAGCAACCAATAACCTTGAAAAGGACTGACTTTATTGTTGACGACCCTGCCAAACGAAAAAAGCACAACGACGTTCCGATCTGCACCTGGAATGTGAGAACATTAAACAGAAGCGGTGCAAGCCAAAAACTAGCGGAAGCCCTAAACTGCTACAGAGAAGAAATTACTGCCATCCAAGAAATACGATGGGATGGGCCGAGCAAATGATGAAAAACCGTGATATCTACTACGGACCGTGTTATAGTGAGCAGAAACAGCGAATATTCGGATGCGGATTTGTTATAAGTGCCAGACTTAGGCAAGGAGTTTGATGTTACCAAGACATAAGCGAACGTATTGTAACAATCCGCATCAAGGCTAGATTTTCCAACTTAAATGCACTTGCGCTCCGACGCACGGAGGAAACGAAGCGAAATACTTCTTCTACGAGCCTTATGACAAGACTTATGGCGACTACCGAAGACTGCTTCTACGAGCTCCTTGACAAAACCGAAGTACAATGTTAAAATCGTGCTTAGGGATTTTAAAGCAAAGGTAGGACGAGAAGACATCTTTAGCCATATTGTCGGAAAACATAGCCTACACGCCAAAACATCTGGTAACGGACTTCACCATGGAACGAAATGTCACTATACCGAGCACACGGTTCCTCACCTATATCCGATATCCATAAGGGATAAATTGATAGACCAGAGGCACGCATCCAGTATTATGAATGTCCAAACATTCCGAGGAGCTAACATCGACTCATACCACTACCTTATTGCAGCCAAGGTAAGAATGCGGATATACACCACGCCACATCAATCCAGAAACACAGTGAAAAAATGTTATGTCGAAGGACTGCAATCCCAAGAGACCGCCAAGACATTCTCGCAACGCGTATCCCTTAACCTCTCGATTAACAAAATACCACCAGCATTTAATGTCGAAGAACAATTGCAACGACGCCAACAGGCCACTAGATCTGCCGCAACTGATGTGCTAGGTTCATCATGCCCACCAGCTTGAAACCCCTAGTTTGATGAGGAATGCCGACAGATGCTCGCAGCCAAGAACGAGGTGTACAAGGCTAAGGCGAGAACTGCCATTGAGCTCTATAGGCAGAGCCAAGATGTAGGTGAATACGAGGGCTGCCATTGAGTAGGGAAGAAAACCGGCTTTTTAGAAAGAGCAAGAACAGCGCACTATCGAAGATGTATAGAGGTGCCACTCCAGGAACGATGTTCGCAAGTCAATGATGAACAAGGAAATATCGTAGTTGAGACACAGTCGATGCTGAGGATATTGAAGAACCACTTCTGCAGACTGTTAGACGGCGATGACGAACAACATTCCGCTGTCAGGCAGACCGAACCATTCAATACTGGCAACGAAAGAGAAAACTGAAAACAACCCGACCTGAGTGAAGTGAGGATAGCAATATATACGCTCAAGCTTAATACGGCTGCCGGAAAAGATGGCCTTCCCACTGAGCTTTATAAAGCCGGCAGAGATGACTTGGTAGGTAACATCCACCAACTTAAACGTCAAATTTGGTAGGATGGAAGTATACCTCAGCATCGTTTGCCTGATCCTTAAAAAAAAAGACCGTCTGAACTGTGCCAACTATAGACGTAGAAGTCTCCTCAACATCGCCTACCAGGTCCTATCTGCCGTGATAAGTGAACGCCTGAAAACGTTTGTGAGGCCCTTGTCAGTGAGGTTTTAGGACAGAAAAGTCCACAACCGATCAAAATTTCCACACTTTGGCAGATCCTTTAAAAAAAACTCAAGAAGTCCAAATCGATACCCACCACATATTCATCGATAGCAACTACAGAGAGCCATGTCTAGTTTTGGTATACCGCCCAAAATCATCCGTTTGTGTACGATGAAGTTGCAAAAATCTCGCTGCTCCATCTGGGTAGGAAATGACCTCATCGATGCATTCGATATCAAAAAGGTATGCGCTGTCACGTGACTTCTTTAATTTGGTTCTTGGGAGGATTGTGCAAAACTCCTTAGCCAACTCCAGAGGCACGATTTTCCAAAAAATCGGAGCAATTACTAGCATAGACCGACGATATTGACATCATTGGTTGGACTCAGCGTTATGTCATAGCCGCGTTCGCTAGTAAAGAGAAGGAAGCGGCAAAATGGGTTTAGCAGTAAATGAGGGCATGACTAAGTTTATGCTGTCAAAGCGAAAGCACACTCAACATCGACGAATTAGACAGCACGACACCATTGACAGATATAACTTTGAGGCAGTACGGGGCGTTGTCTACCTCGGCTCTGCTATCAACTCTGACAATATCTCGTCAGAAATTTAACGAAGTATTACTCTTGCCAACCGCTGTCTCTACGGGGTAAGAAAGCACTTCAGTAGTAAAGCCCTCACTCGAACTACCAAGGAGATCCTATATAAGAACCTGATCATCCCAGTCATGCTCTATAGCGCAGAAGCATGGACCGCATCAAAAGCGTACCAAGAAATCCTTGGTCGTTTCGAGAGGAAAAATCTTCGGTCCCGTTTGCGTTGACAGGCTTTGGAGACAAAGATTCAACAAATAACTATACGAGCCGTACAGCGACATGCCCCTGGTCAAAAAAACTCCGCATTGGACGTTTAAGATGGCTAGGACATGTAGCACGAATGAACACAAACACTCCGGCGTGCAGAGTCTTTGATTCCCAGCCAGACGTCGGACGCAGTAGAGGAAGACCTCGCCGTAAGTGGTGTGCACAAGTAGAAACCGAGCTCAACCAACCTGGAGTGCTGAACTGCAGGCAGTTAGCTAAGGAATAGGCTGATTGGAGAGGCATGTTGGTTGATGCAAAGGTTCATTACGGACTGTAGCGCCACCTAAGTAAGTAAGTAAAATTTAATCGAGTTCCTCAGAGGCGCTATGGGTTGAGCGATTAACTACATCGTGAAACGTCTTGGCTCGATTCCCAGTCGGAGCAACGCTGACCTTTCTCTTGCGCTGACTTGGCAAATCTTTCGAGTAGTAAAGATAAGCATTTTGGATTCGGCATACAACTGGAGGTCTAGCCATCGTGAAAGGAGTACACCCACTCATGAATGGTTGTGATAAAACGCTGGGCCCAGGTTCTGACAAGCTTGTTCTATACCTTAAATTCGCAGATGATAAGAAGGCATAAAGCTCATCCAGCATTCGGCATAAAGTGAAAATTTAATTATTTGAATGTTTGACAAAAAGCAAAGCTGCTACGGGCACTTTAAAGACCTTAAATTCAAGACTGAATGTCATAAAAGTTGCGTAGGTTTAGCATTAAGCCTGTCCTTATCAAATTATGTGAATTGAAATGATAAGCCATCTTGTCCTAGCCATCTTAAGAGATCAACCATGCCATGGATGATACACAGAATATGATTTATAAAAAAATAAACGCGACAGGATTATACTCACAGGTGAATTAAAAGCATAACCCCGTCCATAAAGAATAGGGGTGCCAACAAATGAAATTTGAGGATACACCACCGCCACTAACCCATTCTAAGAGTTATACCGCTTCTGCTACATTTTCTACATAACTGCATGGACACACCCTCCTACATTCTGCATCAATAAATCAAACCACGCAAAACATGTTTCCGAAAGGCCCATATTGAGATATAAGTGCCACACACTTGTTGGTGCTTAGTCGTCCGACTTCTAAAAAAAAAAAAAGAACAGCTCCTGACCACAGGCGGACATGCGTATCTTTTTTCTACATATCCAAACTCACTGGAGAGTTTATTAATGAATATTTCTCACAACACCAGAGAAAGAAAAATAAAAAAAATCTGTATCTAGATACATACATGCCTACATAAACATAACCATATTCCGTTATGATAATGTTCCCTTATACGCCAGTGTATTCATTTCCCCATTAATCATTTGTTTCACACTGCACACGCCAGAACCAGCCCAACTACTTGACCATTAGACTGTCAATGGTTGTATCTATGGTCACCAATCTCTTCCATATACACTGCCACACACACGATTACACGGCACGATACCAGGTTAAGCTATGTCGCGATCCTAGAACTGTCGTAACAATCTATAAATGCAAGTAGGAACTAATAAATCTTAGGACCAAAAAAAAAAAAACACGAGAACTGAACCGTATACAGATTCGAAACACTCTTAAACCGGTTTTTTTGGCTTAAAGTCTTAAACTTGATCTCAGCGATACTTTAGTAAGGTGCGAGGACTACTGCACACATACTTAAGTAGAATGGTGTACATGTAAATTTATCATTTGCCAATAAAGATACAAAAATTGTGCGTATGAAGAAGTTTATCGATAGTTGCCTCCAGTAGTGGGCCAATTGAAGAAGATTTTCTCAAAAGATAGATTCGCACATGATAATGAAGTGGACACACGCTTTGAGGTGTAATTACGTTTAATCAGTTAATCAAATCCTAGAAAAACCATGCTGTCCCGATTGTGTCAAAATAGCATTAATCAGTATTTATGCTTCCGTGTTGGGTCTTGAAAGTTGAGTTGAAGTGAGTGGCTTGTAGGTCCTTGGTTAGTAGAATGAAAGGCGACTATTTTGACATCGAGAAGGGGATATCTGTTACGTGTGACATACTTTGGGGGCGATCACAAACTCTATAGAAGACCCATCCCTAAAGGTTTAAATGAAGGTTCATCAAGTTCTTCAAGTAAAATGGTTTCAAAGAGTTTTAGGTGAGTCCATACTTTTTTTTCACATCTCAAGTTCAGTCATTGATTTCATGTTTGATGAATCTTCATGACAAAAACTTCAATAAACATAAATTGAATCACCAGTTGCAAGAAGGGTCGAAGTGCCAAAATTTCCAAAATGAAATTTTAATGCAAATGTCATCTCAATACTTAGACGCATCTGTAAAAATGTATCTTATGCGGCTCAAAACATTGAGAACGTTATTTTATCCGAATGTCAATCCGTCAAATAATGAAGTTACTCAGGTTTTTGCGTTTTCCAAAAGTAAGGTCAGCAGGATTTGTCCCCTTCTTCCAACTGGTGATTCAGTTTTTGTTTTTTTTAAAGGGTTCTTAGGCAGCCAAAGTGACCTCAATGCTAGTGATACCAGCATATGTTTTCGCCATTTTTCTTGACAGCAATCTCTGTTGTCGAAATAAAGTCCAAGCTTAAGAAGCGTTGTCGGCTATATAGCTGACGAACTGCTAAGGAAAGATCTGTCCCAATAATTCATCAGACAGATCAGTCTGTTGAGCCGGCATTATGTGCAATCAAATTACGGCTTGGATAGGAAATCTTGGATAACGCCAAAAAAAAAAACTTAAAGTTGTATACCTCTAACATTCGTCATGTCTTATATACAGAGGCCTTAAATGTGAGTCAAACCATCAGCTGCTCTAGGAAACACAAGCGGAACCTGAGACAATGAAAAATATTTTAAAGGATGATATGGCAGATACTTATATCACACAAGGACTTTATAATTTATTATGTACAGCACTCGGTATATTTAATACAAAGAACTAAAAAAAAAAAAACAGTAGCTACCGACGCACAAGAGTACCTGCCAGAATTGATCACTCGAGTACGTCCTCGAAATCTCAATATTACGATTCGGACATTGTCAAACCCTCATGATAAAAACAAATTGAAACTCCTTGAGAAAACAGAACCCAAGACCGCACCCCAAATAAAGCCAATACCAGCAGTGTAATACGAGCATACACCCATGTCTATATCTGAACCTAGCTCCATTTTTATTGAGATACAAATTTGTATGCCAGTGCATTCTTCGAATTCAATTATCTCCGATGATGATGGGGTAAATGTTCGGATCGCTCCTGTCCACCCATATCGGGACGTGTGAATTCTGTGCCTCGTAATCGTCCGTACAATCGGAATTCTCGTTCGAACCCTGCTTTCTGCATTCAAAACATTTATTCTACCGAACAGAAATTAACCGTAAACTGATATTCTATTAAGAAAAAAAAATCCGAATAAAAGAGAATATGCGCAACATTCCAATTTACCGTAAGGTTCCATCAAATCGATTTTTTTTTTATTGATCTTTCCACCAGACATCCCAGCATTTCCCTTACGATAAAGACTTAACGTCATTCCAAATCATTGACGACAGATAAATGAACGCATAGCTGATAGATACATCGTTTCGATTGAATCTCGCTCCGACCGATCGGGGGGGTTTGGGAAATTTCTTGAACTCTTTTACACCGGCAAACAATACGCCCAAGTGACCTTTCAATAGAATTTCCTCTTTTGAAATTCTTCATTCCTAATGACTGCAGAACCAATGGGGCAACGAGCAACTCGCAACTCGCAACTCGCAACTCGACACATACCCATCTATCCAAATGCATTCAACTGAAGAGACGAGGGGCGTGAAATATTTCATTTATCTCAACGGATGACAAAAGGCTGAAAGGTAAATTGAAGTTCAAACGTTTGCGGTGGGTGAACTCGTGGATATTTTTGGACTTAGATTTTTTTTTTGTCTCAGTTCGTTATTGTCAAAGGGTAATGGAGGTCAGTAAAGAAATTGACACATGCCCGCATGTGGGGATCGAAATAAACTGACGACTTTTCGAAATCGGTAATCAATTGATTTTATTACCGACAATTTGAATAAGCCCGACGTGATGATTTCACGTGTTCCGAAATTAATTGCTAGCAAGATTTCAAAGCTCTCTTCCTCTTGTTAAATTTGAATCCTTTTTGTCCACAACAAACGCATCATCTCAATCGATTTTTCATTTTCCTTAATCTGACTACAATAAGTTGAGAGTTTTAGTTGCGATCGCCAATGATCAAAGGGATCACCCTGTTGCGACTCCATTCAGCGAGAGATTTATACAACTCGATTTCGGATAAATCGAAATTGATTAGAGTCCTATCAACCGGTGACGCAAACCAAAAACCCAAGGCGGTAGCAGGGAAGTACCAGAACCGAAATCAATAAATCAAAATTTAGGTCAAATTTCTTCAACGAACCAAAGAAGTATCTACACATCTATCGGCCGTGGATATATCCATCTTTTGTTGTAACAAATAAAAAAAAAAATTAAACAAAATAGACGCAGGAGATTTGTGAGAGCGCTTAACAACTAAAGAACTCGCACTAGCCCATAGGGCATGGACCGCATTGACGATTGGATTTTATTGAAGAAAATTATTCAAATGATTTCTAATGATCGTGATTAATGACCAGAACGATGATGAAGTTTGTGGCGGAGAGATGACCACATGGACTGGGTGGCAGATGTGTATGGTCTTTGTTGTCATGACGGAACGATTAGATAATGACGAGTGACGATTGTCCATTTAATCGACTGGGTCTCGGGACTATAATTATGGGTAGGAAGATTTTTTTTAATTGGGAATCTAGGGTGAGACGGTTTTGGATGGACCCTGTGGAGGACAACAATTGCGAAAGTGATGAGGAACTGGTATGACGAGTCAATGGCTGTGGAAACCGAGCTGAAAGATATGTCAGATCTTCGAAAAAAATTAAAATGAATGAGTTGCACCTATCCCAGAGCTTGCAAGCTTGTAATCTAAATCTGTTTCTGGCTAGAATGTAATATCCGGAAGTTAGAGAGATACTACGTCCCTTTTGGATGTGCTTTTATCAAATAAGAATGTGCCGACAGATGCTCTCATAAAAAATGTGGCCTGCAAGGTATAGCAGGTTAAAACGAGAGCTGCTTATTCTCTACCTATAAAACTCAATAGCTTTTCTTTCTGCAACCGGCTTTTCAGAAGAAAAAGGGCAAGAAAGCACGCGATCAAAGGCAGAGAGAGGTGACCCTCCAGGAATGATGTTCGCAGTGCAAACGTCAAAGGCACAGTTACAAGGTGCGAACAGTCCAAATGAACAAGAAGCGATCGTTCTTTAGACACAGTCGGTGTTGAGGATATGGAAGGACCACTTCTGCAGACGTTTACAGGTGATGGCGGGCGATCTTCGGCTGCCCTCCAGAACTAACCATTCGATATTGGCAACAACAGCAAAAACTGCCAACCACACGACCTGAGTGAATTGAGGATAGCAATATCTAAGCTCAAGCTAAATACGGCTGCCGGAAATGACGGCCTTCCCGCTGAGCTTTAGAAAGCCAGCGAAAATGACTTGGTAAGTAACATTCACCAACTCATAAGCCAAATCTGGTCGGATGAGAGTATGACTGAAGAATGGAACCTCATGGAACCTCAGCACCGCTTGCCCGATCGACCAAAAAGGGGACCCTCTGAACTGCGCCAACTACAGAGGCATGAGTCTCTTCAACGTCGACTACAAGATCTTATCATCCATAATATGTAAACGCCTGAAACCGTTTACCCAACCTGATCCGCAACCTGATCAGCCCTCATCAGTGTTGTTTTTTACCAGGAAAGTCCACAATTGATCAAATTTTCACGATCCGGCAGATCCTGGGAAAAAAACCCAAGAAGTCCAAATCGATACCCACCACCTATTTATCGATTTCAAAGTTGCATACGACTGCATTTTTAAAGAGGAACTATACAGAGCCATGTCTAGTTTTGGTATACCGCCCAAACTCGTCCGTTTGTGTTGGAGAATTCTCGCTGCTCCATCAGGGTCGGAAACGACCTCACCGACACATTCTATACCAAAAAAGGATTTAGGCAAGGCGATGCGCTGTGATATGTATTCTTCAATTTGATTCTCGAGAGGATTGTGAAAAACACCCAAGCCGACACCAGAGGCACAATCTTCAAAAAATCGGTGCAACTACTACCATAGGCCGACGATATTGATATCATTGGTCGGACCCAACGTGATGTCATAGCCACGTTTGCTAGTATAGAGAAGGAAGCGGCAAAAATGGGTTCTGGAAAGGATACACAACATCGACGAATTAGACAGAACGTCACCATTGACAGATATAACTTTGAGGTAGTACGGGACTTTGTATACCTCGGTGCCGCTTTCAACTCTGGCAACATCTCGTCAGAAATTAAACGAAGAATTACTCTTGCCAACCGATGTTTCTTCGGGGTAAGAAGGCAATTAGAAGCAAAGCCCTAACTCGAACTACTAAGGAGATCGTGTATAAGACCCTGATCATCCCAGTCCCGCTCTACGGCGCTGAAGCATGGACCGTATCAAAAGTGGATAAAGAAATCCTTCATCGATTCGAGAGGAAAATTCTTCGTTGGTCCCGTTTGCGTTGAGCTGCTATGGAAATGAAAATTCAACCAAGAGCTGTATAGCGAGAAGCCCCTGTTCAAAAAAACTCCGCATTGGACGTTTAAGATGGCTATGACTTGTAGAACGAATGGACACCAATGCTCTGGTTCGCAGAGTCTTCGATTTCCATCCAGACGTCGGACGCATTAGAGGAAGACCTCGCCTTATGTGGCGCGCACAAGCAGAAACCGAAGTCAACCAACTTGAAGAGCGCAACTGGAGGCAATTAGCTAAGGACCGGGCTAATTGGAGAGGCATGTTGTTTGAGGCCCAGGTTCATTCCGGACTGTAGCGCCACTTAAGTACGTAAGTAAGTATGGAACTGACGGCCTTAGTAGCGCGATGATTAGTTCGGTGAACTGCGTCGCAGAAGGTCTGGCTTCGATTTTTCACTGGCCCTCCTCTAATGATGATCTGACAAAACATCCGAGTAGTGTCAATTGTCAAGAAAAGCTTATCTCAAATTCACCGTTCGGAAACGGCATTAAACAGGTGGTCCCGCCATCGTGAAAAAAGTACACATGCACACATCAGTGAATGGCACTGTCTGCTATCGGGCTATGTAGATGAAGATACAACCAAGAACTAAACGAGCTGCACAGCGACATGATCGTAGTAAAAAAAAAAACTCCGTAGTGGACGATTTAGATGGCTAGGACATGTAAAGCGAATGAACACCAATACTCCGACTCACAGAGTCTTTGGTTCCCAGCCAGACGTCAGACGCAGTAGAGGAAGACCTCGCCTTAAGTGGCGCTCACAAGTAGATTCGGACTCCAGCTAACTAAAATCACGCAACTGGATGCTATTAGCTAAGGACTAGGGTGATTTAGATGGCTAGGACATGTAAAGCGAATGAACACCAATACTCCGACTCACAGAGTCTTTGGTTCCCAGCCAGACGTCAGACGCAGTAGAGGAAGACCTCGCCTTAACTGGCGCTCACAAGTAGATTCGGACTCCAGCTAACTAAAATTACGCAACTGGATGCTATTAGCTAAGGACTAGGGTGATTTAGATGGCTAGGACATGTAAAGCGAATGAACACCAATACTCCGACTCACAGAGTCTTTGGTTCCCAGCCAGACGTCAGACGCAGTAGAGGAAGACCTCGCCTTAAGTGGCGCTCACAAGTAGATTCGGACTCCAGCTAACTAAAATTACGCAACTGGATGCTATTAGCTAAGGACTAGGGTGATTTAGATGGCTAGGACATGTAAAGCGAATGAACACCAATACTCCGACTCACAGAGTCTTTGGTTCCCAGCCAGACGTCAGACGCAGTAGAGGAAGACCTCGCCTTAAGTGGCGCTCACAAGTAGATTCGGACTCCAGCTAACTAAAATTACGCAACTGGATGCTATTAGCTAAGGACTAGGGTGATTTAGATGGGTAGGACATGTAGAGCGAATGAACACTAATACTCCGACTCACAGAGTCTTTGGTTCCCAGCCAGACGTCAGACGCAGTAGAGGAAGACCTCGCCTTAAGTGGCGCTCACAAGTAGATTCGGACTCCAGCTAACTAAAATTACGCAACTGGATGCTATTAGCTAAGGACTAGGGTGATTTAGATGGCTAGGACATGTAAAGCGAATGAACACCAATACTCCGACTCACAGAGTCTTTGGTTCCCAGCCAGACGTCAGACGCAGTAGAGGAAGACCTCGCCTTAACTGGCGCTCACAAGTAGATTCGGACTCCAGCTAACTAAAATTACGCAACTGGATGCTATTAGCTAAGGACTAGGGTGATTTAGATGGCTAGGACATGTAAAGCGAATGAACACCAATACTCCGACTCACAGAGTCTTTGGTTCCCAGCCAGACGTCAGACGCAGTAGAGGAAGACCTCGCCTTAACTGGCGCTCACAAGTAGATTCGGACTCCAGCTAACTAAAATTACGCAACTGGATGCTATTAGCTAAGGACTAGGGTGATTTAGATGGCTAGAGCATGTAAAGCGAATGAACACCAATACTCCGACTCACAGAGTCTTTGGTTCCCAGCCAGACGTCAGACGCAGTAGAGGAAGACCTCGCCTTAAGTGGCGCTCACAAGTAGATTCGGACTCCAGCTAACTAAAATTACGCAACTGGATGCTATTAGCTAAGGACTGGGGTGATTGAAGATGTATCTTGTTTAAGGCCCAGATGAATTACGGATTGTAGCACCACATAAGTAAGCAAGAAGGAGTTAAAGATTATTGCCCAAGGTAGTTCGCTAAGGATAGTCATGTTGGTTTAGGCCTGCAGATTTCGTTTGACTTAGCTCTGGAATTATTTTAGGTGGAATAATAGTGGAAAAGTGGTACCAAAAAGAATGCCCAGAAATGCAGGCTTACTTTTACGTTTAGCATGATTGCATTAAAAGTAAATCTGAATAAAAAGACAGTACGACTCACCTAAATTTTTTTTGTCACGTCAAAGGTGTAGAAAGTGGTCAAATGGTGGAGTAAAAACCGACCTAGCAAGTGCCACAAAAGTTGTCACCCAATGTTCTTTGGCTGTTTTTTTTAAATTACTTCGCAAACAACCGAAACATATATTTCACCATTCATGTCATGTGTGCCACTTTGTTTTGATATTTTTGAGAAATACTTGAGGCATTGATATCTGGAGTGGCGTAACCCTCATTTTAAGTTTATTTCACCATCATGACGAATAAAAATATTTTATTCGATGCAAAAGTGTCACTACATGCGTTTCAACTTTTCGTTTTTTTTTTTTTGCGGATTTATGTTTTTCTTTTAATTATTAACCAAGAATATCTCAATTGTTGCAGTTTGGGGTTATGAAACTACTGCTCTCAGTGCCTCAACTAAACAAATTAAAACCAAAAATCAAGTGGTGAGAAATTTTACAAGATTTTTTGAAAAATCACATTTTGAGTAAATCAAAACACATTTTCGTAAACACCTTTGGAAAACCGTATACGGACAGAAATAATTTCCTGAATAACTGAAACGATCCATTACTCAACTGACAACAACAACAAACGGTTGCATGAAATCAGTATCACTTTCAAGAGCTGATGCTTGTCTTCATTCCGATGCCATAATAAAAAAGATTTAATGAACCAAAACAACGTCCATAATAAAAATTTTTATCTCTCGTCGAAAGTAAAAGTTGAAAATTCTCTTCATCAACAAAAACAGAGAGCCCAACTGTCTGGCCATAAAACTTCTTTAATCCCAATGTGTCCACTGTAAGTATTATTTCCGTTCTCCAAAATATATGCGAAGGCGTCAGCGCGTAGGCCGTTTACCCTCCCCGGCTTTAACACACGTTCCACACAGACCGACACAAGACAAATGGACACGCGTTTTGTTGTTGTTGGTCGCCTTTTTTTTTTTCTTAAGTGAAAAATTACTATGCACACCAGATTAGATGCAGATATACGTATACGTACACGTAACGTACTAAATCTACGAATCAATTTATCAGCGATGCACTTTCCACACGAAAGCCCCGAAAACCAGATTAAGATCGAACAATTTTGCGTAGGAAGCTGAATACAGCTGTTAACATAGTTTTGCTCTTTGGAGTGGTATTTCACTGCTTCCACGCATGATATTGTATGGTCTCCTCCAGAGAGTGTGTACCAGCGCGTCTTTGTCAATGCCCTAGTTCAATTGTAAAAATAGATTCCCCAACAGGGTGTATCGCTCCCGAGTGTGTGAAAATAGATCCTTTTTAAAAATAGCTCCATATAACCACCAGTTCGGTATGTGGTGGAGACAGACAAAGGAAATGATCATCAAAAAAAAAAAAAAACGATCCCCGATGGAAAGGAAGTGTATTTCGATTAGGAGGAGAGCACGAAGGTTGCAACACATATTGGGACCACTACACGCATACAAGTTTAACTAGACGGCAAAGTGACATGGAGATTGTTACTTCCTTTGGACATGACTATGCGTTGAAATTCCTTAAGGGAGAGACAAGAAAACCGTAATGAAGCAACAACAACAATAAAAAATAAAAACTAATCAGAAACAGCTGCAGTCCGAAGGACAAGCACGACGCATACCATACACGTGGGGAAGGACGCCGTGGATGGTGATGGAATAATATGGTACGATGCATCGAAATGGGCACCATATGCCAAGGATGTCATATACGGGTGTACAAATTGAAAGGAAATCGAGTAAAACGAATGCGAAGTTGGTTATATCAGTCGGTGATTAATTAAGGATTTCGCTCTGGAGGGTTTTATGTTTTTAGTGGCATTGGCATAATGGTGGACGAATTTTAAAGAAAGACCGACAGTTTTGGGTGAAGTGAAACATCTAAACGTTACTTGAAGAGGCCTTGAGGTAGCTTTGAAACGTAGTTACATTTGGTCTAAGCCTCCATCGGCACATACAGGGCCACAAACCTAGCTCATGCATTTATTGTGTATGTCAAGAGTCATATGTTTGGGACGGAGAATGGGAACTCCCGTTAAACCCGGAATGCGATCGACAAATTTGTGACACTTCTCATTACAGTTTTATACTCTCGGATGTTTGTCAGACTTTAGGCAGATTTTGGCTGGTGATACAACTTCAGTCTTGCGACTTTTAAGATTTAAACCGGGGCCCCTGGTCCAACGAATTAACCACTCGGCCATCGTACATATTGCGAAAAAGTAGAAATTACTATCCACACATTCAAGATCAAGCATTTCAGAAGGGTAAGGCGCATCGAGTACACACTTAGACCAGAAAAGGTCACCAAAGAAATGCTGGTGTTCCTCAAGGCTCTGTACAACACTCTCAACACTCTTTTAGAAGTCAAACTTCTTTTGGGACGGTGTGAATTGGATTTTATGAAACATCACGATGACGGTGCTTTGATCCAGTCCCCCATCGAAGTAATAACCACAACCGACGCTGCTTGATGTCGGTGATCGCGTGTTGTTGGTTCATTTTGTTTGTTTGCAACTAAGGCGACACGTACGTTGGTATGCAAAACAGGGATGGTTTCGTGTTGGCATGGTGGTTGGAGAAAGGACGGTGCCTGTCAATAAGTTAATTTGGGTACGTGGTATTGTGTGGCATTGTTACAATCCGCATCAAGTCCAAATTCGCCAACATAAGCCTTTTATGCACTCACGCCCCAACGGAGGAAAATATGATAAAGCTAAGGATTGCTTCTACGAGCTCCTTGACAAAACCTATGAGTTAAAGGTAGGAAAAGAACACAACTTTAGCAGTATTGCCGGAAAACATAGCATACACCGCACTCGTGGACTTAGGCTAACTGACTTCGCTACGGCGTGAAATGCCTCGATAGCCACACGGTTTCCTCACCTTGATATCCATAAAGGGATATGGCGGTCTCCGGATCAACGAACGGTCAACCAAATTGATCACATTGCGAAAGGCAAGAGACACGCATCCAGTATTTTAGATTTCCGAGGAGCTAACAGCAACTCGGACCTCTACCTTGTTGCAGCCAAGGTAAGAATGTGCGACAACAATTGTATTTCGAAAGGCTGCAATCGCAAGACACCGCCAATGACTTCGCAGATCTCGTATCATTTAACCTCTCGACTAACACCATACCATCAGCATCGAATGTCGAAGAACAGTGGCAACGATACCAACAAGCATTTAGATCAGCCGCCACTGATGTGCTAGGTTTCTCATGCCCACCGGCAAGAAACCCCTGGTATGACGAGGAATGCCAACAGATGCTCGCAGCCAAAAACGAGGCTCACAAGGCGAAGTTGCCGTTGAGCTCTTTAGGCAAAGAAGAAGGGAAGAACGCCGGCTTTTCAGAAAGAAGAGCAAAAAAAGAGTGCGATCGAGGATATAGAGAGGTGCCACTTCATATAGAGAGGTGCGAATTCCACGATGTTCGAATGTTTTACCAGAGTGAAAAACGTCAGATCCAGAGATGAATCAAACAGAATCCTGTCGAGATGAACAAGGAAATATCGTAGTTGAGACACAGTCGATGCTGGGGATATTCTTCCGACTGTTCAACGGTGATGACAAACAACATTCTGCTGTCAGGCAGAACCAACCGTTGTATACTGGCGAGGCCAGTGAAAAATACCAACCACCCGACCCAAGTGAAGTGAGGATAGCAATATCTAAACTCAAGCTTAATAAGGCTGCCGGAAATGACGTCATTCCCGCTATATAAAGCCGGCGGAAATGACTTGGTAAATAACATCCACCGACTCATAAGCCAAATCTGGTCGGATGAAAGTATGCCTGAAGAATGGAACCTCAGCATCGTTTGCCCGAACCTCAGAACTGCGCCAACGACAGACGCATAAGTCTCCTCAACATCGCCTACAAGATCCTATCTGCCGTAATATGTGAACGCCTAAAACGGTTTACCAATAACATGATCGGCACATATCAGTGTGGATTTAGAGCAGGAAAGTTAACAACCGATCAAATCTTCACATTTCGGCAAATCCTGGAAAAACCCAAAAGTCGAAATCGATACCAACCACCTATTCATCGATTTCAAAGCCGCCTACGAGAGCATCTATAGAGACGAACTATACCGAGCCATGTCTAGTTTTGGTATACCGCCCAAACTCGTCTGTTTGTGTAGGATGACGATGGAAAATTCTCGCTGCTCCATCTGGGTCGGAAAGGACGTCCCGTCACATACGATAGAGGGATTTAGGCAAGGCGATGCGCTGTCACGTGACATCTTCAATTTGATTCTTGGGAGGAATGTGCAAAATTCCCGAGCCAACATCAGAGGTACAATTATCCAAAAATCTGTGCAACGACGATATTGACATCATTGGTCGTACGCGACGCGATGTCATAGCCACCTTTGCTAATTTAGAGAAGGAAGCGGCAAAAATGGGTTTAGGAGCAAATGAGGGCAAGACTAAGTATAAGCTGTCAACACACAACATCGACGAATTGGACAGAACGTCACCATTGACAGATATAACTTTGAGGTATTACGGGACTACGTCTACCTCAGCTCCGATATCAACACTGACAACAACATCTTATCAGAAATTAAACGAAGAATTACTCTTGCCAACCGCTGTTTCTTCGGGCCAAGAAGGCAATTCAATAGTAAAGCCCTCACTCGAACTACTAAGGAGACCCTGATTATCACAGTCCTGCTCTACGGCGCTGAAGCATGGACCGTATCAAAAGTGGATGAAGAAATCCTTGGTCGTTTAGAGAGGAAAATTCTTCAAATCTTCGGTCCCGTTTTAGTTGACGGGTTATTGAGACGAAGATTCAACCAAGAACTATACAGCGACATGCCCTTGCTCAAAAATATCTGCATAGGACGAAGGCTAGGTCATGTAGAACGAATGCACACCAATACACCGGCTCGCAGAGTCTTCGATTCCCGGCCAGAGGTGGGATGCAATAGAGGAAGGCCTCACCTTAAGTGGCGCGCACAAGTAGAAAGCGACCTCAAAGAACTTCGAGTATGCAACTAAAGGCAGTTAGCTAAGACCGGACTAATTGGAGAGGCATGTTGGTTGAGACCCAGGTTCATTCCCGACTGTAGCGCCACTTAAGTAAGTCAAAATTAAGATGTCAAATTTTTGTCAGTCACACCGCCTTAACTTTGGTAAAAGTCTGACAAACGGTGGCTCTCTTTGAGGAATGGCACCCCAGATAGATTTGAGTGGCTCAGGCATATAAAGGATCAATAGACTGACTGCCTAGTGGCCTATTTTCAGACTCGATATGACTTGTATTATAAGACATCATGGGATAGGCGCTAACCCAGTTCATACCCAAGCAGATTGCACCTTGCTAACGAACCCAGCGACCTCTGAGTTAATTACTTTCAAGAAAAGATCAATCATTTAGCCTTATACTTCGATAATCGCCTGCGAATTGATAAAAGTGGGATTTAGACGGACTCGTCTTCGTAACACACCTCTCAAGACTAGCATAACCATCTTGAGGCAGTTGCAATCAAATAATCTCCCTTCAACTTTTTAGATGGAATTATGATTGATATAATCAAAGTCCTTTGCAATTACGAGGCAGCCATATGGATACGAAACCACATACACAAGCCTTAAGGTGACTTAAGACCTAACGGATGACATAATGCTGTACCATCTCCCAGATAAGCATCTTAGCATTAAGTTCCTTAAGGTGACACATTTGATCTATTGAATTCTCAACATGACGTAACTATTCAAGTAGATCCTCGTATCCAAAGAGGATCTGAGCGTAATCCATCTAATACTGGGAATGGTGGAATCACCTCGATTGAGTTGATAGCTTGTCGTCAGGCTGGCTATCGACTTTAGTAAGGTCAGCAAGGTCTAATGCTGCTTCCACCAGGAGATAGAACACAAGGTATTTATAAAGAATACCCGGTGCATGACATCTAAAAAAAAAAATCTATGATCGATGGGGATAGGTGCGTCCACCAGGTTACCCTCTGTTATCATGTATCGTATACCGATTTGATAGAACTTTTCATAGCGACATGGGTTTTTTCAGAATTGCTGTTGTGCTGGTTGTTACATAGACATGTGTGTCGTAATAAGCAATCACGTTCACGATAGTGGAGTGCACACACTCCAAGAAAATTGATTTAATCTTCCAATGAATCTTCTTACATCAGAGTTGAGTAAGAGTAGGTCAAGATTTCTGGTTGCTTCCATCCGCATTGTACATGTTCTTGGGTCAGTTGCTTTGTTTGATTTGTCAAACGCCAATTCTTTTGGGATATTTTTAGATAGGACTAGGATTATTCAAAAATGTTTATCCCAAGAGTAAGTCTTTTAAAAGATTTTGTTTCCAAACCTGATATCTAAAAGCCTTGACCTTCCTAGACGCAAACTTTTCGAAAATTTCAATTAACCAACAAAAATCCCTGCAGCGTCTCAGCGTATTTGAAAAGGCGTTTTCCTCGAAAGGTTCAAATTCTCAATTTCTTGAATGGGTCACTTCTAAAGGGCTCTTATAGTACTTGTATGGAAAATTTGCATTTTTGCAATCTCAACCGTGGCGAACTTCATAGTCTCGATTAAACATCGAAGGAATGAGTTCTATATCACACCCTTTTGCCGCCATTATTACGTACTTCCGCATTGTGCTGATATTGTGCTTGAAAATTGCAGAAATTTCTTCTATAGATTACACTCCCTTAACGACATTATAACGAACTTATGGTAGTGTCCTGTTTCTGACATTTCAAAGGAAAATCCAAAGGCTTAATAGACTTTTGCTATAAGACATCTGTAAGGTTTCTACTAATCTTCTAGAACTGTGTGCAGTTAGAAGTATCGCTAGAGCTTCCGGATGAAGTCTTATAGAAGCATGGATTCCTTTTTTTTGATCACAGGCATGTCGTTTCCAGTCATTTGGTCCAAGCGCTTTGCCGCCCGCGATCGGTTGACCGGAGGCATGTTCTTCTTTGTCATCTCGGCACTGAATGTTGGGTTTGAAGATTCTCTTGACTGGATGTGGCCGCGCCAATGTAGCCGACGTAATTTTATTTTTTAAGCTACATTCACGCCTTGGTACAGATCATACGGTTCGGCGTTGTATATTCACCTCCATTCGCTCTTTCTCGCATACAGGACCAATAATTTGATTCATCGTTCAAAAGTACTTAAAATTTGCTCCACAATCCTGCCTTTTAGCTAGCACTCAGAGCCGCGCCGTTAATTAGGGTTGGTCAGGAGGACTGCAACAAAGATTTGGACTACCGAGTAAGGAGTTTTCTCTAAACCGAAGTTTAGGTTTGTCCTGGAGGACTACAACAAAGATTTGGACTACCGAGTTAGGAGTTTTCTCTAAACCGGAGTTTAGGCTTGTCCTGGTAGACTGCAACAAGGACTTGGACTACCTACCGAGTAAGGAGTTTTCTCTAAACTAAAGTTTAGGCTTGTCCTGGAGGATTGCAATAAAGATTCGGACTACCGAGTTAGGAGTTTTCTCTAAACCGAAGTTTAAGCTTGTCCTGGAGGACTGCAACAAAGATTTGGACTACCGAGTTAGGAGTTTTTTTTCTAAACCGAAGTTTAGGCTTGTCCTGGAGGACTAAAACAAAGGTTTGGACTACCGAGTTAGGAGTTTTCTCTAAACCGAAGTTTAGGCTTATCCTGGTAGACTGCAACAAGGACTTGGACTACCTACCGAGTAAGGAGTTTTCTCTAAACTAAAGTTCAGGCTTGTCCTGGAGGACTGCAACAAAGATTTGGACTACCGAGTTAGGAGTTTTTTTTCTAAACCGAAGTATAGGCTTGTCCTGGTAGACTGCAACAAGGACTTGGACTACCTACCGAGTAAGGAGTTTTCTCTGAACTAAAGTTTAGGCTTGTCCTGGACTACCGAGTTAGGAATTTTCTCTAAGCCGCAGTTAAGGCTTGTCCTGGAGGACTGCAACAAAGATTTGGATTACTGAGTTAGGAGTTTTCGCTAAACTGCAGTAATCTCGATTATCTAGGGTCAGTCATCGTCTTATCCTACTAAGGGGTCAATTGTGGGATTGACGTTGACTCCGAGGTAGATGAACTGGTTGTTGTCCATGGTTGTGCTTCGTAGCATACACATACCATGCCATTGTGTTCTTAATGCTTCGAAGACGAAAAGAGTGACGATTGCCATCGATACCATCTCCGGATATCCCAGTAGCTTGTCAGATTTGTTCAAGGTAGTGCCTTCGGTATTTACACCTGCCCTACACACTTTTGTGCCAGCAAAAGATTGAAGAAATTGCATGATAGCGTGTCTCCTTATTAAAATCTGGTACATCTATCCAAAAGTTCAGATGAAATGTTTCAAACTGAATATTGTATCGCGTGTCTTCTTTCAATGTTATGCGACACAACTGTATACCTTTCATGAATTCCGTCATCACCCTATGAATCGTTGCGCCTAGAGATTGTATGCCACCACATCCGGCCTTAAAGTCCATCAAGGGATGATTGGGTCGTTTCCCCTGTGATTGCATTTCATGGAGAATTTTGCTTATATATAGCCAATTAGGTGGCCAACTACTCAAAGTAAACTTTCTCTGTCTAATGTGACCCTTTGCTGATACCCATTTGAGCAGATAAATTTCATGTCGAAACGCCTGGAGTGGCCATCGTGGAAGCAGCTACCGCACCAATTATTTCCTTCATTCAAACTTTGAGATAGCAGTCGTAAGAGCTTCCAGTTACTGTCCGACGGCCTTATAAGGGTCCAATTGCTTGAAGGTGTTTCGCAAAACGTGCGATGAAACTCTCTTTGGATGGAAAATACCGTGTATTAGCAATAGGGATATAAACCCCAAATACATCCCTCAATTGTCAATTTTTAAGACCAAATAGCAATCTGTGCAATAATGGGTTCTATTACATTTTGCTAGCGTGTTTCATCGGAAAAAGAGTCTTCGAGAGGTTAAATAAATAGGACGGGCTCAGTGGCGCGATGATTGGTGCAATCAACTGTCGCGTAAAGAGTCCGGGATCGATTCCCAGCCGAACAGCACTTAAAATGTTTTCACATGCCCTTCTCTCCTGGTCTGACAACACCCGAGTACTATTGGTTGTCGAAAAACTTTCCGTTCGGAATCGGCATATAACAGGAGGTCCCGCCATCATGGAAGAAGTACACACGTACACATGAATTATTTCGAGATAATGCTCGGGCCTGGTAATGAGCCTGTTGCGCCACGAAATTTTATTTATTAGAGGTAGCATCAGACCTTATGCAGTTAATATCGCTCGATATCAGCCATTTTTTATTTTGGGTATACCTAAAGGGTTATCGGGCTTTCTTTTATTATTCGTTTGGTTATGGGAAAAATTCCGTGGGAAAAAGACTTCCCGATAACCCTAATAGATAGCAGAACAGCTAAGACACTGAAAAGTGTACACATACGTGGATTTAGAAAATTAAAGATCAAACAATCACAGAGAGCGAACTATGGTACTTGATGTAGTTATGTGGAAAAGTCATGATCCCTCAACCCTGATCATAGTGCAATCAGTAGAACTACGCCTGCATTCAGTGACAGCCAAATGGCAATCAAATCCCTGGTATCCATCTCTTTTAAATCGAAATCAGCCCACGAATGCCGACTATTTCTTAATGAGATGGCAGAGTGCTTTACTATTTACTTGCTACGGGGTCACAGGGATATATCAGGGAACTGAAAGGCAGAAGAGCTTGCCAGACTGGGCACTACCGTTGATATTCTTCCGGCAGTTGAAATGATAGATATTCAGTCGTAGCAAGGTATCAGTTGGAGCGGAAAATTCTCCGATTTTATACGATTTGGAGAATTTTAGCTTCGATGTATTCTTGGTACAGAGTCAGACGGATATATCAGGGAACTGAAAGGCGGCAGAGCTTGTCAGACCGGGAACTACCCCTAATATACTTTCGCCAGATGAAATGTTAGATATTTAGCCCTAGCGAGGTGTCCGTTGTAGCGGATAATTCTTCGATTTTGTACTTCGAGGTATTCTTCCGAAAAGCTTGTGATAATATTTCTCAGACATTTTGTGACACATCCCGGGGAATTGCGTGAAAGTGCGTTTCGATGCATTTCTCGTGCAATTTTTGACAGCTTAGTGCAATTCTTTTTCCGATTTCCTCCGACACAAATTCTTCGCGGAATTTACTTACGAATTGTAGTGAAGTGATTCTTGTTCCGGTGACACATACCTCGAATGGAATTTTAACCTCCGACGGAGTATGCGTTGCGTAAAATTGTCCGTTCCGACGGATACCCTCGCTAGGGCATATTATGACATTCGCTGGATGTAAATCATAATCAAATCCTACGCGATCAAGAAAGCAAACCACAGATGGATAAACGGCACAATGTGCCTTATAGCCAGACAACTTTGGCCAAATTATAACCAGAAACGCTCTCTCTGCTTGATAATGCTGAACAGTTTAAACATCAGTATCATCATCGGTTTCCCTAGAGGACACTGCCCTCTAGGCATATATGCAAAAAGCCTAGGCACCTTTAGCAATGACTTTTGCTGAACATTTTTTTAAAGAGGAGGTGGAGGAAGAGTGTATTTCTCACATTCTCTGCTCTTGTCCAGCTGTCTCCAACAAAAGAAAACTCCATCTACGAGCTGGCTTGGCTGTCAATCTAAGTGAGCTGGCTAATATTAATGAAACCATCTCGGAATGATTCACTTAGGCAAACGTCGAAAAAAATTATTTAATTTCTAGACACTACAACCTAGCTTACCCTAAGTAGTACACCCTGAAAGACACAGTTTCCACTTCAACCAGTAAAAATGAGATAGGCCAACCATTTTTGAAAACCATTCAATGAAAAATGTTCTGTAGAGCTTCTAATTTTAAACACCCCTACTCTATATAATCGTACGCGAAAACCTATCCCCGAATATACCTATTTGCATGCCCCCAACTTGCCGCAGATACTGTCCGCATCTCACAACATGCATTCGCATGTAAAGTGCCATTAAAAAAATATAAAATTGGTGATGCACAATAATTGCAATTATTATTATCTACGAGGGCATTATTAATCCAACAAGCAACAGCAGCAGCAAGTCGACATTCACATTTAAACCGCTCTTCTCATATTGGCCCGCTTTGTGCTGCCAGCAAGTCATGACTCCAAACTGCGTGTACACAATACACTCATGTGTACGCATTGCAATAAAGCGTCGTTTTGATAGTCGCGATGCGTACGCGCTCTTCTGCCACTGTAATCCAACAACAAAAAGTTAATGACCAGTAGCCCCAGAGCCAGACCCAGAACCAGAGTCTGTCCATATAGCTTTGTAGCGTAAATACAGACAGGAGAGGAATAACATTTTTTTTTCGTTCGCTAAAAATAGCTTCAGAACCGTGCACCACAATGTCTGTAAAACCGTATGTGATGATATGATTTTGATTTAATAGTTCTTCGTAATATGGGATGGAGAATGTATTTTTATAAGAGCCTCCCCAGGCTCCGCTACCAGATGCCCCTCTCAAGCTAGTGTTTAGCTGTGTTGGTTATGGTTCGTTGGATGTGCGCACTCTAGTCTCTATTTTGCGGTGCGCCAGCACATTATATACCACTTTTCATGACATGACAAGTCCATATATAGGAGGTCTCGACTTGACGGTATTGTGCCGCCTGGACAAGTGTCGATGTTATGAAAACCATACACAGATCCCAACGTTTTAAAACATGTTTAGCTTGAAGTATGCAACTGCAAGCCTTGCAATTAAGAATGCCAAGTACAGGAAGATTGTTTGCTCTAGAAACGGTTGCTGATGGTCACCATGGAGTATGCGGAGAGTAGTCGACTGTGTTGTCGTCATTGCCAGCGTCAGCGTCGTCGGTGTCGTAAATGTCTTCTCCAATCACATAGGCTCTTCACATTTTTTTTTCGTTTTTTTCATCACTTTTGGTTTTCCTGTCGTCGTTGTTGTTGCTGTTATGGCGTTCCAAAGATTTCTGATTGACGCCGGCCGGCTACATTTGCCGCTTGGCTGTGATGCAGTCGTGCTTTGAGTTGTTCACGTATGAAGATAAGAGCAGCGACCTTCTTTGTGCGTTAGGTGACCTTCTCCAAGATTGGAACGCAGTGTAGGGTATTCTGGTTTGTTTACCCTTCGTACATACTAATTTGGTTGCGGTTGTCTGTGGTTAGGTATGATGGTATCTGAAGCTAAGGAAAATTCAATTTGGAAAATATGATTTTGAAGGGGTTCTGGAACTCCCTAACTTTGGTTTGCGTTGAGCAGGTTCAGATAGTTTTTGAAGGGGCCGCGGATAAAATTGAATTCATCTTTAATAATTTTTAGGGAAGGGTGTTAAACATTCTTAGCACCGCGTATATAACTGTCGAGATGATTGGTGACACCTGATATAAGCCTTTTTCTCTTTTGCGTGTTCCAAACCGATGACTTATTGGTATCCTCAAGCATTGATCGTCGTAGTACAGAGATCCTCTCAGCTTGTCCCGAAAGTCATTCATGTGCGATACGAATTGAAAATGACGGTCCAGGTGAGCTGGCTAATATACATTCATGCCTGAAACCTCCGCTGATTTATAACGGGTGATTTTTTAGCTGGTTTGGTTTTGGCAACACTGGTTTTGACAGCTGACGTGTGTTTAGTACCTTGTGTCACTGTCAAACAGCTTCAGTTTGGTTTGCAATTTAACCATGGATCGTCTTACAAATGAACAACGCTTGCAAATTATTGAATTTTACTATCAAAATTCGTGCTCGGTACGAAATGTTCATCGCGCGCTGCTTCCATTTTATGATCGGCATTCTCGACCTTCTGAGCAGTCTATTCGGAAGATTGTGACCAAATTTCGCACCAAATTTACTTTGTTTGACATTAAACCACCAACACGTTTACGTACTGTGCGTAGTGAAGAAAATATTGCGGCCGTATCAGCTAGTGTGACAGAAGACCGCGAAATGTCGGCGCCGTTCCCAGCAGTTAGGCCTTTGTTGCAGCACTACGTGGAAAATTTTGCGGAAGGATTTGGGCGTAAAGCCTTTTAAGATACAGCTGGTGCAAGAACTAAAGCCAGCCGACCTACCACAACGCCGAATTTTTGGTGAATGGGCTCTTGGAAAGCTGGCCGAGGATCCGCTTTTTTATCGAAAAATTGTGTTCAGCGATGAGGCTCATTTTTGGTTGAATGGGTACGTAAATAAGCAAAATTGCCGCATTTGGAGTGAAGGTCAGCCAGAAGCATTGCAACAGCTACCAATGCATCCCGAAAAAGCCACTGTTTGGTGCGGTTTATGGGCCGGCGGCATTATTGGGCCATATTTCTTCAAAGATGATGCGAATCGCAGCATTACTGTCAATGGTGAACGCTACCGAGCGATGATAACAAACTTTTTTTTGCCCGAAATGGAAGTTCTTGACTTGCATGATATGTGGTTTCAACAAGACGGTGCCACATGCCACACAGCACGCGAAACAATGGCGCAATTGCGAGGCGAGTTTGGTGAACAGATAATTTCACGTTTCGGGCCGGTCAATTGGCCGCCTAGATCGTGCGATTTGACACCATTAGATTATTTTTTGTGGGGGTATGTCAAGGCTAATGTCTATAGGGACAAGCCCGCTTCGATTGACGCACTAGAAGCCAACATCCATGCATTCATTCGTGAGATACCGGCCGATATGTGTGAAAGAGTATGCCAAAATTGGACTCAGCGGATGGGCTACCTGAGACGCAGCCGCGGTCAACATTTGCATGAAATTATCTTTAAACATTAAATTGCAAGGTTCAAACTATCGATTCAAATAAATATTTCATTCATTTTTTCGAATTTTTTGTGTTTTTTTTTTTTAAAAAAGTTCTAAACCTCTTAAAAAATCACCCGTTAGTTAGCTCGGAATGGTTCAGTTCGGCAAACGAATATTAGGAAAAGTAGCTTGACTTGAAATCGTCCGAAACAATTGAAATTTAGAGTTTCGAAAAGTGCTTTCCATCGCATT
The DNA here is from genome assembly GCA_949824845.1 of Rhingia rostrata. Classification (NCBI taxonomy): domain Eukaryota; kingdom Metazoa; phylum Arthropoda; class Insecta; order Diptera; family Syrphidae; genus Rhingia; species Rhingia rostrata. The sequence continues at coordinate 79,768,297 of OX463757.1, read as the reverse complement.
TGCTAAGAAGTGTCAAATACAAGGTTTCAAACAGGAAGGCTTCAATAGCTGCAAGTGGCTTTAACGATTTTGTGTAAACGCTAGAGAAAGACATCTTACTTGTTATCGATCTTGCTCAAGTGTCTCATTGGTATGACTTTGTGCGATATAAGAGAACTTGACCATACCCCAACATAGGAGTTTTGAAGATCAAATACACTCTAACGACTAAGATTTAAAGAGGGTTTCAAACAGGAAGACTTTAATAGCTGCAAGTGGCTTTTACGATTTTTTGTAAAAGCAAGAAAATGACAGCTTACTTGTTATCGATCCTGCGAAAGTGTCTTATAGTGTGTCGTGATAGGGTCTGTGCGATATAAGAGAACTTGACCAAAGTACTTTACAGGAAATTTGAAGACCAACGACCTTAAACGGCTTAGGGCCACTTGTACCAACCTATTTTTCCTACTGAAACCCCATTTTGTGATAGGTGTTTTGCTAAAAAAATATTCTCGACTCACAAAGACCTAGGTCCTAGTTTTTTTTACGCCCATTAATATGCGAAAAAGTGGTTCCTGTACGAATCTACAGTTTTATTCCGTTTCCGAACGTCTAAGTTGAGTTAAGGCTTTTATGGTGATTAAATGATTTGTCAGAACATTGTCAGTCAAAAAGGACACTGCGATCGTCAGCATACTACCACTACCAACTTTCTATGGCTTGATTGTTTTGCGTATACCACTGGTGGTATCAATATCATGGTATTGGTACCATTGTAATGGCGTGGTGACACACGCTTTATGTAGTACGAGTTGAGAAATAGCAATACAAATTTTAGTTCTTCAACCTTCCACTAAGGAAGACTGACGCTGCGATCGACAGAAATCTATGTAGACTACAGTGAAGATGCTAGTATTAAGACACACAATTGCCACGCTGCTCGTGTGGAATCAGCGTTATATTTCCTGAAACATAGGTTGTACATCCGTATACTACAGTATCGATACCACCAGTGTGCCAAAGGTATTAAACAGAACCCCCAACCCCAACTATGAAGAGAATAAAATGTTAATAACGGGTGATCCAAGTAGAGATACTTTTTTCAATAGCCTTTTTTGATAGATCACGTGTGAGTCGTGTCATGCTGTCATGTTACTTTTGTTTAGTATTGTTTGGCATTTCATAATGGAAAGACTTACACGTGAACAACGTTTACAGATTGTTCAACTTTATTATGAAAGTTCACGTTCTGTGAGGAATGTGTTTCGTGCACTTCGCTCAACTTATGGTCAACATAATCGGCCTACTGAGCGTACTATTCGCAACACCATCGCCCATTTTGAGACCCAGCATTCATTATTGGATAATATTCGACCGAATAGACCACGTCCAGCACGCTCTGAAGAAAATATAGCGGCCGTAGCTGAGAGTGTACACGAAGACCGTAGAGAGTCGATTCGGCGCCGTTCGCAGCAACTCGGACTGACGTATGGAACGACTTGGCGCATTTTACGTCAAGATCTTAAATTGAAAGCGTACAAAATACAGCTTGTGCAACAACTGAAGCCGCTCGACCATCCCAAGCGACATCGCTTCGCTCTATGGGCTCTTGAAAAGTTCCAAGAAGATCCGACGTTTTCGAGGCAAATTTTGTTTAGCGATGAGGCCCATTTCTGGCTCAATGGGTATGTAAACAAACAAAATTGCCGCATTTGGGACGAAGAGCAACCTGAAGAGATTGAAGAACTGCCACTTCATCGAGAAAAAACAACGGTTTGGTGTGGTTTGTGGGCCGGTGGAATCATCGGTCCATATTTCTTTACAAATTATGCCGGTGCGAACGTAACCGTCAATGGCGACCGTTATCGGGCCATGATAACCGACTGTTTGATGCCTGAAATTGAAGCTCGTGATCTCGGCGACATTTGGTTTCAGCAAGACGGCGCCACTTCCCACACATCGCATCAATCAATGGACTTATTGAGAGAACATTTCGGTGAGCACATAATTTCACGTTTTGGGCCGGTCGATTGACCACCAAGATCGTGTGATATCACACCGTTAGACTTTTTCCTGTGGGGATATGTAAAGTCAAAAGCTTATGCCGACAAACCCGCTTCAATTCAGGCCTTGGAGGAAAACATCACGCGTGTCATTCGCCAGTTACCAGTCGAAATGCTCGAACGAGTGATCGAAAATTGGACTCAACGGATGGAACATCTGCGACGTAGCAACGGCCAACATTTGATAGACATAATCTTCAAAAAATAAATGCCAAAGAATGTTCTTTCAAATGATAACAAACGTTCTCCATTAAATTTGAATTTTCTGTGTTTTTTTTTTTTAAAAGTAGGGAACCTCGAAATGGATCACCCTTTACCTATCATAAGCTCCTCCACAAGCTCAACAGTAACCGTCTCCTACATCAGTCACTTTTAAGTTGTGATATCTCCATCTGAGATCTCTCTTTGCCTTCTATTTCCTTCTTTAGTCAACTGGCAATAAATCTCCAGTTGTGGTGTCCCCTAGCGTAGACAATCAAAAGCATATATCTCATCACATCATTCACACACCTCTGCTTATCATCAGTGTCAGATTGTTTGGAGCTCTAAGGCAAACAAACAAACAAAATTCCAACATGATCACAAATCTTCTCATGACCTATGTCAACATGAGCAATGAGCATATCAAAATGTAATCTAATTTTCCCTCAAATATTATTTGTGCTGATACCACACGATATCACCAAGAACCCCCACCTTTACTTAACCCTATACGGATACAGATACTTCGTGGCTAATGATTCAGTAGCTCATCCGCAAATGACAACAAAAATTCTGATTCATCAGCGTTAACAATGGAACGGATTGTTGCTTTGTATGGAACATGCCGGCATGGGTCGGAGATCTGGAAACGATCGTGTTCCTTATTTTGTTCTTCTCTCTCATTTTGGGATCCGCTTGAGAGGAAATGAGTGTTTTCTCTGGCTTCCCTATGGAATATCGAGTTGTTGTTGTTTTTTTTTTTTTTTTTTTGGTTTGTTGCCCCCAAATCCCTTTTTAGATCAGGAAACAAAGAGTTAACATAGTAGCAGAGCAAATGGTTGTCATTGGAGTTCTTTTTTTTTTCTGTTGCAGTGTGTACAGTGACGGCTGGAAATGTATGCTTGTGTTTGTATAGGAAACGAGTGGATTTTTTCTGTTTGGGATACATTTGGAATTCGTATTTTAGGCAGTTTTTAACTTTGGAGAGACATGCTATCGTATATCACCCATACAAGTTTCAAGGACCTCCTTATGTCTAAATAACTTATTGGCGCTTTATGTTTATTAAAGCTCCATCGACTATCTTTTTATAGTATTCGCAGTCTTTTACAGAGGAATCTATTAATAGAAAAACTGACTTAGCCATCTTAGTGACTCTTCATACTTTATTTTCATTTCGGAGATATATAAAACGAACTGGACGTCCATTTTATAGAGCGTTGTTCGTTGTATCTTCAAAACCAATATTCTTTAAAAAAAAATGTCCAGCCTGGCATTTGTAGAAACAAAATTAATAACGACCTATACCAACCATCCATTACAATACGCGCTGAACGCCTCAGTATAGCACAGGGATATATTGAGGATTCCTTACTCGTTGGAAAAAAAAATAGCAATGCATCACCCTCCCTCATTAGCCCAGAGATCATATATGCAAAACCCATTTAGGTCCTTACCCCAAGCTCGAGTTCACGACTAATATATGGTCGGCTGCAGCAAAAACTTGAGTGCTCCTACTAAATATGACGCAAATGCGCCTGAAAAAATTAGGTGGGAGACATAACCGTAGCGAACATTAGTATCTCGCTTTTTTTTGTAACTTCTACAACAGGTCTTCTGTAACTTCTGTAATTGGCGCAACAGGATGATAAGAATTCAGGGGTCTATTTTTCTTACACTACACGAACTGCGTGTCTGTGCATTAGTGGTGCAAGTCATACAACATCCTCAGATATTTTTAGTAAAAAAAAATGACAGCTAACTCAGCCGTCTGACTTAAATCCATCCAACAGCGGTCAAATATTCAAACTGGTCACTCAACAGTTCTAAACGAACATACAAATATTCTTGAAAACACCGATTACACCCTTACCAGGTTAAACTTTGAGAAGAGTTGCCAGGTAACAATCCCAGACAGATTGTCTAAAGATAGTAGCGTACCTGTGCAAAATGATTCATTTTTTTACCGATGGCTCCAAAAGAAATGACGGATTGGGTGCTGGTGTTTTAATTGACAGTACAAACTTCAGCCTATTTTTTCATCTTCCTGGAAATTGCAGCGTGTTCCATGGCGATCAAAGAAGCTTCATCTTTGCTGAAAGATAATATTATAGCAGCCAAGGATATTACCATCTTCTCGGACACCCAAGAGGCCATCAAATCTCTGTAATCAGTCTTATTAAATTCAAAGGCAAAGGCTCTGCCGCAATCTAGGCTTACCTCTTCATAAGATGGCAGACATTCACCTCTGTTGGGCGCCTGGGTATAGTGACATTCCAGGGAACTTTAAGGCTGATGACATGACGACATGTCGTCAGAAGGGTTGTACACGACAAGGGTGCATTTGGTTTTCATATTGCTACATACCAAGCAAATCAAACCGCAGATGGAGGCTTGCCACGAAGTGTCAAATAACAAAACAAATTTTGTCAAAGCTGGAAGATCCAAGGGACCGACCTCGCTCGCTAGACCATACATTAGCCATCACTGGATATTGTCTAACAGAAAATATTATAAAGCCACACAGATGGCGCATTGAGAAGAAACTTTTGCTCACCGGCTTCTTGGTACGGGCGGGCGGTGTGCACATGCACACATGAGAAACGAGATAGAAATATATGGCGGGCTGTGCCAGTACGACCCGCCATATAACAATTTTTCTTGTATGGGGTGCGTCACCCGTATGGCTTTATAACCTTTACTTATAGATAGGTACACAGAAAAGCTAGGCCTCGGTACGACGTGTCAAATAACCAAACAAATTTGATCCAAGCTGGAAGATCCAAGGGACTGATCTCGCTCGCTAGACCCAATATAAGCGCCACCAAAGATGTCATCACTGGACACTGTCTAATAGCCAGACACGCAGAAATGCTAGGCCTTGGCACGACGTGTAAAACAGCCAAACAAATTTGGTCAAATCTGGATGACCCAAAAAAACTGATCTCGCTTGCTAGGCCATACGTTAGCGCCACCAAAGATGTCATCACTGGACACAGTCTAAAAGGCTGGTAAATCTGTGGTAGTCACTCTAACCTAAGCTTACCTAACCTACACGAACACTGCTCGCTCGGTGGTGGTGCCTTAATTTTTATGCCGGTTCGAACGGTTTAGTTAAGATACGCTATTCATGACAATTGATACAATTCGGATGGTTTTTCAGATCAGTGAAGAAGAAATTCCAGGGAACTACTTTAATGGTTTTTTACGATTGGGGATTAAATCCAGACCTTCCGAAAGGCAGTTACTTGCGTAATCGACGAAACATTAAACCTGAGTTCCTGAACAGATTACAGGAATTCATTTATAAGCCTAATTAACACGAATGTGGAATATTTAACCAAGCAAAGCTTTACCTTGGCATTATAATCTACAGATTTTCAAAACCAATAAAAATTTGAATTTTTGAAATTTTTTATGGGTTTTTGGTGAAAGATGGGATAATCCTCTCAAAAACTACTTGTGACAGCAGGCTTTTCAAAGTTGGCTATTACTTAAGCGAAAGTCAATATGTTTTGTCAAAATGATGGCATAACTCTGTTTCAAGCCACATGAAGTTAAGAACTTGGGAAGCCAGAATTTGCAGAACGGTTTTTTGACTTTTGACTACGATATAAAATTTTTGCAGCCATTTCAGAATTTCAACATGTGGGTGATCTCACCTTAGAGAGTCTGCAACTAGTAAAAAAAAATATCACTTACAGAGGGCTAAATACTCATGGTCTCCTCCACTACCAGTAGAACTACCTCATAAGTATTAAAAAAAAAATCAACAGAGTAAGTTTGAAAAGGCGCACAACGTTAAGAAATATGATTGTGGCGCCCTAACTTACTCTCCATTATTTCAAGCTCTCTTATCAAGCGATTTCAAGCAATTTCAGGGGATTTTCGAAATTTTATTAAACGGTATTTCAAAGCTGAGTTGTAATCTTTTTTTTGTAAAGAAAGCTTTAATTATAATTTTATGGAGTAAGTGGCGCCCAATATTGGATTCACTTTTCTAAAATGTTTGCAAGCATATCTTCGAAATCAGTATTCTTGTTAATGCTAAGCAGAACCTTCAAATGGTCTGTGAATTTAATGAGCTCAAACTAAACTCTACATGTATGGTAATGCTATCAAATTCACCTCAACACCGACAACTTTGATTCTTAAACTAATTGAGTGTCTGGAAAAGGGACACGATACTTCTGAATAAGAAGTGGGGTTAAGAGTTGACATCATCAGAGGTCTTTATCGAGTTGATATACGTCAGAGGCATTATCAACTATAGAAATCAAAGCGTTTGGAGATTTGACGAAGTTTAACCCAAGGAAACCGATGATCATTTGGTTAAGGGAAGCATTGGGTTAAAACCTTTAAGCCCTTACCGAGTTGATCTTTGTCAGATCTATTGAAGTGACACAGCGTTGGTGATTTGACAAAGTTTAACCCAAGGAAACCGATGATCATTTGGTTAAGAGAAGCATTGGGTTAACAACTTTTTGGAAACCCAAATGAATGCCATGCCTCAACATTGATGCCTTTACCGTATTCATCTATGGCAGAGGCATTAGCAACTATGGAAATGACAGCGTTCGTAGGTTTGACGAAGTTTAACCCAAGGAAACCGTAAATCATTTGTTTAAGTTAAGGGAAGTTTTGGGTTAACAACTTTTTGGAAGCTTAAATGAATGCCAAGTCTTAACATTGAGGACTTTACCGAGTTTATCTATGTCAGCGGCATTATCAACAATAGAAATCAAAGCGTTTGGAGATTTGACGAAGTTTAACCCAAGGAAACCGATGATCATTTGGTTAAGGGAAGCACTGGGTTAACAACTTTTTGGAAACCCAAATGGATGCCATGCCTCAACATTGAGGCCCTTACCGAATTCATCTATGTCAGAGGCATTAGCAACTATGGAAATGACAGCGTTCGTAGGTTTGACGAAGTTTAACCCAAGCAAACCGTAAATCATTTGTTTAAGGGAAGCTTTGGGTTAACAACTTTTTGGAAGCCTAAATGAATGCCAAGTCTTAACCTTAAAGCCTTTACCGAGTTGATCTATGTCAGATCTATGGAAGTGACAGAGCGGTGGAGATTTGACGAAGCTTAACCCAAGGAAACAGATGATCAATTGATTAAGGGAAGCATTGGGTTAACAACTTTTTGGAGGCTTAAATGAATGGCAAGTCTTAACATTGAGGCCTTTACCGAGTTCATCTATGTCAGAGGCATTAGCAACTATGGAAATGACACAGCGTTGGAGATTTGACGAAGTTTAACCCAAGGAAAACGATAATGACAATAAGGTTAAGGGAACCTATGGCTCAATATATAGTCAGCCTGACTAAAAACCTGACCAATTACTGAGCACTTTTTAACGAACAAATATTTATTGGATAATATGAAAGATCCATACCTTCAGGCTTACAAAATGTAATTGTTATTTGTGCGCACGAAGTCCTTGTTTTGTGCGAAACGGCTCTGCGCAAGAAAGCTTGCTAAAACTATGGAACTTTTTATCTCAATGGCTATGTTAGCCAACGAAAGTGTCACTTTCAAAATTTGCATCGTTTTACGTCAATTTTAGCTTCACAAGTTCCCAAAATGGCAGCTTGTCAAAATTGGAAAGAAATTTTGTAGTAAAGCTATTCGTTTCCAAAGCCATTGTGTTGGAAACGTGCATTGCCTAAGTAACCATTTTGCACAGAACTTATCCCAAACTGAGATGAAATTCGGTGCAGTCTTAGTGAGCTTGTCGAAGTTCGTCAGCATATGTAAATAACCGAAAATATTAAACGTCTCCAAGTAATATAGGGAGAAACAATTTTCGGCACCAATTTGACGACCAAACCAGGATGACAATGATGGTGTGAAGGATCTTACTTGCAGCAATATTAAGCCACGAATATCTGTTGGGTTTATGCGAAGCAAAAACAAAACGTCAAGTCGAAAATATGTAAATAAGTCCTTAAAATACCGGAACTTGAGATGACAGGCTATTTATGAGCAACCATTCATTTAAAGCGGCAGAAAAACTTTTTTTTAAAGGGTTTTTCATACATAAGGGCAGTGGGGTATAATTTTATTTTACTAACACCTCGTTTATTAGAGTAGTGAGTAGTGATTTTCTCGAGCCTCTTGAGGTACCCAAAGCGTTTAAAATTACCCAGGAATAAACACAAATATTGGTCAATCGCATGCGTTTACATATTCGAAGAGCAGATACCCTGTCTCAAAACGAATACCTCACTACCAATCTAGGTTATCGAGCCTCTTGAGGTACCCAAAGCGTTTAAAATTACCCAGGAATAAACATAAATATTGGTCAATCGCATGCGTCTACATATTAGAAGAGCAGACACCCTGCCTCAAAACGAATACCTCACTACCAATCTAGGTTCACATCTACCTACTCCCACATCAATTTATTTGCACTCGTAAACTTCCGCTCGTTATCAGCAAATCTTTCATTTCCAGATCTCTCGAAATCCAGCATCTTTGGGTATTTTTACCTACCGACAGTATTTCTCAATGAAACCGAAATCAAAATCAAACTACAATCCCAAAAACAACACAAAAAGATACAACATCCGGCAAGTGATTTCAACACTCTTATGCAATATGCGCACTCCGAAGTTGAAAGTAAACACCACCAAAATTGAAAGCAATTAATAGACCACCAGCCAACGAAATCAACCTTTGATAAGGAACGGATACAGACCAACATCATTAAAAAAAAAAAAACAGGGATTTCACCAATAAATTCCTAGCTGAGCACCTTTGAAGAATTCCCACAGGTAGCTGCTACACACATTCCGAAATATCTGTTGATGAGAGGTATACTTATAGCTCGAATGCGCGCACTCGCGATCACCAGCGATCTCTTTTATCCGTAGGTGTTGTAGCCAGTTAATGAGCTCTTTAATTTCCTTGTTGTTTGTTGAAACATATTTATAACACAATTTGTTGGCGGTTATAATGCTCTTTTGACATAATCCCGCCCCAAAAAAAAAAAAAAATGGGGAAGACATAAACTTATCACTGAACGAACAAGATTAAGATACGAGTTGATCGGATTTTCATATCGGATACGAGTATTTTTTTTTAGGGCTAACCGAGACTGATAAATGGAAGTCATAATACTAATTGTCTCTTTGATTTTATTACTCCTCGTTAAAAAAAAAATGTGTGAAGGGGATATAACAGACAAACAAAACTGGAAAAACTTACAATGTGGTTGTAAAAAAAATAAAATGCCGGTTTTATCCAAGATCTGCGATAACAATTCCACTTGACAAGATCACTTTGATAAAATTTTCTGTCAATGCACTTGAACACACTCTTTACGACACTCTTGTAGATACGAAAATTCCTTCGAACTGATACCGAAACAAAAACTTTTACTCAAGACCTTGCCAGCACCGACCACGATCGCATATTGAAACGGAAAAGAACTAAACGATCGATGAAAATTTTACCACCATCTACCCAGTATGAGTACGATGCCGAAAAGCAGAACAAAGAATAATAAGCCGAAAAAGAAACGATAACTGAACACACAAATACACAGACAGAGCACAATTACTTTTTTTTTTTGTTAAAACGCACTCAATTCGAACACGAACGATCGACGTTTAGATCAACGAAATGCATTCAACGAACAGTAATAGAGGCAAACGAATGCATTTTCCGACTGAAAGGGGCCTAAAAGATACGAGATACTCTTGGTCGGGGCGCACACGATACAAAAGATTCTATTAGATACCAAAAGTGCAATAGACTTTAGAGCAGGGCGAGCACGACTACACGCATACGCAACGCATACGTTTGGACGAAATTTTATGTGGCGACTGTGTGACAGTTTCGTTGTGACTGAAAACTGTTGCGATATCCAGATACTGGATGGGAAATTTTAGGGGTTTTCCATCATCAGATGTTTTCACTTTTGATTTTGAGTTAGACAAATTGATCAATATGTAGCTGTAGCTACGCACGCATGCGGGTGTAGGAGGTTGCATCATGTTGCGTGCAACATAAATGAGTATCAACATTTTTTTTCGTTTTATTCGGATGCAACACTAATTAGAGAGGTTTTTGTGAAACTTTTTCAAGACGTAAATGTGATTTTTTTTATACCGGTCTTTTGGTTTATGATTTATGATATAGCGGTTCGGAGTAGATGAAATTAGTATCTTTGAATGTTTAATGAGGGAAGCCTTTGAAAAGAAAAGTGATGAAGAGGTCGAGATATCATGCGGTGTAATTTAGTGGTGTGTAGATACAGATGTAATGGGGAAAGGTGAAACAAAAAGGGTGAAGTTTATTGGTGGGAGTTGGATAAAGTGTGCTAAAGGTTATTAATGGAGTTGGATAGTTGTTTTGTAATTGAGCGATTGCCTATTAGAGATTTACAGTTTTGAAAGTAGGCAATGGATGCGCGTGTACAAAAGGTTTTATAATTTCAAGAGGTGAGGAGAATGGGTATTCATGAGATAAAAATGCGGGGAAAACATGTCGGAAGCGCTGTGATAGGTACTGCACTAAATTTGTAGTAGCAAAGCAAGGGGAAATAAGGCTTATGAGGAACTTCCGTTTTAACATTGGATTAGATTTTCCAAAGTTCTATTCAAAAGTTTTCATTGGAGAGTCTGATCCACAAGTAAGGGGACTCTGAAGAGCGAATATTTAGAGGCTCGATTTCCTATTGTTAAGGTATGGAAATGTCATCGAAATGTAAAGGGTGATCCATTTCGAGGTTCCCTACTTTTTTAAAGAAAAAAACACAGAAAATTCAAATTTAATGGAGAATGTTTGTTATCATTTGAAAGAACATTCTTTGGCATTTATTTTTTGAAGATTATGTCTATCAAATGTTGGCCGTTGCTACGTCGCAGATGGTCCATCCGTTGAGTCCAATTTTCGATCACTCGTTCGAGCATTTCGACTGGTAACTGGCGAATGACACGCGTGATGTTTTCCTCCAAGACCTGAATCGAAGCGGGTTTGTCGGCATAAGCTTTTGACTTTACATATCCCCACAGGAAAAAGTCTAAAAAAGTCTATTATCCAATAATGAATGCTGGGTCTCAAAATGGGTGATGGTGTTGCGAATAGTACGCTCAGTAGGCCGATTATGTTGACCATAAGTTGAGCAAAGTGCACGAAACACATTCCTCACAGAACGTGAATTTTCATAATAAAGTTGAACAATTTGTAAACGTTGTTCACGTGTAAGTCTTTCCATTATGAAATGCCAAACAATACTAAACAAAAATAACATGACAGCATGACACGACTCACACGTGATCTATCAAAAAAGGCAATTGAAAAAAGTATCTCTACTTGGATCACCCGTTATAAAAGGATGACCAAGTCAATTGTAGATATTAAGATCAGCGCACTTTAATCATGGACCTATCAGAGAATCTTTTCTCGATTATGAGGTATGTGTTCGCTATATTTTATAGATCGAATGAACGAATTCATTCATACCTACATTTTGTTTATAAATAGTGTATGGAGCGAATCCTGGGTGAAATATTTTGGCGGTTGATGTAGCAAGAGCCAACTTTTCTTTTTTTTTTGTCAATGACCCACCCCTTGAGGATTTGTGTAGAAGTGTTGTGCGACGTATGAAACTGTTCTGGCTTGTATGTTAGGAGTAAGTCAAGAAAAAAATTAATTTATGGCGCAATAGGCTCGTTAGTAGCCAGGGCCTAGCTTTTTTTTCACAACCATTCATATGTACTTCTTAGGACAATGGCGGGACCTCCTGTTTTATGCCGTATCCGAGCGGGTAAGTTGAGATAAACTTTTCATGACAATTGATACTACTCGGATGGTTTGTCAGATAATCACGAGAGGAGGGCCAGTATAAAATCATTTAGGTGTTGCTACGGCTGGGTATCGAACACAGACCTTCTGAGCGGCATTTCACCGTACTAACATTTGCGCCACTGAGCCCGTGTTATGAGTAGCTTCTGCTAAAATCAGTTTGGAATCGACGTTATAATTGCGAATGGATTAACATCGACTCGAACCACTACATTGCAATAGATAGGAAGAACGCATCCAGTATTTTGGATGTCGGAACATTCCGAGGGCTAATATCGATTCGGACATTTACATAGTTCTAGCCAAGGTAAGCCAATACCTTCGCAGAACGCGTATCCCCTAACCCATCGATGTACACCATACCGCCATTAGATCAGATCAAAGATTATTAAGTCATACAGATGACGCACTGGATGTCGTTCTTCATGTGTGCACGTCCGCCCGCCCGTACCATGAAGCTGGTGCGCAAAAGTTTTTGTTTTTTTGTTCTCAATACGTCATCTATATCTTTATAATCTTCGATCACACGCAACTGATGTGCTAGGTTTCTTACGCCCTACCGCAAGAAACCCTTGGTGTGATGAAAAATGCCAACAGATGCTCGCAGCTAAGAAAGAGACCTACAAAGCTCAGACGCTACTGAAGACGAGAGCTGGCACTTAGCTCTATAGTCAAAAAAGGACAGAAGAACATCGGCTTTTCAGAAAGAGGAAAAAAGCCAAGAAAAGCCTGCGATAGAGGATATAGAAAGTTGCCCCCCCAAGGGATGTTTTGTCAAAGTGTAAAACGCCAAAACCAAGGATACAAAGCTCGAACATAATCCTGTAGAGATGAACAAAGAAATTAGTTGAGACATATTTGATGCTTCGGATATGGAAGAACATCTTCTTCAGACTGTTAAACGGCGATGACGTATAGCATCCCGCTGTCAGGCAGAACGAACCATTCAATATTGATAACGACAGCGAAAATGCCGACCACCCGACCTAAGTGATGTGAGGATAGCAATATCTAAACTCAAGCTTAACAAGGCTGCCTGAAATGGTCTTCCCGCCAAGCTTTATAAAGCAGGCGGAGATGACTTCGGAAGTAACATTTAACAAGTCATAAGCAAGATTTGGTCGGATAACAGTATGACTGGAGAATTTAAACTCAGCGTCTGCGCCAACTACAGAGTCATAAGTCGCCTAAATATCGCCTATAAAATCCCATCTGTCGTAATATGTGAACGCTTGAAACCGTTTACCAACAACCTGATCGGACCTTATCAGTTTGGTTTTAGGATAGGAAAGTCCAAAACTGATCGAATATTTACACTTCGGCAGATCCTGGAAAAAAAATCCAAAAGGTCCAAATCGATACTAACCACCTGTTCATCGATTTCAAAACAACATACGACAGCATTCATGAAGAAGAACTATACAGAGCCATCACTAGTTTTGGTTTACTGCCCAAACTCGTCCGTCTGTGCAGGAGGAGGATGGAGAATTTCGGAATCGACCTTACCGACACATTCGATACAAAAAAAAAAAAAGGATTAAGGCAAAGCGATGCGCTGCCATGTGACTTCTTCAATTTGATTCTTGAGAGGATTGTGCAAACTTCGCAAGCCAACACAAGAGGGGCAATTTTGCAAAAGTCGGTGCAACGGATACGCCGACGATATTGAGATCATTGGTCGGACTCAACGTGAAGTCATAGCCACGTTTTCTCGTATAGAGAAGGAAGCGTTTTAGCAGTAAATGAGGCTACGACTAAGTGTTTGCTGCCAGACCAAAGGACACTCAACATCGCCGAATCAGACAGAACGTCACCATTTACGGGCTCAGTTGCGCGATGGTCAGTGCAATGAACTGTCGCGCAGAATTGTATTTTTATATTTCTGCTGCTAAAAATTTGTATATTTTGTATATTTTTTTTTCTCAAAACCGACGGCTCCGCAATACACTAGGACAACAAAGTCCCGTCAGAACTTAAATGAAGAATTACTCTTTCTAAAGGCTGTTTCTTCGGGCAAAGGCGGGAATTTATTAGCTAAAGCCCTCACTTGAACTAAGAAGATCCTATACAAGGTCCTGATCATCCCAATTCTGCTCTCCGGCGCTTAAACAACGACGGTATTAAATTTGAATGAAGAAATCTTGGTCGATTTGAGAATAAAAATCATCGAAAAAATATTCGGTCCTGTTTGCTTCACGAGATGTACTGCGACATACTCCTAGTCAAAAATGTATAGCTAGAGTATGTAGAGCGAATGGACACCAACGCTCCAGATCGCAGGATCACAGTCTTCGATTCCTAGCCAGATATCGGACGCATTAGAGGATAAAAACGTGTTACACAGTGACGTTGAAGTTCGTCACGGTTATGTCTCCTATTAATTTGATCGCACGGTTTGTATCCAATCTGCTAGCCAGTGGGTGCAATAGCAATTTTACTTGTTGCACAACGATTAGGGGTTTAATTTGGTTTTATGACATGAGTCACATCAGCTGATGAGGTAAAATATTTCATCCATCGATCATTGATTTTTAGACGTTTTTAACGCAATGGAGTATGTTGAATCACAAGCTGGTGTGTTGCTGTGAAATAAAGCTGAAGATGGGAAGATGAAATTCAGCTTTTTCCTAAAACTTTTTCAGAGCCCAATCGAGTCTTCAATGCTTCTGATAGTTTGATCTTGCAAGTGTGTAGGCCAAGATCTTTATGCAAAATTCTAATAGTCGTTATGTGTATAATATAGGTTTATACCAAGCATGAAAATTCCTTCAGTTTCGATAATCCAAGTCCGATCATAGTTGAATACGTATTTTGAAAGCAGTTATCTAGAACTTTGTACACCAAACTGTACAGGGTGGTGCACGAATCGTGATACAAAAAATGTAATCAATTTTTTTTTCTGTGTGAGTAATCGGCTGTTATTTTTTTTTATAACGAAATGAGGAATATGACGATGATGGAGCGGTACCATGCTTTGCAGTCCGCCATTTCCATCTACAGGGAATTTTTCCCGGAGTTTGACGGTGTGAGACGGTTTTTTTTTTAGAGATTGGTTTTTCGAGTAGAGATAAAACTTACATCTTGTGTTCAAATCGGGCAACTCTTATGTCATTTATGTTCAGTTTGATTTGCCATTTGATCATGAGCAGGTTGACAAATGAACAGCGCTTGCAAATCGTCCAAATTTATTTCGAAAATAATGGGTCAGTTCGCGAAGTTTACCGCAAGCTGCGTCCATTTCATGGTCGACATAGTCGTCCATCAGAGCAATTAATTTGGTTAACATTGGATCGTTTTCGCACAACGTTTACTCTGTGTGACAATACGCATCCGCAAAGACGTCGAACATTGCGCACCGAAGAAACAATTGCCGCTGTAGAGCAAAGTGTTGAAGAGGACCCGAATGAATTGATTCGCCACCGTGCACATCAATTGGAGCTTTTTCCATCAACTTTATGGAAGATTTATGGAAGATCTTGGCTTACGACCTTACAAGATCCAGCTTGTGGAAGAATTAAAGCCGCGAGATCATGCAATGCGTCGTGATTCGTTGAAGAGAATCCACATGAGACCCTTGAGATGTCATTACATCCACAAAAACTGACTGTTTAGTGTGCTCTATGGGCTGGTGGAGTCATTGGGCCATACTTCTTCCGAAATGATGCTGGAGTGTCAGTTACCGTTAATGGATATCGATAAAGAGCCATGTTAACCGACTATTTTGTTCCCAAATTGGATGGCATGAGTGTGGATGAGATGTGGTTCCAACAAGACGGCGCTACATGCCACACAGCGCACGTCACAATCGATTTTTTGAAGGAAACATTTGATGAGCGTATAATTTCGTGGAATGGACTTGGCAATTAGCCACCAAGAACGTGTGATTTCACACCACTGAATTATTTTCTTTTTGGATATCTGAAGTCGCTCGTCTACGCCAACAAACCAGAAGCGTTAGGGGACTTGGAAGCCAACATTCGCGGCGTTATTGCCGACATATGGCCCTAAATGCTCCTAAAAGTGGTTGAAAATTAAACCTCTAGACTTAGCTTTATTCGAACCAGCCGCGGCGGCAACATGCCCGAAATCATATTAATGGCATAAAATTATCCTTCCAATCAAGCCAAATTGCTGGACATTAAAACGATTTTCTTGTATTTTATTTCATTTATTTGTAAAAAAAAAACACCCTTTTTTGTAAACCGAACTGTACAGGGTGGTGAACGAATCGTGATACAAAAAATGTAATCAATTTTTTTTCTGTTTTAGTAATTGATAACGAAACAAGGATTTGGATGATGGAGCGGTACCATGTTTGCAGTCCGTCATTTCCATCTATAGAGAATTTAGCTATGAGTTTGACGGTTTGAGGCTGCTATTTATGTCTGCTGAGTCTTATAGAATCCTACGAAGACCATCCCTATGTTCGGGCTAAGGACACAACCGCAGCTACAGCCTCGTCAAATCCAAGCGCTACGACCAGAAACTGACTCTCCCAAATGGAAGTTAGCAGACGCTCCGTTGCATTATCCGTTGTTATGATAATGCATGATGGCTTAAACTTGTTTCCGTACTAGATAAAAATTTTGCCTATCCCTATGTTCGGGCTAAGGACACAAGCACAGCTAAAGCCTCGTAAAATCCAAGCGCTACGACCAGAAACTGACTCTCCCAAATGGAAGTTAGCAGACGCTCCGTTGCATTATCCGTTGGGATGATAACGCATGATGACTTAAACTTGTTTCCGTACTAGATCCAAATTTTTGCCTATCCCTATGTTCGGGCTAAGAACACAATCGCAGCTATAGCCTCGTCAAATCCAAGCGCTACGACTCGAAACTGACTCTCCCAAATGGAAGTTAGCAGACGCTACGTTGCATTATCCGTTGTTATGATAATGCATGATGACTTAAACTTGTTCTAAATCCAAGTTTTGCCTATCACAATGTTCGGGCTAAGGACCCAATCGCAGCTATAGCCTCGTCAAATCCAAGCGCTACGACTCGGAACTGACTCTCCCAAATGGAAGTTAGCAGACGCTCCGTCGTATTATCCGTTGGGATGATAACGCATGATGACACTTAAAGTTGTTTCCGTACTAGATCCAAATTTTGCCTGATCGGCTAGAATTTCGCCCAAAAAATTTATATAATGCCCGGAAAATATAAAAACTTGATAACTCTATATGTCGGATGAGGCCCAATATGCAGTGACAGTTTCATCAAGGTGCATCGTTCTTCAAAAACATCTGAGCAAAATGTTGGTATTTTCCCGATTCCCTCCCTGCGCAACTGTAGGTACCTACTGACATTCTAAGAAACTCCGTATACGATTTATATTAATATATCCAACACCCTGACAGCTGTCCACTTTCTACTTCATGGACATATGCTATAAGCACTGTCCAGGTAATGTCATAATCATTCGTCATTGCAACATTTTTTTATGGCTATGATCGTGGGCAATGCACATATAAATTTATCTAAAATCTAAAAAAAAAAAACACGATAAAAAAAACACGTCACACATATAAATACTAACGCCCTCGTCGTCCTTGCATACTACAACTCATTTGTATGTGAACACTTACTGGTAGTGTTGTCTTCGCGTTTTATTTTCTTTTTTTATTGCTAAACTTTTTTTTTTGAAATTCTTTTATACCATAATGACGTGGTCGTCTAACTGACAGTCGCGTTACCAACCAATGCGCGCTTGTTTTAGACAAATTCGTGTCACTGAGGCTGACATTTCGACTGCATAGTGCGCCAATACTGGCCGCCGCCATTATAGTCCAGTTGATTTAATTCTTTTGCGTGCGGTGTATTATTAATCACAATTAGCAAACAACAGGGGAAAAAAGTGAAAACGGAATAAAAAAAAAAAAGTAAAATTTTTCATGTGGGATTTTTGTTATTTTTTCTCATATGTATCGGTGAAGTTGATGAATTTTTTCTTCTCTCCAGAATGGCAATGGAATGTATCTATTGGTTTTGTGTTCTCGTGGGTTGGTGGACAATTTACAGAGAAAAACTTGCGGATTTTTTTAAATTTATTCAAATTTTCGAAGATATCCATACTGGGGACCGATGGAGACCGTTAGAATTGTATAATCCAGTGATTTTTAATTCAAATCGCATGGGGGCATGACGTGATCGATATCGGTGTCGGTTTCGGTTGAAACCAATGCTAGTTGCACTGCACCCAACCCCTGCAGTAGGGTAATTGATCACATTGAGTGGGGGGAAAATGTCAGAAATAACAAGTGAATGACAAAACTGAATGACAAACAGAAATGGTGATGTTGGGTAAATGGCTTACTGACTGGGATCTGTTCAGAATGGAAGTCCAATGAAGAGAATGATTTTACATACTTGGATTCTTAAAGCAAAGTAGTTCGAGGAGACGTACGTGATGGCCTGGGCAGTGAATGGTGAACGGTGGGAATGGTTAAAGTTGCAGACTTTGTTCAGCGATTTGAAAAATTTTAAATAAACAAAAAAAAACCTTAAAAATTGAGAAAATTAAAGATTTGTAACGAAAAATGTTAGAGATAATCTTAGGATGTTCAAATCATTTTTAATTAGCTTAGATATCTCAGATTGTATGCCTTGCTTTTGAAAAGCCAATCTGTACTAGCTGAGCCAAAAGCCAGAATCTGTACTAACTGGATGGGTCGGTTGCTATATTTGCAAACGACGATGCATTTGAAAATCCTTGAAACTCTACTTGGTCAAGCGAAGAAAACACCCATGACTAGGAATAGGATCCCGAATTGTTTGTCTCGAGCTTGGACAAACAATAAAAATTGACGAAAAAAATCGAAAGATCAGTCTTTGAAAATCCTCCCCAATGGGGATAGTAAAGATTTGCCTTCAGTTGCTCATGGAATTAAACTGGTGGGCGCAAGAAACCTAGCACATCAGTTGCGGCTGATCTAATGGCTTGTTGGCATCCTTGCCCGATGATCTTCGAGATTCAAGAAGATTTAAATGGAGTTGTAGTGATCAAGCTTTTGCTTGGTTTCCTGTTACCGAACTAAATATTTAATAAGTGGGTCACGTGACAAATGAGATATGAAATTAAACATCTCTCGCATTAGCGGCATCAACCTCAAACACAGCTTCTCATTTCATTTGTGTGTGCAAAGTTGTTTTTCCTGTTTTACGCCAAATCCGAATGGACATTCAAGAAGCTTCTCATGACAGTGTTGCTCTTGGGTGTTTGTCTGTCTTCCCAGCAAGGGGTGTAGTAGTGAATGAAAAGTGGAATATTGCATAAGATATTCCAGCTAAACCAAAAGACAAAGAGGTCACGCCATGTGTGATATAAAGGTGCAGTGAAATAACCCCCGCGGTAATAAGCCCCATGGGGCTTAACTCCAAGCAAAAAGGAAATAGACTCCAAGGGGCTCATTTCTTTTTGAAAATGGAAATAAGTACCGCGGCTGTTAATGCCTTTTGCTTGTGGGGTTCACTTCCTTTTCATGCATCAAAGCTCGCACACCTTTTTAAATCCAACAGTAAGCCCAAGCAGGGGGTTGCAAGGGAACTCATATTCAAACTGCATACACCAAACTTGAAAAGAATTCGAATTTCAAATGACCATAACACAGGGGGCACAGGAGGCAGGGCTTATTTTCCGTGGGGTATATTTCAATGCACCTGATATAATAACAACGCTAAAACCACGGATTTCACATTGGCTGGCCTTGACGTTGACGGAACATTCAAAAGCATTGCTCAATGAAAAGGGCACTGAAGAGTTCTTAAGTTGACCAACGATTCACTAACGTGATTCTGATTGTTGCTTCAATAAACAAATAACAGTAGCTAACTTCGCGGCATTGGAATAGGTATCAGGACTTAAGGAGCCAACCAAATGCTACTAGAATTAAAAAAAACATAATATGAGAAGGCAAAAATCCGTTTTGCTAATCGCTTAATACCCTATCTGAGCTCATCCCTAAAATAAATGTCCTCAAAAAGTGGGCGTGGCTAATAATTGAATGATGAAAAAATATAACTAGTTTAGCCAGTTTATCTAAATATTTTATGGTTCGACAAAAACGGCTTTTTTCTATGTCATATGCTTTGGGATAGGTCGGCCCAGTGGCCCGATGAAGGTCTGGGTTCGATTACCAGCCGTGGAGATTCTTAAATAATTGTTCACTGACCCTTCTCTGGTGAAGATCTGAGAAATAATCCGGGAAGTATCAATTGGAAAGCTAATTTCAACTAAGCGGTTCGGATTCGGTATAAAACAGGAGGTCTCGCCATCGTGCAAGAAGTACACAATGGCTGTGAGCAAAAGCTAGGGTACTAACCAGCCTGTTATTTACAAAAAGATTTTTTTTTTTGTATACCATGGGCTAGGCTATACAAATCGTTTTTTTAAGAAAAACGCCCTGAAAGGTAGTGGAGTAAAATTATCAAATAAAAATGTTTATCGCATCGATTTTTTATTTAATTCTCTTAAAATTTTACGGAAAACGATCCCAAAAATGGGCGTGGCGAAAAACGAAATTGTATATAATTGGTTCGACAATTTTCGGTTTTACGGTTAAACCAAAAACAACGTGACGTGGCAGTAGGCGAATTACAAAAAAAAAAAATTAAATTGTGCTAGCAATATTCACATAGGAGAGTATAACCTGGTTGGAAGCCAAGCCGAAGATAACTAATTTAAGGCAAATGAAAGAAATACACAGAGAATATAAAGATAACTAGTGCAATAAGATTGATCCTTATCGCGGACTTTGATCAACCATTTGGTTGCCTTTTCTCAAGCAAAGATGAATGGGACAGGAATGAATCCACAAAAAAGAACTCTATATCCATTTACTCAGATTGATCTCAAGTAGATTGTGGAACCGGTGGTGGGATATATGCTGGAATATCAGAGGAATTGATAAAAAGGCCGTTCAATCAGCCTTCCTGACCAAAGCAATGTGTTCCAGGCTAACATGCTAGCAATCGTTAGTCATCGAAGATATTCATCAAACCATTAAAGGATTCATAAAAACATCTAATGGTACGGAACTCACAATAAAAAGAAGGAAGGAGACGAGCTCATTCGCACGCCTAATCTAAGTTGCATTGCAATACATAGTTCCCAAAAGACCAAAGTGTGGTACAGGATTTTAAACACATCCAGATGGCTTGACTCGGTTAGAGAACCCAAAAGATGTGAAAAGAAGAAAAAAATCATTCACACTCCTAACCTTAGTGGTATTGAAATAGTTCCTAGAGACCTTAGTGTCGTAGGGTAGGGGATAATCAATCTATTCGGCCTGTAACCCCAATCAAAATAGAGGGCTTCTTATTTTTTTTAACACAACCAATAATAGATACGAGGAATGGAACTGCAGTTTCGTAATTCACTTAATGAGGTTAGAACTGTGAGACATTATACTAAAAAAAAATTCAAGCGACAATTTTGTGATTTAATTTGGGTCAATTTAGCTTGCGAGCGCGTCAAAGATGGGCCATTAATGTTTTCGTCTGATTAGTAACAGGTTCATGGATCCATGGCTGCGATTGACCCCACAAATCGAAGCCAAAATCCATAAAACTGTTTTTCAAAGAAATAAAAATAAAAAAAAAAATTCGGTTGTTTAAAATTTATAAAACTGCTATTCAAAGAAGTAAAAAAAAAATTCATTAGTTACTCGCCCAAAAGTTGGCACCAACTTGACAGTTCTGCGAATATAATGAACACAAAAAAACGTTGACAGTGTCTCCCTGAAGTTAGTTCGGACAACACCAATGGAGTAAGTCTCCACTACACACAACATTTTTCCTGTCACTCTCTTTCTTCCCTTCTTCCCGTTTTCTTACGCCGCAACGTCGCTAAACATTGAGAGGGTATTTACAGCCCCGAGTGTGCGCAAATTATAAAAAAAATGATCCTGGTGCTGAAAGAGGAAATCATGAGCAAAACGCTTGGAAGGGCAATTGTTGAAAATTTCGATAAAACGTTGGAAATCGTCGCGTCTGCACCGTCATCTAAGCCCCGTTTCAATTGCAAAGGAGATAAAAATTCCACAAAAAACTAAGGCTAGGTACAAAACGAATCTCGACAGATACGCGAGTCAACGCAAACCGAAAGGCATGGACCATATTTCCATCTCCAGCCCATCTAGAAATCGCTGTTGAAGCTCAACCAAGTGGAACCATTTCTGAAGCGGATGGTGACTGGATTTGAAAAGTCGACACTAAGCGAAGACGGTCGTGGTTGAATCGACGCAAACGGTGTGTGTTTGGTGATATTGTCAGGGAAATTTCTACAACGAGCTGCTCCCCTACGATAATGATCCTAATTTGCCAGTAGTGGCTAGCTTTGGGCAATATGAGAGGAATTGTGTTTGTTCAGGACAACAACAGGCCACACATATATATCGTGACTGCCCAGAAGCTCCGGGTGCTTGTTTGAGAAGTTCTTGTGCATCTTGTACATTATAGTTCGGACCGGCCATTACAACCTGCTCTTGTTTATATTTGCGGGTTGAAAAAATTTCTAATAGGCTAATAGGGCTTCTGTGAGAGAGGCATAGTGGGAAAACCCTCAACGTGGCTAATATTTGACCTAAATCCGATCAATTTTACGCCTTCAATTGTATGGATGAATAATGGATTTCATTTCCTACATCTTTATTTGTGCTTTACCCCAGACCTAGTGATATCTTGATATTCATTCCCGTTTGCATATCAAGCGAAATATCTTGGAATAATCCTCGAGGCTGAGTTAAGCTTAGCTTTGCCGCTAAGTGTCAGAACGTGCCATCAGCAAATGGCGTATATTTGTAGTTCTGTCAATAACAATTGATTCATCGACTTTCTTGGAGTTTTTAGTTCTGTCAATAACATTTGTTTCATCGATTTTTCCTAGAATTCAGTCACAACTTACTTGAAACAGATCGAACTTACAGAAAGCACATGTTTCGAACGTATCTTGTGGACGCATAGATTAAAAAGATTGAGGCAATGAAAAATCTGAATGCCCTGTTACTTTCGGGACTTAAACCAGGGGCTAACCACAAGACCTCTTCATCCTCTGCATCCAATTAAGTGGTAGCATAATCTGAACAACCGATTATTGTGATTTGTGCAACAGAGGTCCTGTGCAGATATGACCTAAGAATGCAATTCGGAGAAACTAGCGACACATTTCAACCTTTAAACTGTCCCGTAACTGTTCACGCAAATGCAGGGTTTGACATGAAAGACTTGAATCACAAAGGAGAAGGTCTACAAAACAAGAATGCACGTGTCAAAAAAAGATAAGGGAAGGGCAGTATGGGAGAATGCTTTCCTACCACATTTTTTTGTAACCCATAACAACCAAAATAATCTAGAATACCTGCTTTGGCACAAAAACATTATTTCGACATTTTTGTGAGAAATGCCAAAATTTACCTTTAGACCTTTGATCGTCTAAATTGAAAAAAAACGGGGATTTACTGCATATTTCTAGGCGGTAATTATTTTCATATTGCAACCCAATGGCGATTCATAATTGTCGTTACAAAGCGACAAGTATTGACAGAGGGCATTTGCATGAGGAACCATTCGATCGTTTCGATAATCCAAGACCGGTATTATCAAAGCTGACATAAACGCTTAACTCAAACGACATAAATAAAAGTTATGAACACGACAAAATGCTTGAGAACAGTTTGCCTAACCAAAATTGAATGACAACTCATTTTGTCAAAAAGTAACCCCATAACATATTAAAAGCATTTTTTCTGGTCAATTAGAAATTTTGTCACTATAAAGCTGCTGATAAGTGTATACTAAGTACCTAGCACGGAATGTCGATAAACTACAATCATGATGAATAAATCAACCGCCATTGCGCAACTTAATATTCAATAAAAGTTTTCATTAAAAAATTAAAACACCCGCCTACGATCAAAACTGACTAAAGAATGTCATTGTAAGTATCGTAAAATGATCTTATTACCGCGATCACAGATAAATATACAAAGAATTTCGAGCCCTCTAATGTGTCATCTTCAAGACCTCATTTTGTATTCAGATTGCGATAGAGTCGTGATAGGTATGGTTTTTCGCTATTTTTTTTTTGATTTAGTTGACTTTTTTTTTTATGAGAAATTTACATCTTAAGTTATTTCGGTTAATACAAAAAAAAATGTACAATGCAAGGCACGTACATTATTTACAGATAAAGAACTGTCAATGACAACCATCAGTGTCAATATCTTTTTGACACTTACTCGTTCACATCAACAATTTGGGGTTAGGAATCTTTATTGCTTGGTCTAAAAAATGTGTGCAATGATACATTTGTACTTACTTATGAGAGGTATTAGCCATAAAGATAATTGAGTGGAGACTTACCTGTAAAGAAAAGGAAAAAAAAAATTGATGAGTGGTGAATATTTTAAAAAAAAAACATCAAGAAAAATAAATTTATGCGTTCAGTTAATCAGTTTTTCTTAACAAGGCTTGTTAGACAGGGTTTTCAACAGAAATGTTCTTAAAAAATTGGGATATTTGGGTAGGACGACAGTAAACATAACCATTACTGTAGCTTGACTATACCTCGATCGTTATTATTAAATTTTGCTTTGATAACCATAGGACACTGTGATCTCAATAAACTTCGAAAAAGAAACAACTTTCACAGCATTAAAATAAATGACTTGGAAGAATAACTGGAATGGAGTATCCATTCTGGTGACCTGGCATCAATTTAAGACTCTGGCTATCCAAATTGGGGCTGCAATATTGAAACTCTTAAAAGAAACTTTGCGGAAGATCTATGTTACCATAAAGCAGACATTACTGCTATCCAAAAAATATGACACAGGGAGACAAAAAATGAGACAAGAAAAGAATTACTGACTATGTGAACATTGAAAAACGTGAACCCAACAAAACGTGAACAACCCCAAAACCTGAGCACTGCATTTCTTATATTGACTACGCTAAAACGTTAACAAATCAAACTGCTCTGAAACTTGAACATAATTTTTCGATGCAGGAAAATAAATTCAGAGACAATAACTTCACATGGGAAATAACTACACCTCGAGTGGGAGGTTAGGTTAGGTTTGATGGGTTGTTGACACACAAGTGAGTCGTCGAACCCACATAGGCCTACGTGGGCCCACAGCAATACAATTTATTGTACCAATAGCCTCGGAAAGGACGAATTTTAGTATTGGAAACGTTGTAAAAAAAAATGGAAAACGACTTTCGTTCCTGCACCTGCAATACGAGAACATTAAACAGTGCAAGCGAATAACTAGCGGAAGCCCTAAACTGCTACATGGAAGCCATTCCTGCCATCTAAGAAAAACGATGTTGGGTTGTGTTGGGCAAAAAGAGGATGAAAAATTGCGACATCTACTACGGACCGTGTTATAGTGAGCAGAAACAACTTCAAAACAGACATCACTGCTATCCAGGAAATACGATACGATGGCCCTTGCAAAAAAGGCATAAAAACTGTGACAGCTACTACGGACCGTGTTATAGTGAGCAGAAACAGCGACTATTCGGATGGGGATTTGTTATAAGTACCAGACTAAGGCAAGAAGTCTTATATTTCCAAGACATTAGCGAACGCATTGTAACAATCCGCATCAAGGCCAAATTCGACAACATAAGCCTTACATGCGCTCACGCCCCAACGGTGGAAAAATTGATATAACTAAGGATTGCTTCTATGAGCTCCTTGACCAAACCTATGAGCGACTACCGAAGTACGATGTTAAAATCGTGCTGGGAGATATTTACGCAAAGGTAGGAAGAGAAGATATTTTTAGCAGTATTGTCGGGAAACATAGTCTACACGACAACACGCCTGGTAACGGACTTAGGCTAAATGACTTTGCTACGGAACGAAATGCCACTATAGCCAGAACACGGTTTCCTCACCTCGATATCAATAAGGGGACATGGCGGTGTCCAGATCAACGAACGGTCAACCAAATTGATAACATTGCGATAGTTAAGAGGCACGCATCCAGTATTTTGGATGTCCAAACATTCCGAGTAGCTAAACACTGTAAACAAACTTAATGCCGAAAGACTGCAATCCCAAGAGACCACCAAGACCTTCGCGAAACGCGTATCCCTTAACATCTCGATTAACACCATACCACCAGCATCGAATGTCCAAGAACAATGGCGATGATGCCAACAAGCCATTAGATCAGCCGCAACTGATGTGCTAGGTTTTTCGCGCCCATCAGCAAGAAACCGTTGGTTTGATGAGGAATGCCGATAGATGCTCGCAGCCAAGAACAAGGAAGGAAGGCTAAGCTGCAGGTGATGACGAGAGCATCCATTCAGCCCTATAGGCAAATAATAAGGGAAGAACGCCGGCCTTTCAGAAAGAAGAAAAAAGTGCAAGAGAAGTGCGCGATCGAAGATATGGAGAGGTGCCACTCCAGGAACAACGCTCGCAAGTTTTACCAAAGTGCAAAACGTCAAAGCCAAGAATAAAACGCTCGAACAAACTCATGTCGAGATGAAGAAGAAAGTATCGAGTTGAGACACAGTCGATATCAACCACCTGACCTGAGTGAAGTGAGGATAGCGATATCTAAACCAAAGCATAACAAGGCTGCTGAAACTGATGGCCTTCACGCCAAACATTATGAAGCCGGGAGAGATGACATCCACCAGGTCATAAGCAAAATCTTGTCGGGTTACAGAAGGAGAAGAAGAATGGAATCTCAGCTACATTTCTTGAACGATTCACAAAAAAGGAGAACTTTGGACAGGGCCAACTACAGAGGTAGAAGTCTCCTCAACAACGCCCAATTTATCAACAACCTGATCGGCCCTTATCAGTGTGGGCCAGGTCAGAAGAAAGATTGCCTGAAGAATGGAACCTCAGCATCGTTTGCCCGATCCACAAAAAAATGGCACCCTATGAACTGCGCCAACTACAGAGGCATACGTCTCCTCAATATCGCCTACAAGATCTTTTCTGTCTTAAACTGTGAACGCCAGAAACCGTTTACCAACACCTTATCGACCCTTATCAGATCAATTTTTCACACTTGGGCAGATCCTGGAAAAAAAATCCCAAGAAGTCCAAATGGATGCCCACGACCTATTCATTGATTTCAAAGTCGCATACGACAGTATTTATAGAGACGAACTAATCAGAGCCATGTCTACTTTTTGGTAAACCGCCCAAACTCGTCCGTTTGGGTAGGATGACAATGGAGAATTCCCGCTGCTCCATCTGGGTAGGAAACGAAATCCCCGTCACATTCGTTACCAAACAGGGATTTAGGCAAGGCGATGCGCTGTCATGTGACTTCTTTAGCATCATTATTGAGAGGATCGTGCAACATTCCCGAGCCAACAACAGATGCACAATTTTCCAAAAATCAATGCAACTACTAGCATACGCTGACGATATTGACATCATTGGTAGAGCTCAACGTGATGTCATAGCCACGTTGGCTAGTATGGAGAAGGAAGCGATAAAAATTGGTTCAGCAGTAAATTAGGGCAAGACGAACTATATGCTGTCAATATGAAAGGACCCACAACATCGACGAATTGGGCAGAACGTCATCATTGACAGATATAACTTTGAAGTAGTACGGGACTTTGTCTATCTCGGCTCCGCTATTAACTCTGACAACAACATCTCGTCAGAAATTAGACGAAGAATTACTCTTGACAACCGCTGTTTTTTTCGGGCTACGAAGGCGATTTAGTGGTAAAGCCCTCACTCGAACTACTAAGGATATTCTCTATAAGACCATGAACATCCCATTCCTGCTCTGCGACGATAAGACGTGGACCATCTCAAAAGCGGATGAAGAAATCCTTGGTCGATTCGACAGGAAAATCTTCGAAAAATCTTCGGTCCCGTTTGAGTTGACGGGCTATGGAGACGAAGATTCAACCAAGAATTATACGAGCTGTACAGCGACATGCCCCTGGTCCAAATACTCCGCATTGGACGTTTAAGTTGTCTAGGACATGTAGAACGAATGGACACCAATACTCCGGGTCGCAGAGCCTTCGATTCGCAGCCAGACGTCGGACGCTGTAGAGGAAGACCACTCCTCAAGTGGCGGGCACACGTAGAAACCGACCTCAACCAACATGGAGTGCGCAACTGGAGGCTGTTAGCTAAGGACCGGGCTAATTGGAGAGGCATGTTGGTGGAGACCCAGGTTCAATTCGGACATTAGCAGCAAAAAATGATGAATTCACGTACAATATTTGGAATTGATGAACCCCATACCTTCGAAAACTGTTTTATTTATTCAGTTCAAGTGGAGTGTATCTCATTGGTTTTTCGTTTTTTTCGTTTAAAAGTTTTTTTCGTCGTTTTATTACGTATATCTGTGTACACATATGTTGCGAATTAATATTAATGCTTCCGCCAAGAGGATCTTAAAAACCCCGCCTTCCGGTTCGAGACGACAATGAAGAACGAAACTGCGCCTTCAAGCCATCCTGGATATAAGGGCGCATGAACTGAATGACTAGAAACAGCGTGGACTGGATCGAAGAGGATGGTAGGAACGGTCGGAACCCCATTAATTTAGTAGGCATATCAAGATACAGCATGTGCTTCCATGAAGAGAAGTTGGGGCCGATTGTCTCATATTTGTATGCCTTGGCTATAGTTTAGTTGTTCTGAAAATTTGTTTGTTGATACGATCACCATCCATGTTACAATTAATGTACCTACCTATCTGAAATTGAAAGGGATGTATTTGAAAGTCCTAGGTCTACAGGCTATATAAGGCCTATATTAAGGGAGGCGAAAAGTACTATTTTCTCATTAAACCTAAAAGGCTGATCACATAGACTGCCATATAAATCTTGCGAAAGTAAGGCTATTTCACTGGGGATATCTGCAGTCGCAGCCAAGAAACTGTTAAACAAAATTTATGACCCAATCCACTGCAGCTTGCCATTATATATCTATGCCTGCTTATGTATGTCTAAGTAATTTTAGTTTAAATCCTACTCCAGATATACGAACGTATAAATCCAAAGCCATTACCTACTTACATTTCTAAAAAAAAAATCCTGACCTTTCCACCAACCTGACCCATTAAATCCATTCACCTTCGTTCGCCTCGATTCATTATCACGAATTTACAGCGTTTGCTTAAAATTCTTACCACCTCTCAGGGCCACACGATTTTTGTTCCACAGCCTGCCCAAAGTGCATCTTAAATTGTTCGCGAACAAATTTATTGTCTTAATTTCCTTTGAGAAATGACACAGCGACATGCTCTTCCACCAGCACCACCACAACCATGCCAGCCGCCGCATCCAACCAAGAGATAAGCTCGCGCCAACAGGCAATTTATCTTAAAACGGCACCAGAGGTGACTCGGTTTCTTTAACGCTCACCATGCCGCCACGCCAGCCCGCGCCAGCCGTGATTTTCCATCGAGTTCACCTCAGATTCGAGAATTTAATCCGCAAAAGCAAATTGAATTCATGCAGCGCATGCTGACCATGTCATTCGGATGGTGGTGGTAGGCTGCTCCTCTTATCTTTGTTTACAGTGGGATAAGAGTGAAACGGTCAAAACAACAGCAACTCAGAAGAAAAAAAAAATCAGAGACACAGATCCTGTTTTAGAAACCTTACCGTCACCAACCGAATGAGCCACCTACACACTCCGGACGAGGATCGGTGAAAGCAGGTTAAATGCAAATCTCACAAAAAATGTTGGACGGTGAATGAATTGTTGCGCGTCGCTGTGCGCCTGCTGCTCCATCTGTTGAATTAAAAGCCAAACAGACAAAAGACGGCTCAACAACTTTTAAGGTCGTTCGGTTTTTGTTGTTGTTACTGCTGTGCGCTGTTGATTTCGCGTGTCGCGTTTTCATTTACCATCGTCATCCTTACAACAAAGCGTGTGTATCTTTTCCTTTTCACTTTGCAGGGACAGGGGAGGAACATATCACACATTCGAATCGGCATCTCCTTGCATGCGCGCACCACAGCACATGCTGAGAGTTTAAAAATTTGATCGAGTGACCTCCTTTTGTCTTGGGCGCTCTGACCGATTTTCAGTTGTGGCGCGAACGGGGGGCGCTACGCGACGCAATCTCAGCACACAAAGACGAAAATCGACCGATAGCTATAGCCGATGGGCCACTACAAGAGTCGTCGCATCGATGCCGATGGTGCGATCAATTCAAACCAACAAAAGCGCATGCGGACCAGCACTGAAGTGGATCGTGCTGACTTGTTACCAAGGCAACATCCTTCAGATGGTGATAAATGGATTCGATTTCGGTTTCAGTGCTTTCTTTTGAGGTGAGCGAGCATCTTATAGGTTTTCATGTCGATGGTTGTTGTTGTTGTGATATTGGATACCTGCTATCGATCGTTGAACGAAGAAACTAAATGCGGAACTTCCAAAAAAAAAAAATGATTTAGTCCATCAGTGGATGGATTTTTAATTATTTGGCTCCATTTGGCTGCGGAGACCTCAACATGGTTGCGCATGCGAATGAATCTTTTTTCGTTGGGTGGAAGGGACCTATTTTATGGCGGAGAAAGATAACTTTTTGTTTGTTCGTCACAGTGGGCTACTTCATTGGAGATAATGTCACCTACCGTGTTAAGCCAACTATACGCGGTGGCGCTCTTCAAATTGATGGTGGGCGCAGGAGAGGTGAAACTAAAGCGACCGCATTTTAAGGCATTCGTGTGCATGTTTTCTGGCGCGACGTAAAAATAAACTTTAAGCGGTATTGGCAAAAGGAGGTCGTTTGTGGATTTTCTAAATTTTAGTTGGCAATTAATTAGGGCTGCCACTTGCGTTTGAGAATTGTTGGCATTGAAGTACAAGTTAGAAGCCGGAAACAGATTTCCAATGTGACACCGAAGATATCTTCCGTGTGGAGTTGCTAGTCTACCATCGGCCACGTACTTGGGTGGCAGATAGTGGAATAATGTGCAGATATGAGGAGTATCTGGGATATAAAAAACCACTTGTAGATCAAAACTAGCTAGGGGTAAAGTCCCCTATCAAAATACCTCAGCAGAAGATTTTCCAAGATAGAGTCAACGGTGACATCTACAGTCCCAGAATGGACGCAATAAAAAACCTTTATTGCGACATATTCAGACAACAGCTTATCTAAGTCAGGCCATTTGATCAGATGTCTAAGCTCTTTAGCTGATAGGCCAAAGGCAGCGCTCAAACCCTGATGACCCCGTGTCCTATGGGTATCTTATGAATTTTATCTGGCCCTCCAGGTTGTGTTTTTGGTTAATTATCCACAAAAGAAAAAAATGTTTGTTAAGAAGCAAACAAGAGCCTCAGGAGAGACTGATTTTATTGTTGCTGACCGTGCTGAGAAGACAGTGAGAACGTAAGACAGGACAGGTACAGCGAACAAATAGTGGAAGCCCTTAGGCTGCTTAAAAGTAGACATTACTGCCATCTAGGAAATACAATTGGATGGGCAGGACAAAAGGAGGATAAAAAACTGTAAAAACCATTGTGAACCGAATTTCAGTGAGCAGAAAAGCGACTATTCTTGCATGGTTTTGTTATAAGTGACAGATTTCGGCGAGAAGCTTTATGATTTGAAAACATTAGCGACCGAATTGTGAAAATCCGCATCAAGGCTTAATACACCAACACAGATATAGCGAAATACTGCTACTACGAGCTCCTTGATAATACCAACGTCATACAGATGAAACATTGAGAACAAAAGTAGAAACTTTTGCTCATCAGTTTCACGGTGGTTGGTGCGATGAACTGTCGCGCAGAAGGTCTGAATAATTTTTCACTGGCCCTCTTCTCGTGATGATCTGACAAAGCATCCGAGCAGTATCCATTTTCAAGAAAAGCTTATCCCGAAATCGCCGTTCGTAGTCGGCATAAAACAGGAGGTCCGGCCATCGTGTTAGAAATAAACGCGCACACATGGATGGTTGTGAGAAAACTCGGGCGCGGGTACTAACGAGCGTATTGCGCGAAAAAAATTTGTTTATTTTTGAAGTTTGGCACCTCTCCAGATCAACGAACGGTCAACCAAATTGATCATATTGCGATAGACAAGAGGCATGCATCCCGTATTTTGTCCGAACATTCCTAGGAGCTAACATCGACTTGGACCTTGCAGCCAAGATAGCAATGGGGATATTCCCCATGCCACAACAAATCAGAAATACTGTGAAAAATGTTATGTCGAAAGACTGCAATCGCAAGAGACCCCCGAGGCCTTTGTAGAACGCCTTAACCTCTTAATTAACATCATACCACCAACATCCATTATCGAAGAACACTGGCAACGATGCCAAAAAGCATTTATAGATCAGGTCCAACCTTGGTTTGATGAAGATTTCTGACAGATGCTCACATCCCAGAACGAGACGTAAAAGGCTAAGCTGCAGGTGAAGACGAGAGCTGTAATTGAACTCTATGGGCAAAAGGAAGGGAAGAACACCGGCTATTCAGAAAGAAGAAAAAGAACAAGAAAAGCGAGCGATTGAGGATAAAGGAAGGTGCCATTCAAGAAACAATATTCGCAAGTTTTACCAAAGTGTAAAACGTCAAAGCCTGGGATGCAAGGCTCGAACAGAATCCTATCGAGACGAACAAGGAAATATCGAAGTTGAGACATAGCCGAATCTGAGGTTATGGAAGAACCACTTCTGCACCCAAGTCATAAGCCAAATCTGGTCGGATGACAGTATGACTGAAGAATGGAACCTCTGCAACTTTTTTTGCCCGATCCACAAAAAAGGAGAACTTTGGACAGGGCCAACTACAGAGGTAGAAGTCTCCTCAACAACGCCCAATTTATCAACAACCTGATCGGCCCTTATCACTGTGGGCCAGGAAAGTCCACAACCGATCGAGTTTTCACACTTCAACAGAACCTGGAAAAAACCCAAGAAATCCAAATCGATAACCACCATCAATTCTAAGGCCGCATGCAACAGCAATTAAAGAGACGAACTATACAGAGTCATGTCTGGTTTTGGTATACTGCCCAAACTCGTCCGTCTGTGCAGGATGACGATGTAGAAATCTCGCTGCTCCATCAGGGTCGGAAATAACCTTACCGACACCATAAGTAGTAAAGCCTTCACTCGAACTACTAGCGCCGAATTTCGATTGTCGGCCTTATCTCATTTGGCATACATCCATTTTTGCTTCCTTCCTATATCCAACAGTGAGCCCAAGAAGGGGGTTCATGCTTTGTATACATCCGAGTGCAAGTTTGGATGTATGCAAAGTTTTATTATTGGTGGGGGCAAGCTGACCCCCTGAAACCCTCCTGCTTGGGCTTGCTATTAGAATAGAACGGAAAAACAAGTAGCCACAGTTAGCCCAAACAGGGGGGTTGCAGTGGGTCAAAGTCAAACTTTGCATACCCACAAAATTGCACTTTTATGTGTGGAAAGTATGAATCCCCCTCTCTCAGAATTTGCCTTTATTTCACAAGCAATGTCCGAAATTATACCAATTTTTCATAATGAAATAACAAAGAATGAGTTAGAGCGCTGACGGATTAATTCTTCAGTACTTGCGATTTGAAGATATTCGAAGATGTCCGACAAAGATCGCGCTTTATCTGACTTAACATGGAAGTTTAGACAGAGATCGAACTTCAAAAAAAAAAAAAACTCAACATTTCAATCCATCATAGGATTTAGTCTTAAATTTTTCTTACAACCATTAAGGCCTGAATGTTTGGGTTTTTTTGCACCCGCTCTTATAAAAAAAATCCTTTTTACCACACCAAGGTGAATGCAAATCACTAACAGATGCACACGTGATTCAATATATCCAAAGTCCCTCAGAGTCCTTTTCATATCGGGACATTCCGTTATCTACATGTGAACTGCAAGGTAGCAACAGAAAATTTGAAAATAATTACCACTACGTGACTATTCCAACAGAAATGACTCACAAGGCCCACATTGGACTGGCACTTCCAAACAAAGAACGGGATATTCCATAGTCGCATTGTACGAGTATTAAATAGCGAGATCCTTATGACGATTTATTGTATCGATGTCCCAATAAGAGCCACAGCGGACCACCTCAAAACAATGGCACGCTACCTACAACAGCGCGCCCATACAACATAACAATGTTTCTGTGCGCCCTATTCTCTGTTTTATTGGTTTTATGGTCGCTTTTCAGAATCCGTGTTTATAGCTGGGCACTGCTGCTGGGAGGTTTATCCATTTTCTGTGTTTGGGCTGTTGCTGGTCTTTCGTTCCAAAAGTCACGTTCGAACATTTTACGAGCAGGTAATTACCTGTTATCACTGCGGGAACAAGGTAACTCACTCCCTCGACTAAATCGATCTCGATGTGCAACATGTGTGCATATGGATGCATGCCGCGGATGCCGGCACCGGTTGCATATGCGGCGGGAAGGAGTCTACTTAATTGTTCTTGTGTTTGGGATTCAAAGGAGTTGAATAGAACATGCATCGTGATATCCGGATGATTTGGGAATTTTTTTTTTATATGTCGGGATAATACGTCTGTGAAAAAAAATCGATTCCATGGTTGAGGGAGTTTATGGTGCTTTTAGATATGGTTTTCCCTTTGTGAAGGCGGACCTGATGATGGGCTCTTTTACGACTTAAAAAATGACACCATGGATGTTTTGAAAGCAGAATAGCTGTGTGATGGCGGTTCGAGTGAAGGGTTAGTGGGTAGGATTTAATGCAAATCTTGAATGTTGATACAAATGGAAAGGATATTCGAGATAACTGTCAATTTGTTGACTTAAAGAATTTCTGTCCAAAAGAGGTAATGCTCAAAGATCTTGTTGAGCATGAGTATAGAGACTTACAATCAGGCTTGAGGTACTACAATTTTATGGACCCCATGTCTTCTGCTTCAAATTTCTTTTCCGAAATGACAATTTTCTTCGACAGCTCATGCGGACGCTGGACTAGAACTAATTAACAACGAAGGTACTGGGAACTGAGTGCGGGAACTCGAGTAGGATAGTAACCAGATCGGAATAGCTGTCATATTCAGAATCCCAAATAAGCAAATTCTGTTGGAGGCGTTTGACCACTTGAATTCTTTCCATTTTCGGAGGACAAACTTGCCGCGCTTGGCCAGATTTGTAAGAATAGAATTTAGTTGGAGCGTACTAAGTCCGCCTACAAACCGTTATCTGACAAATTATGAAATTGGCCGACGTCTACTTACGATGAACCCATTCAAAGGTCAATGGAGTGAACTATCCCAAGGGTAAAATTTTCTGATAACCAGTTGAGGTTTGTTGTTTGAACGAGATCACTTAAGGGTCAATGAAACGAACTGTCAAACAACTTTATGATGCCCAGATAAGGTGTGGAACACCAACAGTCGATGCAGTCAGTAAAATGATCTCTAGGCTAAAAGCACTGCACGAACAGTTTAATGACAGTCAAGATCCGGAGACTATGACAGTCAAGTCGCTTGTCAATAATCCCATAAGTTAATCTCGCAGGATTACAGAAATTCTGTAAGGAGACCGCACCTTAAATTACACGCACAAGATCAAACCGACCTCAACCAACATGAAGTGTGCAAATGGAGGTAGTTGGCTAAGTACCGGGCTAATTGGAGAGGAACTTGAAAAATGTGCACTAGGGTAAGAAGATTCGGGCTAAAAAAAACCAGTACTCCGAACATGTTCCGGCAAATAAATAAAAAATTCAGGAGAAAGGATTATATCGACATCCATGTAACCAAATATCAAAGACGTTAAAAAAAAACAGGACTATCTAGCCTGTTTGTAGAAGCCCAGAAATCGTCGAGTGGAAAGAAGGTTTCTCAAGATGGAAGATCTTCATGAGAAGACATGAAGACATTTTTTTCGAAACCGTGTATACCGTGAACACTGGAGATCAACCGAATCCTGCAGTTGACGAAACATCCTTTCTGAATCAAGTCCTGTTCAGTGTGTAGAACAACACTTGGCGATCTGAAAATCAGGATCTTACCGGATTCAATGCAAAAAATAACTCAAGTGGCATAGTCACGGAAATGTTGATGCTAGTCTTGCAAAAAGGTGAACTTTGAGAGTAGGCGGATTGTATCCCAAACGTTGTATTGAGACACCTGTCAATACAAGCGGTCGGTTTTTTTTACCGCACTGAACTGAAGAATAAACATTATCCGGTGCATTTCAAAACGGCGGTTGTACATCATAGTCCTAAAAAAGGATAAGGACAAGGTATTCGAAAAAGGTCAACCGAGCTCTGCTAAAGTGGGCCGCAGAAAACAGAATTTTTCGGGAAAATCATTCGAAACTGGTGCCTGACATTTAATGGAATCGAAAAAGCAATACAGGAGCGCTGGTCTGGGTGGTTTTGGGAAGTCCTCCGATACCTTGCGGTGGGAACTTTTCTAAAAGCTAACCAAAATCGGCATGCGTAAGCCCACATTTGTTGTCATTTTTGGTCAACGCTGTGCCATCTACACTGTGGATAGTGTGTCTCCATCCATCTGTCTGTGATTGTAGCTTATGCCAGAATCCGAGTACACACAATACTATCGCAGCAAGTTCCTATATGATGCAGCTCTAGAATTGACAATAATCTTGTTAATCCGTGTTTCAGAATCCGTGTTTATAGCTGGGAGGTTTATCCATTTTCTGTGTTTGGGCTGTTGCTGGTCTTTCGTTCCAAAAGTCACGTTCGAACATTTTACGAGCAGGTAATTACCTGTTATCACTGCGGGAACAAGGTAACTCACTCCCTCGACTAAATCGATCTCGATGTGCAACATGTGTGCATATGGATGCATGCCGCGGATGCCGGCACCGGTTGCATATGCGGCGGGAAGGAGTCTACTTAATTGTTCTTGTGTTTGGGATTCAAAGGAGTTGAATAGAACATGCATCGTGATATCCGGATGATTTGGGAATTTTTTTTTATATGTCGGGATAATACGTCTGTGAAAAAAAATAGATTCCATGGTTGAGGGAGTTTATGGTGCTTTTAGATATGGTTTTCCCTTTGTGAAGGCGGACCTGATGATGGGCTCTTTTACGACTTAAAAAATGACACCATGGATGTTTTGAAAGCAGAATAGCTGTGTGATGGCGGTTCGAGTGAAGGGTTAGTGGGTAGGATTTAATGCAAATCTTGAATGTTGATACAAATGGAAAGGATATTCGAGATAACTGTCAATTTGTTGACTTAAAGAATTTCTGTCCAAAAGAGGTAATGCTCAAAGATCTTGTTGAGCATGAGTATAGAGACTTACAATCAGGCTTGAGGTACTACAATTTTATGGACCCCATGTCTTCTGCTTCAAATTTCTTTTCCGAAATGACAATTTTCTTCGACAGCTCATGCGGACGCTGGACTAGAACTAATTAACAACGAAGGTACTGGGAACTGAGTGCGGGAACTCGAGTAGGATAGTAACCAGATCGGAATAGCTGTCATATTCAGAATCCCAAATAAGCAAATTCTGTTGGAGGCGTTTGACCACTTGAATTCTTTCCATTTTCGGAGGACAAACTTGCCGCGCTTGGCCAGATTTGTAAGAATAGAATTTAGTTGGAGCGTACTAAGTCCGCCTACAAACCGTTATCTGACAAATTATGAAATTGGCCGACGTCTACTTACGATGAACCCATTCAAAGGTCAATGGAGTGAACTATCCCAAGGGTAAAATTTTCTGATAACCAGTTGAGGTTTGTTGTTTGAACGAGATCACTTAAGGGTCAATGAAACGAACTGTCAAACAACTTTATGATGCCCAGATAAGGTGTGGAACACCAACAGTCGATGCAGTCAGTAAAATGATCTCTAGGCTAAAAGCACTGCACGAACAGTTTAATGACAGTCAAGATCCGGAGACTATGACAGTCAAGTCGCTTGTCAATAATCCCATAAGTTAATCTCGCAGGATTACAGAAATTCTGTAAGGAGACCGCACCTTAAATTACACGCACAAGATCAAACCGACCTCAACCAACATGAAGTGTGCAAATGGAGGTAGTTGGCTAAGTACCGGGCTAATTGGAGAGGAACTTGAAAAATGTGCACTAGGGTAAGAAGATTCGGGCTAAAAAAAACCAGTACTCCGAACATGTTCCGGCAAATAAATAAAAAATTCAGGAGAAAGGATTATATCGACATCCATGTAACCAAATATCAAAGACGTTAAAAAAAAACAGGACTATCTAGCCTGTTTGTAGAAGCCCAGAAATCGTCGAGTGGAAAGAAGGTTTCTCAAGATGGAAGATCTTCATGAGAAGACATGAAGACATTTTTTTCGAAACCGTGTATACCGTGAACACTGGAGATCAACCGAATCCTGCAGTTGACGAAACATCCTTTCTGAATCAAGTCCTGTTCAGTGTGTAGAACAACACTTGGCGATCTGAAAATCAGGATCTTACCGGATTCAATGCAAAAAATAACTCAAGTGGCATAGTCACGGAAATGTTGATGCTAGTCTTGCAAAAAGGTGAACTTTGAGAGTAGGCGGATTGTATCCCAAACGTTGTATTGAGACACCTGTCAATACAAGCGGTCGGTTTTTTTTACCGCACTGAACTGAAGAATAAACATTATCCGGTGCATTTCAAAACGGCGGTTGTACATCATAGTCCTAAAAAAGGATAAGGACAAGGTATTCGAAAAAGGTCAACCGAGCTCTGCTAAAGTGGGCCGCAGAAAACAGAATTTTTCGGGAAAATCATTCGAAACTGGTGCCTGACATTTAATGGAATCGAAAAAGCAATACAGGAGCGCTGGTCTGGGTGGTTTTGGGAAGTCCTCCGATACCTTGCGGTGGGAACTTTTCTAAAAGCTAACCAAAATCGGCATGCGTAAGCCCACATTTGTTGTCATTTTTGGTCAACGCTGTGCCATCTACACTGTGGATAGTGTGTCTCCATCCATCTGTCTGTGATTGTAGCTTATGCCAGAATCCGAGTACACACAATACTATCGCAGCAAGTTCCTATATGATGCAGCTCTAGAATTGACAATAATCTTGTTAAGGTGGTTCGAGGGCACGTTGTAAAGACGATGGCTAGCAAAAATTGACCTATCTTCGACCCTTAAAACATTGAGAGTATACTGATTAAGCGCTTTGCACTGTAATTGCGGAATACAAGTCCACTCCGCAGATAGATCAAGTTATCTAGGGAATTTTTGAAGGGAGCTTAGCAGGAATAAAATTGGGGTCCCACAATCGTTCAAGAAGTACCTACGAACACATAAATGTTTATAAGAAAAAACTAGGACTGGGTCCTAACCAGCCTGTTAGAACGAAATCCAATAAGATCGAATCGACGTTGAAATGGAGTAAAACAAGCTCAAATGTTATCCGCGTTATTCGTTGGGTGTTGTAGAACGAGGGTAGACTCTGATTGGCTTGAACTTGGCAATGCCCAGTGTTGTAACTCTGACTACACATCAAGTGCTTATTTTTTACCTCCAAGTGGTAACCATCGGGTACTGGTCTCATCCAACCGGATTTGACTTGCTAAACGATAAGCGCGAGTGTTGATAACACGACGAAGAACAGCCACACTGTAAACAGCCAGGTCAGAATGCCACGGAATAAATACACGGCCTGCTGTCCCAGGCGAATATAGACAAGCTGCTTCGACATGTTCTGAAAACAGGTTGTCTAGGAATTTCAAGGGTAAGTCAGGTCCCTTGAACAGAGACAGGGGTGGATGAATTGAAATGCCAACGGCAGCGCTCAATTCCTTAGTGGATACTGACGGCTCCGTGTCCTAGGGGTATCTAATAAATTGTATGTGGTCCTCCAGGCTGGGGGTTGTACTTTGGGTTAACTACCCACCCATGTAAGTCAGGCCCCTTGAACAGAGACAGGTGGTGTATGAACCGAAAGGCCAACGGAAGCGCTCAATCCCTTAGTGGATACTGACGGCTCCGTGTCCTAGGGGTATCTAATAAATTGTAACTGGTCCTCCAGGCTGGGGGTTGTACTTTGGGTAAACTACCCACCCATGAAAAAAATCCACTAGTTACGAAGCAACCAATAGCCTTGGAAAGGACTGATTTTATTGTTGACGACCCCGCTAAATGAAAAAGGGACAACGACGTTCGTATTTGCAGCTGGAATGTGGGAACATTAAACTAACAACTAGCGGAAGCTCGAAACTGCTACAAAGCAGACATTACTGTCATCCAGGAAATACGATGGGGTGGGCCGGGCAAAAAGAGAATGAAAAACTGTGACATCTACTACGGACCGTGTTATATAGTGAGCAGAAAAAGCGACTATTCGAATGCGGATTTGTTATAAGTGCCAGAATTAGGCAAGAAGTCTTATGTTTCCAAGAAATTAGCGAACGCATTGTAACAATCCGCATCAAGACCAAATTTGCCAATACAAGCCACATGTGCTTAAGCCCCAACAGAGAAAAAGATGATAAAGCTAAGGATTGCTTCTACGAGTTCCTTGACAAAACCTATTAGCGACTACCGAAGTACGATGTTAAAATCGTGTTGGGAGATTTTAACGCAAAGGTAGGAAGAGAAGACATCTTTAGCAGCATTGTCGGAAAACATAGCCTAGACGACAACACGTCTGGTAACGGACTTCGCAACGGTACGAAATGTCACTAAATTCAGCACACGTTTCCTCACCGCAATATCCATAAGGGGACATGGCAGTCTCCAGATCAACGATCAGTCAACCGAATTGATCACAATGCCTGAATACGCTTACCCAATATTTGAAATCTATTCTACATCGTCGATATGGTTGGAATGAAGTGGGTACTACAGGGTGACCCACAAGTCTATTTCCTATGTAAGGAATAAGATTTAGGACTACGCTACCAAAATTGTTAAAATATTTTTTTTTTGGAAAAAGTCAGTCAATAATTTGTAATCAGTGTGCCTAAAGGCAATTTTATGGCGTCAGAAATGTTGCAATAGCACCCACTTTTCGTGCTGTGGGGGTCAAATTTCAGCAATAAGGGAACGTTGGAGAGGTAAGGTAATCGTGCAGGCTTCAGTTTGGACGATCGTTGGAAAACTTCCAGGTTGTTAGGGAAAGTGTTGAAACCCATCTTGAAACACGATCACGCATGGGCAAAATTTGTGTTGTAGAGTGGAAAAAACTGAATAAAAACTGAACCACTCAATCGATTTGGATGAAATTTTCTGGCATTGCAACTTAACTCGTACGAAATTTTCATAAAGGGTATTTTTTTTAGAACTTCAAGTTAGCAAACATTACCTTAACTTCAAGTTAGCAAACATTATTTTAACTGGCGGCCATTTTGTCAGCAGTCAAGTGATTTATTTTTAGTTTGGTTTGCCATTTCAACGTGCATAGACCTACGGCTGAACAACGCTTCCAAATTGTGCGAATTTATTTTGAAAATCATGGATCTG
The DNA here is from genome assembly GCA_949824845.1 of Rhingia rostrata. Classification (NCBI taxonomy): domain Eukaryota; kingdom Metazoa; phylum Arthropoda; class Insecta; order Diptera; family Syrphidae; genus Rhingia; species Rhingia rostrata. Next base: position 79,726,869 of record OX463757.1, on the reverse strand, counting down.
TTCGAAATACCTATCAAGCACTACGTCAATTGGTCCAATATCGTGCGATTTAACGCCGCTTGACTATTTTTTGTGCGGATATTTGAATTCGGTAGTCTACGCCGATAAGCCCAAAACGATTGGCCACTTGGAAGGCAACATTTGCCGAGCTATGGCCGATTTTCGGCTGAAAAATGTTGGAAAAATTCATAGAAAATTGCACCTCCAGATTAGACTACGTCCAAACCAGCCGTGGCGGTCATATTCCAGAAATCATATATAAATAAACGGGTGTTTTTTTTTTTAGAGGTTGGTTTTTCGAATAGAGATAAAAAGGTCAAATCGGGATCATTTATATTCAGTTTGGTTTGCCATTTTATCATAAACAGGATGACAAACGAACATCGCTTGCAAATCGTGCAAATTTATTTCGAAAATAGTGGTTCAGTTTGCGAAGTTCGTCCATTTAAGGGTCGACATAATCGTCCAAAAAGAGCAAATAATTCCACTCACCATGGATCGTTTTCGCACTACGTTTACTCCATGTGATAATACGCAACCGCATGGACGTCGAACAGTTCGCACCTAGGAAACAATTGCCGCTGTAGAGCAAAATGTTGAAGATGACCCGAAAGAATCGATTCGCCACCGTGCACAGCAATTGGAGCTTTTTCCATCAACTTTATGGAAGATTAATGGAAGATCTTGGCTTACGACCTTACAAGATCCAGCTTGTGCAAGAATTAAAGCCGCGAGATCATGCAATGCGTCGTGATTTTGGGGCCGGAAATGAGATTGACCTCGATGCTGATTTTCTTCGCAAAATTTTTTTCAGTGATGAGACTCATTTTGACTACGTCAACAAGCAAAATTGCAGCATTCGGAGTGAAGAAACTCCACATGAGACCCTTGAGACGTCATGACATCCACAAAAACTGACTGTTTAGTGTGATCTATGGGCTGGTGGAGTCATTGGGAAATTCCTCATCCGAAATAGTGCTGGAAAGTCAGTTACCGTTAATGGAGACCGGTATAGAGCTATGATAACCGACTACTTTGTTCCCGAATTGGATGGCATGAATGTGGATGAGATCTGGTTCGAACAAGACGGCGCTACATGCCACACAGCGCACGTCACAATCGATTTATTGAAGGAAACATTTGATGAGCGTATAATTTCGTGGAATGGACCTGGCAATTGGCCACCAAGATCGTGTGATTTCACACCATTGGATTATTTTCTTAGGGGATATGTGAAGTCGCTCGTCTACGCCAACAAACCAGAAACGTTAAGGGACTTGGAAGTCAACATTTGTGGCGTGAAGCCAAATCCTCGAAAAAGTGGTTGAAAATTGGAGCTCTAGACTTGGCTTTATTCGAACCAGCCGCGTCTGGCCACATGCCCGAAATCATATTTACACATTAATGGCATAAAATTATCCTTCCAATAAAGCCAAATTGGTGGACATTGAAACGATTTTCTTGTGTTTTATTTAAATTTTAAGTTCTATACCTTTGAAAAAAAAAACACACTTAATGCCAGAAGATTACACAACACGTTTCCAGCAGGAACAAAGAAGAGGTTAAGGGTGAGCACGTCATGACGTTCTGGGCTATTCCTTTTAGGAGACTAGCCAACTTTTTAGTTCAAACACAGTCATAGTTAATCCCGCCCACAAATCCCTTTTATTCTCAACGAAATGCTATTCGACTTCAAACGGCACATTTTTCAGTGATGGTTGTAATGGGTGATTTTTTAAGAGTTAAGTTGTTTTTTCAGGTTGGCAGCACTGGTTAGTAATGGCGTCCAAACGTCATCTGTCAAAGTGCAAACTTTTAAGTGTGCTCTGTCATTTAATAATGAAAAGACTTGCAAACGAGCAATGATTGCCAATTATTGAAATTTATTATCAAACTTCGTGCTCTGTGAAAAAAGTGCACCTGGTGAATCAACAATTCGTGCTGTTATCACAAAATTTTGCATCAAATTTACTAGCGTCCAATGTTAATGAAATGTCAATTCGTTGCCGTTCTCAACAATTGGGCATGTGATAGTCAACCACATGGAAAATTTTACGTGTCGATTTGGGTTTGAAAACCTATAAAATTCAACTTGTGCAAGAATCAAAGCCGAATGACCTACCACAACGTATAATTTTTGGTGAATGCGCCTTAGAACAGCTCCATGAAAATCCGCTGTTTTATCGAAAAATTGTGTTCAACGATGAGGCTAATTTCTGGCTCAACTGATACGTAAATAATCAAAACTGTCGCATCTGGAGTGAGGAACAGCCACATGCCATACAAGAATTACCGATGCATCCCGAAAAAACGACAGTTTGGTGTGGTTTATGGTCTGGTGGCATCATCGGTCCATTTTTCTTTAAAGACGACCGTGAAAGAAACATTACCGTCAACGGCGAACGATATCCAGCCATGACACGCGACTTTTTTTGCCCCAGTTGGCTGAGTTAAACTTGGTTGACATGTGGTTTCATCAAGACAGTGCCACATCCACACACCTCGTGAAACAATGGAAATATTGAAGGATGAATTTGGTGAGCAGCTTATCTCTCGAAATGGCCGCCAAGATCATGCGATTTAACGCCTCTTGATTATTTATCTTTGGGATATGTAAAGTCAAGCCTTACAGGATAAGATAGCACGCGTAATTCGTGGAATACAAGCCGAAATGCTCGAAAAATTGACACAAAATTGGACCTTCCCAATGGGCCATTTGAAAGGGAGCCGCGGACAACATTTACATGAAATTGTCTTTTGTTGCAAATTGGATATTTGATGCAAATTTTAGTGTGTTATTCGATTAAAAATTCGATTCGTGTAAAAAATCACCCGTTATTTGAACTGTCGATATAAAAATCGCATCAACCTTGAAAAGCCATGCTTTTCACAAGCTTTCACCGCATCAACATTAAATATTTACGCGCCAAAAATGAAAACTTACAATATTTCAATAAACATTTCCGAATTTCTTTTTTTTTGTTTCTTCATATCTTAGACAGGACAAGGTCTGTAAACGTATATACACCATGCAATGCCTCCACATCTAAAGCACTTACGTAGCTATTTTTGTTCCAGCGGTCAAAGCAAAAAGCCCACTTCAGTTCTCAACAAAATTATCCGTCTTTCATATACCATCACCTTAATACCGTCATCCACTTTGTCAAAATTTGAAATCCACTCTCTGCCAGAATACCACTAAATCATAATTACACTTCACACACATGCGAGTACGCCTCCCAATTTGAGAGAAATTGATCTCGCCCTCAGCAATAACCATCATTCCGCTGTTTTTTTTTTTTTTTGTCAGACAATTTAAAATGTCATGACCATAACCACCGTAGATTTACGCTCCGAATCACGATCCGAATCGAACGCTGCCAACAATTTCCATTCCGATAACCATCTGCTCCAATTTGGCCAACTCTTGATTTTTTGTTTGGAGCTTTTTTTTTGTGTTCTCCTCCTCAAGACAATATTCCCGATGCCATCGTATCGCATCGACGCAAATGGTCATTCAACTTTCACAAAGGTCACAGCGTGTGCGACATTGCACGAAATTTTCAGCAAAAATCTACCATCACACGAGTATACGAGTACTTTCCCATATTAACACTGGCAGCACTCGCGCGCAATGAACACCACATGGCACATGGTGCTCCAAAGCCAAGGATACACTCGTACTTGGACTATTGCTCCATTTTCTCGACGAACAACAAAAAAAAAAAAACCGTTAAAAAAGGAAAAAAACGAAAGCACAAGACCAACTCGAGTGTAGTAGCTGCCAATTTAATCATCTTAACTCCCCTGCTACACTTTTCATTTTGCACAAGGCGACCATAAGATACTCAGATACGAAATTTTTTGTTGGTGAACAAAATTCTACCTTTCTCCACAAAATATATTAAGAACTTGAGAAAGAAAAAAGATCACAAGGCAATATATGGGTCAGCCTTTAAAGACTCCGGGGGAGAGACGATGATGGACTTGAGATGTGAAAAGAGTGAATGGAGGGGCGGACTAAAAGGAAAATCTGGGCCAGAATTGTTATATTTTTTACGTTTGTTATGAATCGCAATTTATTTTCGTGCATTCGTAAGGTTCAATTTGTATCGAGATGGACAGGCCACATCAAAACGAAAAAATCGTAAAAAATGGAGAATCGCTGGTTTGAGTCTTGCACGCGAAGTTTCTTCAGTACAGGTATGGCTACAAGGAGTCGTGATTCTTCATAGAGCACGACCTAGGGAAGATGGTACTTTTAAGTTTTTGGCTTGTGGTAACACGTACATGGTTCAGGTTCATAGCGTGTAGGGGTGGATATATGTAGACTGAGTGGTCATTTCGATTAATGATGATTGACAACTGACGTGGAAAAGATACATTTATATCTATAAATATAAAAATGAACAATGGCAACTATGCCAACAAGCCATTAGATCAGCCGCAACTAATGTGCTAGGCTCCTCGATCCCACCAGCAAGAAACCCCTGGTTTGATGAGGAATGAAGACAGATGCTCACAGCCAAGAACGAGGCCTACAAGGCAAAGCTGCAGGTAAAGACGAGAGCTGCCGCTGAGCTCTATAGGCAGAGAAGAAAGGAAGAACACCGGCTTTTCGGAAAGAAGAAAAAGAGCAAGAAAAGCGCGCGATCGAGGGTATAGAGAGGTGCCACTCGAGAAACAACGTTCTCAAGTTTTACCAAAGTGCAAAACGTCAAATCAAAGAATAAAATGCTCGAACAAAATCATGTCGAGATGAAGAAGGAAGTATCGAGTTGACACAGAGTCGATATCAACCACCTGACCTGAGTGAAGTGAGGATAGCGATATCTAAACCAAAGCTTAACAAGGCTGCTGAAACTGATGGCCTTCACGCCAAACATTATAAAGCCGGGAGAGATGACATCCACCAGGTCATAAGCAAAATCTTGTCGGGTTACAGAAGGACTGAAGAATGGAATCTCAGCTACATTTTTTTAACGATTCACAGAAAAGGAGAACTTTGGACAGGGCCAACTACAGAGGTAGAAGTCTCCTCAACAACGCCCAATTTATCAACAACCTGATCGGCCCTTATCAGTGTGGGCCAGGTCAGAAGAAATATTGCCTGAAGAATGGAACCTCAGCATCGTTTGCCCGATCCACAACAAAATGGCACCCTATGAACTGCGCCAACTACAGAGGCATACGTCTCCTCAATATCGCCTACAAGATCTTATTTGTCTTAAACTGTGAACGCCAGAAACCGTTTACCAACAACCTGATTGACCCTTATCAGATCAATTTTTCACACTTGGGCAGATCCTGGAAAAAAAATCCCAAGAAGTCCAAATGGATGCCCACGACCTATTCATTGATTTCAAAGTCGCATACGACAGTATTTATAGAGACGAACTAATCAGAGCCATGTCTACTTTTTGGTATACCGCCCAAACTCGTCCGTTTGTGTAGGATGACGATGGAGAATTCTCGCTGCTCCATCAGGGTCGGAAACGACCTCACCGACACATTCGATACCAAAAAAGGATTTAGGCAATGCGATCGCTGTCATGTGACTTCTTTCATCTGATTCTTGAGATGATGATGCAAAACTCCCGAGCCAAGACCAGGGGTATCAGTTTATTTAAAAAATGGGTGCAACTACTAGCATAGACCGACGCTATTGACATCAGTGGCCGTACTCAACGTGATGTCATAGCCACGTTTGCTAGTATAGAGAAGAAAGCGGCAAAAATGGGTTTAGCAGTCAATGAGGGCACGACTAAGTATATGCTGTCAACACGAAAGGACACACAACATCGACGAACAGAGCGTAACCGTTGGCAGATATAACTTTGAGGTAGTACAGGACTTTTCTATTTCGGCTCCGCTGGTCAACTCTGACAATAACACTCGTCAGAAATTAAACGAAAAATTACTCTTGCCAACCGCAGTTTCTTTGAGCTAAGAAGGCAATTCAGTAGTAAGGCCCTTACTTGAACTACTGAGGAGATCCTATATAACACCCTGATCATCCCAGTCCTGCTCTACGGTGCTGATGCATGGACCGTCTACAAAGCGGATGAAGATTAAGCGGTCGATTTGAGAGGAAAATTCTTCGAAAAATCTTAGGTCCCGTTCGCGTTGACGGGTTATGGAGACGAAGATTCAACCAAGAACTATACGAGCTGTACAGCGAAATGCCCCTGGTCAAAAAACTCTGCACTGGACGTTTAAGATGGATAGGACTTGTAGAACGAATGGGCACCAATACTCCGGCCCGCAGAGTCTTCGATTCCCAGCCAGACGTCGGACGTAGTAGAGGAAGACCTCGCCTTAAGTGGCGCGCACAAGTAGAAAGCGACCTCCACCAACTTGTAGTGCGCAACTGGAACCATTTAGCTAAAAACCGGGCTAATTGTAGAGGCATGTTGGTTGAGTAGTAAGTACAGGACTTTATCTACCTCGGCTCCGCTAATAACTCTGACAACACCATCTCGTCAGAAATTAAACGAAAAATTACTCTCGCCAACCGCTGTTTTTTCGGGCTAAGAAGGCAATTCAGTAGTGAAGCCCTCACTCGAACTACTAAGGAGATTCTATATAAGACCCTGATCATCCCAGTCCTACTCTACGGCGCTGATGTATCAAAACCGGATAAAGAACTCCTTGGTCGATTTGGGACAAAAATTCTTCGAAAAATCGTCCTGTATTCGTTGGCGGGTTATGGAGACGAAGATTTGACCAAGAACTTTAAAAGCTGTATAGTGACATTAGCATGTTCGAGAAGCTCCTCATTTGACGTTTAAGATGGCAAGGACATGTAGAGCGATTAGATACAAATACTCTGCCTGCCAAGGTCTTATATTCCCAATCAGTCGACGCATGGGCGTAGAATAAGATGGCATCAGTGAGGCAGTTAAGTAGAAACCGACGCAGAAACCGGGGCGCAGCAATCGTTTTAAAAAATTCAAGTCCGGTCAATGACCATAAGATTTCCCAAAACTCGGTTAAAATGCCGATAATGTCTAAATGAATCCATTAAGTCCAAATACAAAAGAAAAAAAAATTCCTTAACTAGTTGCCATCAAAAAAAATCGAACAGTTATTTAAACAGTTACGCCCATTCACCGAACACAAGACTGCCAGCACACAGACTTGCCCATCCACAATGGAGAACCCTAAAACGATCGATGAAGAAATCATTCAAAATGTTTCCAGCTCCGTCGGCACTCCATTCACCTGGTGGGACTCCTTTTTTTTAACAACTACCAAGTCTTAACCCATCTCCTGTCCGGCCCAAACGTAAAGTGGCAGTTAATCTACTTCCAGAACACACCTACCGTTTTGCGAAAGCATCGCTCCAACCAGCCCATTTGAGATAAGACAATGTATGCGGTGTACACAGCTCCCGAAGGAACACATACGGATGAGTAAGAAAAACAAAAACAACAAAGGGGTGCCCCTATCACCACAAAAGAGTACGGGTCTGTCAAAAACCAATCTCTCCTTAAACAGTTATTAATTAAATCGCCTCGAAAAGGAGCCCAAGACTTGTCGACAGCACTCCTAACTGCATCATCTCCTCGTCATCATCATCATCAGCAGCATCATCAGGCGCAGCAGCATCAGCATGATCAATATGCAACGTGTACCTGGACATATTCGATGGCAATGTGATGGGTCCACGATGCGATCGCCATCAGCCATACATCGAAGAGAGAGGCAAATTCGTCCCATCCGTCCCGATCGTAATGGTCGTCGAGTCTTCTTCGTGTCTCAGCGTTAGAGGCTCTCATATATGGACATGAACATGAACAGACAATCCTGTACCTGTATGAGTGTGGGACCTTATTTTAAGTACGCTGCGCATGCGCACTGCATAATAAAACATCTGTGCACCCAATTCAAGCGGGAAGATATGATGAAGACGATCTAGCGGAACACACCTTTGTAAGTGATGTGAGGAGAACCCTCAAAGCCATTTAGGAATTTCCTTTTTCCTGATTTGATTGCTGGCGGATGAAACAGCTGTGGAACGCCGTTTTTTTTTTTTTGCACTGTTGCGCATCTTATATTGGAACTAACGGTTTCCCCCCATTGAGGAAGCAACCGTAGGCTAGAGGTTCGCATCATTGCCAAACCTCCATACTGAACAAGAGATAGGTGGCAGACGAAACACACACACGGAGCGGTGGAAGAGGTGAACGCGGTTTTGAATTTCCTCGATTCAAAGTCAAGATCATTGTCAAGTTGTGCGACGACGGATAGCGCACCAACCCGGTACGGAATGTATCGGGTGGAGGAAAATTTCTCGCCTCAAAGCATTCAAAATCAATTGACGCGCTTCATCATCATCGAAATGATCGTTGTGACGCTCATGATGATCGCATTGTTGGTGGTGTTGGATAGACTACACGCAATGCCAAGCTTCGGTTAACAATTCTTCGGACACGAAATGGCGGCGGAGAATGACGGCAGCGGACCATTCCGACAATGGGGGGTCGGGGCGCGATAATTATTATTATTGATACCGCCTGAGTGGTGTTTGCGTTTAATTTGGATTCACAGCAAGCCAGCGAGCGCGATATGCGATCCATGACATAATGCTTTCAAAATTGATTTCACTTAACGTTTCCTCATTTGTGCCTTGGAGGCTCTGTGCGGCGCAGTGATTAAAAGATGGAAGCTTTGGGGGTATGGAGTTTTTTTTTTTTTTTTTTTGCATTACTGGCTAACTATACCCATCTGAGATGCTTTGAATGGAATTGTGATTTATAAGACGCCTTTGAGCGCAGTAGCTGCAGTTTGCACACAAATTCCTTCGACAGAAAGTGGGAAAAATCGTGATTGGCCATTCCCATGGCAGAACTGAACATGGATGTATGGGAAGACATGTGGGCAGTAGATGAATAATTTTTTTAGCAAACGTATAATAAATTTGAAACAATTAGAGATGTATGCCAGGTCCATGTTGAGGTTTTTTTTTAAGGTATTGGGTAAAAAGGCACCTACACTGGGGAATGTTCCCGTTGGAAATACAAGCCATCTTGGCTTTGATTGATGCAGATATTATCGTAATCCTCCAGAGAATGAAAAATTTGTCCGACATGTTGTGGTGATGGTGTGGGAATTTCCTTTCAAATATTTTTTTGGTAGGACCATTCATTACAAGCTTGCAAAGACAGTTCACTACTTTGTCCTAGTGGAAAGTATACCTAATGCACTCCAGGGTCTTGAGTACAAGTATAGTTTTTCCCTCATTCTTATGTACAAAAAAATGCAAATTTTTGGCGCAAAAGGCTCGTTAGTATCCAGGGGCAAGGTTTTCGGGGTGCGTGTGTACTTCTTGCACGATGGCGGGACCTCCTATTTTATGCCGACTCCTAACGGCTAAGATGAGATAAGCTTTTCCTGACAATTGCAACTGTTTGGATGATTTGTCAGGTCATCCAAGAGAAGGGCCAGTGAAAAATCATTTAGGTATTGCTATGGATGGGAATCCAAACGGCTATGTTGAGATAAGCTTTTCCTGATAATTCGAACTGTTCGGATAATTTGTCAGATCATCACGAGAGGAGGGCCAGTGAAAAATCATTTAGGTGTTGCTATGGCCGGGAATCCTAACGGCTATGTTGAGATAAGCTTTTCCTGACAATTTGAACTGTTCGGGTGATTTGTCAGATCAATACGAGAGGAAGGCCAGTGAAAAATCATTAAGCTGTTGCTATGGCTGTGAATAAAAGTCAGACTTCTGCGTGGCAGTTCATCACACTAATTATCGTACCACTGAGCACTTCATTCATTTTTATGTGCAAAGTTATTGTTTTTGCCACAAAGAAGAGGAACTCTTGCTTAAGGACTAATCCGAATGGCAAATTTGAGAAGCTTCTCATGACAGTTTTGTCTTTTTTGGTATTTGAACCAGGGACCCCACGCCTAGTCATTCTTTTTAAAATGGAACACGCTGTTAAATTTAAATAATTATATGGCATGTATGCTGTCATCGAGGGGTCTCTTGTTCATGCCCTAAAAATGAAACAGCCAACATCTCCTAACAGCCCACTTGTTGCAAAGGTCTTATAAACTTCCAAGGGTTTATTGTCCTGAGAAGGGCTTTCTACTTTGACGTTTGGAATCGATATCAAATTATTGGTCTCTTTCATTGTGGCAACCATACAGATAATTTCGCATTGAGAAGATCCTTATCGAATCCACGCTCTAACGGATGACAAAAATAGCATTTAAGACTGTACCTACAAGCTTTGTCGAATTGACAAGAAGTTGATCAACAGAAGATCATGATTAGGGCTTCAAATGATCCATCCACCAATCTGCCAACTCAGATAAGGAATGAAGCATACGATTCAAATAGAAGGTAATAGCAGGTTAAAGTGAAGTTTGACTTGTGACATTTCACAGAAGCTTAGGTCAGACTGTGATAAGAAGCAAACCAACAAACTTCTATGGTATGAAAAAACCTGAAATGGGCAATCACCTAAGGAACGATACATGCAACCATAATGGCAAGGACGACGACATGTCTAAGGGTTGCGGTACTTAAGAGATGAACGAAGATAATGTCGGATTCAAGATAATGACCTTGATAGGGTCTCAATTCCTGTGTAAAGTCTTGCCGGCAGCAGTTGCGAGCGGAGGGATGTACTCACACTAATGCAGATATCCCATTCCAGGCATCAGCATAAGATCTCCCGAGATGATGTCAACGGTGGCGTCTGCAGTCCCAGTTAGGATGGACCAAGTGAATAACCTAAATTAACTGCTTCGCCAATAAATTAACGGGCAACAGGTCATCTAGAAATAAAAGGGTATGTCAGGGCCCTTGAACAGAGATGTTGGCAGAGAAGCCGAAAGGCCAACTGCAGCGCTCAATCCCGGAGTGCAAGCGTCGTGTCCTTGGTGTGTCTTATAAATGCAAACTGGACCTCCAGGGTGGGGTTTGTGCCATCAGGATAACTTCTTTACCACAAATAACAGATCACCTGAAATATCAACCCTACTCGAAACATCCACGGAAAACGACTTACGAGTTTGCACCTGGAACGTAAACATGCTGTACACGACAGTGCAACTCGAAAATGTTATTCTGTCCTCGTGTGGTTCATAAAAGACATTACCCCGACCCAGGAAATATGTTGGCCAGGATCCGGAATACACAATGAGCTGTCACCACAGGTCGTACGTATTAGGATGTGAATTTGTTTGCCGGCTTAGGTCAAGAGTAAACGACTTTAAGAAGGTTAGTGATCGCCTGGTTGTGATTCGCATCAGAGGAACGTTTTCAACGTCAACCTTATATGTGCACACGGACATAACGATGAGACTGAAGAAAATATATGAATTTTACGACCCCTGGAAGGAGCCGACGATGGCTATCCGGAATACGATGTGAAAATCGTACTAGGGGACTTCAACGCAAAAATCTGTTGCAAACACGACAAAACATTACGGCTTCCGACTAACAAACATCGCGGCAGCCCGTTTCCATCTAAACGGAAAGCAAGCAAACTAAATTTGCGCATTTTGGACACCGAAAATCTATTATTCCCTTGAAATCACTGTACGGCGTGAGTTTTACGTCGGAGGTAGCATCGGGCCTAAATAACCTATGGAACGAATTTTCGCTGCCGCAAATTGATGAATTGGGACTAGAGAGCATTTGGTTCCATCGGGAGGGGGCAACAGCGATAAAAGCTCAAGCGTAAATGGACATGAAGGTTGCCAAAGGATATGTGATTCCAATAGGACGGAGAAATAGCACACAGAGCTCAAGCGACAATGGACATGAAAGATACGAAATGATATGAGATTCCGACAGGACAGAGCAATAGCACCCAAAGCTCAAGCGATAACGAACATGAAAGATGCGAAAGGACATCGCTTGGTTTGATAAGGACCACCGGCAGATGCTCACAGCAAAGAACGAGGCCTAGGTATACATGGCTTAGCTCTATAGGCTAAGAAGGCATAAACACCGGTTTTTGGACCGGCTTTCCAAAAACACCGGCTTTTCAGAAAAAGAAAAAAATAAGAAAAGCGCGCGTTCAAGGATGTAGTTCAAGGAACGATGTTCCCATGTTTTACCAAAGTGTGAAACTTCAACGATAGTGGGTGGCCGCGATTTAGTGTGGTAATGTGTTCGCCTGTTGAGTGAAAGCTTGCGCGTTTAATCCTTGCCAAAATCCATTAACTTTTATTAAAAAAAAACAAAAAAAAAAACACCAAAAGTATACACGATCTTGAAAGTTCTGCGAATTGAATGAACAAAAGAAGCAGTGACTCGACGAAGTTAGTTCGGACACCACCCATGGAGTAAGTCTCCACTACATCCCAAATCTTTCCTATCCCTCTCTTTCTTCCCCTTATCTAACGGCCATATGGTGGTAAAATATTCAAAGGGGAGATTCATAACCCCTTGATTGCGCGCAAATCATATATAAAAAAGAAACAAGGCTCGAACAAGGAATGAACAAGGATATATCGTCGTTAAGACACAGTCAATGCTGCAGATATTGAGGAACCACTGCAGACTGTTAAACGGCGATGACAAACAACATTTCGCTGTCAGTGTCAGCTGTAAGTGAAGTGGGGATAGCAATAGCTAGCAAGAAAAGACCTCAATCGAGTATATAAGTGAAAAACGTTAAAGCCAGGGATGCAAGACTCAAACAGAATCATGTCGAGATGAACAAGGAAATATCGGAGTGAGACACAGGAATGACGTTCGCAAGTTTTACCAAAGTGAAAAACGTCAAGGCCAGGGATGCAAGACTCAAAAAGAATGCCCTCGAGATGAACAAGGAAATATTGGAGTGAGACACAGTCGATGCTGAGGATATGTAAGAACGACTTCTGAAGACTATTGAACGGCGATAAAGAGCAATAATCCGACCCGACATAAGTGAAGTGAGGTTAGCAATATCTAAACTCCACAGCCTACCGGAAATGACGATTTTCCCGACGAGCTTTATAAAGCCGGCGGAAACGACTTGGTAAGACGCCAACTCATAAGCCAAATCTGGTCGGGTGAAAGTATGACTGAAGAATGGAACCTTAGCATCGGTTGCCAGATCCACTAAAAAGGAGACTTTTTGAACTGCGCCAACGTCCTATCTGACGTAATATGTGCACGCCTGAAAAAGTTTAGAAGCTACCTGATCGGCCATTATTAGTGTGGTTTTAGGTCAGGAAAGTCCGCAACTGATCGAATCTTCACACCACGGCATTCATGAAAAAAAACCTTAGAAGTCCAAATCGATCCTACCACCTATTCATCGATTTCAAAGCTGAATTAATAGAGGCGAATAGTACAGAGCCATGTCAAGTTTTAGTATAGCTAGCGACAATGGACATGAAAGATTCGAAAGGACGGTGCAACAGCACACAAAATTCAGGCAACAGACGACATGAAAGATGCTTTTCCGGGTCTAATATCTCGTTTTGGCAGTTTGCATTGGCCAGCAATACAGTGTCGATCGATTTGACCGCTCCAGACATCCTGTTTTTTTTTAAATCACCTGAGAATAGGCCAAAGTCTGTGGAAGCTGTCGAAGGGAAAAGCCTTAAAAAAACATATCAAAGGGAATGTTTTATGAAACGACTTTTCGCCAAAATGCCGTACGTACGAAGACCTCAAATGGTCATCAATAAAAGCGGCGGTTACTTGAGTTTATATGATTTTCAATGAGTCATGGTAAAAAACACACAGGATACATAAACATTTAAAAAAATATTTTGGATATAAATAAAAATGTAGAATTATATAAAAATTGAAAAAATTTAAAAGTTACAACACTTGTTGGATAGTCTTAATATTTTGTTGCTTGAAAAGCAAACTGCGAAGAGTCAAAAATTTGTGATTTTGAGTTAGATATACAGACCGATTAGCAAAAAAATACAAAATTTCTAGCAAACCGCTCAGCTACAGCTCTTAAACTGACAGTGTGTGGGCCGAAAGTATTGTTTGGCATTTAGGGAAACATCCCTTGCAATGAAAAACTTCAAACAGCTTTTCTGAAAACTTTTGAATTTTGAAAGTTTGCTATCATGCAAGGATATCTGCAATAATAATTCATCCGTAACCCGGGGTCTCCATGAGAAATATTTCATAGAATGCGATGTGGCATGCTTGTGGAGACTTCAAATAACGGGTGATCCAAGTAGATATACTTTTTTCAATAGCCTTTTTTGACAGATCACGTGAGAGTCGTGTCATGCTGTCATGTTATTTTTGTTTAGTATTGTTTGGCATTTCATAATGGAAACACTTACGCGTGAACAACGTTTACAAATTGTTCAACTTTATTATGAAAATTCACGTTCTGTGAGGAATCATCGCATCAATCAATGGAATTATTGAGAGAACATTTCGGTGAGCACATAATTTCACGTTTTGGGCCGGTCGATTGGCCACCAAGATCGTGTGATATCACACCGCTAGACTTTTTGCTGTGGGGATATGTAAAGTCAAAAGCTTATGCCGACAAACCCGCTTCGATTCAGGCCTTGGAGGAAAACATCACGCGTGTCATTTGCCAGTTACGCGAAATGCTCGAAAGAGTGATCGAAAATTGGACTCAACGGATGGACCATCTGCGACGTAGCAACGGCCAACATTTGATAGACATAATCTTCAAAAAATAAATGCCAAAGAATGTTCTTTCAAATGATAACAAACGTTCTCCATTAAATTTGAATTTTCTGTGTTTTTTTCTTTAAAAAAGTAGGGAACCTCGAAATGGATCACCCTTTAGTATTCTATGAAAAATTTCTTTGCTTCGCAATAGCTATTGCTATTTGCGAAGTAACCTCCTCCGTGACATTTCAACGAATGAGTTGCGTAAGCAATGGAAACGGCCACCCTACACTCAGGGAAAAAATGTAAACTAAAATGTAATACGATCTATTTGATTTTACGTTGAATAAACTTTGTGACAACTTTGATAAATAATAATTATTTTCACGTTGAAACATATTTGATTTGAATACGTAATGTAATTTTAAATAAAGTCATCCTAGATTCAAAGTGAAACGTATTCACTTTTACATTGAAACCATTTTTTTAAATATTTAAGCTACTCTCAACGTAGTTACTATCATGTTACACTTTATTAACATGATAGTATTTGTCCAATATTAAGTAACGAAATCACATCCACGTACATTCAAAGTGTTGCAAGAGCTAATAAATATTTTTGATTTGGCTCAAGAGATCCAGTGTCAGTTGTCTGAAGATGACGAGAAATTAAAAAAATTACTGACCGAATTTGATATGCAGTGCCTGTTTCCAGTGTTAAAATGTAAGTTTTATGTGATTATATATAATTCCTGGTATGTATTAGAAATAAAATTAAGTGCATTGATTCGTAGGCGAAACCTACAAATGAAGTGTACGTTAAACATGTTTGTATGGAAATAATTTTGTCACGAACAACCATATTGTAAAATTTTAAAGTAAAAATTAGGTATTAACTCGATATTAATACCTCGGGATAAAATCACGTGTGCGAAAAAATTGGATCTGGTTTTAAGTGCTCGATTAAAAATTAATTATGTATACAAAATCGTTAATTAGTGCTTATGTGTATATTTACACATAATAAGGATACCTACATTGTTTTTCTTAATTTTCTAAAAATTCCTAGTATAATGAAGTACAATTTTTCATGCAGTCAACAACAATGCACAAACAAAAACTATTTCCATATTAGTTCTCAAAGGACTGCACTTAATTTTATTACTTTTTGTATGTAAAAGCTTTTTACTTATTAAAAAATAATTTAATTTCAGCCAATGACATAACGTTTTCTAGATTGGTTTATCTAACAAATGAGGACATTACAAATGCCATAGGAAGTATCGGCCAGAGAGCAGAATTCAGGGCTAAACTTTTTAAGTGGAAAAAAACAGAGGTGAGAATTTTTAACAAAAATTAAAATTATAACCGTATCATATATTATATATAGTATCCAAATGAAGATGACTTTGATTCCCAAAATGCAAATGTCCTTAATTGGTTAAAAAACAATTTTAAACCAAATTCAGCAGTAGCCGCAGAATCCACAAATTCACCAGCAGCGTCAATATCATATGAGCGTAAAATTGTAAGCAATAAACAAATTTAACAATTCCATAATTTACAAATAAGTACAATTTATGTAGGATATTTCATCTCTAATTCATGGATGCTCTAAAGGCAAACAGTTTATTGATTTTTATGAACAAAAATCGTATTTCCAAAATATCCACAGAGACGAAATTATAAAAATTATTTTGGAAGAAGCAAACTATCGAATATAAAGGTACTCTGTATAAAAAGAATCGTTACTTGACTTATTATAAGAAACCATTAATGGAATTATTTAAGACACATGTATTTGCATTTCAAAATAATAATTTGTTCGTTTTTTTGTTATCCAATTGAAGTAAAATCTTTTAGTAAGCATTTCCAAACGTTCGAAATTGGCAAAAAAAGTATATATCCTTTTTTACGAGCTCACCATTACATTTATATCCGGTAAATAATGGGAAAACATATTTCAAAAATAATTTTATCTAGGCAAAAAAAACTGATTGTATCTTTAGGTTAATAATGAATAATTTAAGTTTTTTATGTTATTATGTCATTGAAAATAAAATCTATGAATTCAAAATTATTGTTGTTTTGATTTTTAAACAAGAAAACAAAAATGTATGTACTAAAATTTAAAATTTTGCGAAAAATTTATTTTGAACATACATACCTATATCAAGTAAAATCAAAGTTGAAATATACAGCTTTTAAAGTTAAAAGCATTTGATTCTACAACGAGCTATTGTTGAATCAAATAATAAACGTGATATTTTCAAAGTCGAAAAAGGTTATATGTAGGAAGGATCATGGTAAGATTTAAGTTAAAAAATGCTAATTCAAAATGGTTTCATTTTAAATCAATGCCTGAACAAAGTTAAATTAAAGCTTAAGCATAGTACTTTCAAAGTTGGATTTGTTTGAATACACAATGCACAGTCATTGCTTCAAAATGTATTCGTAGTGTTTTTAAAGTCAAATAAATTTGATTCTACGATGCGTCATTTGTTAAATTAAAGTTATAGCATAGTATTTTTAAAGTTGAATATATTTGAATCTACGATTCAACATGGTTGAATCGAATTTTACGAACTTTGTTTTAAAGATAAATGAATTTGATTTAAGCATGATCCCACATCAAATCAAGGTACATACGTGGTTAGATCAAATTAAAACGATATAGTTTTTAGAGTAGGGAAACCCTTTGAATTAATGTCATGCCACTTTGATTTTAAAATTTTCGTAGTCGAAGCTAAATCATTCCGAAAAATATTTAAATCGAAGTGGTTTTCTTTGATTTTACGTTGTTTTTTCTCTGAGTGTACATTTCATAACATTCCATCATTTTTTCTTTCTATGAAAAGTGACACAAAGTTAGCTATCAAATATTGCTAGTGGAGACACGGTGTAATGCTATGCAGTAAGTTTTTTTATTTTCTCAAAGTTAAGTTTTTATGATTTTAGAGTTTTATGAAATACACGTTCATATTGTTTTTAATCTTTTTTTTTAAATAAATTAATGCAGCTATATAAAATATTTTTATATTTAAGATTTGATTTACACAAGTGTGTAAGCGACTAAATATTAAATAAATGTACTAACCACCGGCTGAATGTATTTTATTTAATCACAGCTACATACCTGCAAGAGAAAAGAAAAAAAAAATATTTAAATCAAAATTGCAAATGCAAAGAAAATATTTAAATAAATTTAAGTATCTAAAAATAAAAACTTGTATCTGATCGTTTTAATTCATTAGCGAAGGAGTTCAAGTGTGAGGTTTGCGTGATTCTATCGATCAGCAGTAATCCATTTGGCTATTTGATGCGGGAAACTCTGCAATCATTAAGGTGAAACATGCAAAGCCATTTAGGTGATCGAAAACGCACCGGCAAACAATTTCGTTAAGCCCCATGCGCACCCGCTTACATCATTATTCGCTTTCGCTTTTTTTTTGCGCAAAACTCGTAGCGATTTGAGGAAGATTTGCCTTGAGACAACCTAAGTGATTGGATTTGTGTTTTTTTTTTAACTAATTGCACAAATCATGGCTAAAAATATCGCATTGCGGTGGTCGCAAATTTTAAATCTCTTAAGATGTTAACTGCAGCTCATAACTCATTTGAAGCCATCGCGTTTCGGGGTTCATGTTATGATGTGTTAATGGCTCTACTTTGGGTTCGATGATGTAAGATGGTTGTAGGACTATACCATCAACGGTTACGGAGGGGACAGTCTTTTTGAAAAATCATCGCTCATTATAAATCAATTTGGAGATTGAGGAGAATAACAATTCTGGGAACGGAAGATGACGTTTTAAACAAGAACGGAAAATGGTGGAAAAGTGTAGTAAATTGGTGTGGTTTTATTGTGGAAAGTCAACAATGGCGTGGTTAAATTGTTTATGTCAAATTATTGCATGTCGAAAGATGGAGTAACTAGCACACAACCTCGTTGTTGCAAAATCGACCAGAGGAACAAGTTTACAATCCCTCAAAGGGCATTTGTACAAGGGTCCATCTTAAGTAGTAAAAGACTTCGTTTGGTAATAAGGCCGAATTTGATAACCTAATGACAGACAGCAACATTAAATGGGTTAAAATGAAGTTATTTACTAAAACATGCTTATTTGTCAAGTTGATTTTGACGCTATCCTAGCAGTAGATAACGCGATCGAAAAAACGACAAAAAAAGGAATGAAAGGATGAGCGACTGGTGGATTGCCCTCAAGAAAACTATATGTCTGTTCACGTGAATTTTACCTACAAGAAAACTAGAGATTTGACAATTTTTCTAAACTTCGTAGGAATACACTTTGTAAACTATGCTTTGACAAGTTCAAAAGGAATTCGATGTGGAAATGAAACGCAAGAACTCGAAATCAAATTTAGAGAAATGTTCGGGAAACATTCCCAGCTCAATACCGAACAAAAGCTGCTTTAATACAAGTAAATTCCAAAGCCCGATTGACAAAACGATGGTGGGTGACGTGACATAAGGCCAAGCGTCATAAGACCAAATATCGCTTATGTTGCTTTAGAACAAGTGAACTCCAAAGCCGGAGTGGACATATGGAGTAGAGTAACGTGACATACGGCCAAGCGTCATAAGGCCTAATGTCGCTTATGTCGCTTAATAAAAGTGACATAAGACCAAATTCTAGCACTTGGCATTATGGCACTTCAATAAAGCGACACTGGACCAAATGACAAAAGTGTCATAAAGCCAAATTGGCCCACTGACGCTTCATCAAAACGCCATGAAACCAGATGCTGGAATTTGGCCTTATGTCACTTTCACAAAGCGTCAAAAGACCAAATTTATAAATTTGGCCTTATGTCATTTTCACAAAGCGTCAAAAGACCAAATTTATAAATTTGGCCATATGACGCTGGGTCTTATGTCCTGGTACTACGGTGGGGTTGTACCGAGAAAACAAATCCCAATATTTTACAAAACAAGTATTTAGAGAAATTTTCCAGGCACCGTGTTCTAAAAGAACCGATGGATCTGGTAAATTCATAAAATCGAGAATGAAATACGCACAAGCCTATGCTCGGCTACTATGCCGGACATATCAACAATACAGTCCTACAAATGTTGGATGATAGAAATTTTTAGCGCCGACTTTAAAGACGCCTTGGTATGATTAAATTTGACTGCACCTATATTGCAAAATCTATCACTGGAAAGTAAACTGCCAAAAGTTTTAATTTCGTGATAGAAGAATTGTTTAATATGTTTTGTCCTACTCGGCCGGCGTTTATACTGAGGGGGATGAATGCAAAACGCGTATCCCTTAACCTCTCGATTAACACCATACCACCAGAATCGATGTCGCAGACCAATGGCAACGATGTCAACAGGCCATTAGATCAGCCGCACCTGATGTGAAAGGTTTCTCGTGACCACCAGCAAGAAACCCTTAGTTTGATGAGGAATGCCGACAGATACTCGCAGCTAGAATGAGGCCTACAAGGTTAAGCTGGAGGTGAAGATGAGAGCTGCCATCGAGATAGGCAAAGAAAAGGAAGGAACACCGGCTTTTCAGAAAGAAGAAAAAAAAAACAAGAAAAGGCCGCAATCGGTTATATAGGAATGACGTTCGCAAGTTCTACCAAAGTAAAAGCGGGAATGCAAGACTCAAACAGAATCCTGTTGAGATGAACAAAAAAGTATCGAAGTTGAGACATAGTCGATGCTAAGTATATGGAAGAACCACTTCTTCGGACTGTTAAACGGCGATGACGAACAACATTCCGCTGTCAGGCAGATGCCCAGGCATATTGGCGAAGACAGCGAGAACCACCCGACCTGAGTGAAAAGAGGATAGCAATATCTGAACTCAAGCTTTAAAGGGCTGCCGGAAATGAAGGCCTTCCCGATAAGTTTTATAAAGCCGATGGAAATGACTTGGTAAGCAACATCCATCAACTCATAACCGAAATCTGATTGGATGACAACATGCCTGAAGAATGGAACCTCAGCATCGCTAGCCCGATCCACAAATAAGAAGACCCTCTGATATATTATCTACAAGATCATATCTGCCGTAATATGTGAATGCCTGAAACCGTTTACAAACAACCCGATTGGACCTTATCAGTGTAGTTTTAGGCCAAGAAAGTCGACAACCGGTCAAATCTTCACGCTTCGGCAGATCCTTGAAAAAAACCCAGGAAATCCAACTCGTATGACAGCAATTATAGATACGAACCCAAACTCGACCATCTGTGTAGGATACGATGGTTCTCCATCTTGCTGCTGTTTCAAGGTCAGAACCGACATCACCGAGACATTTGATACAAAAACAAGTATTTAGGCAATCGACGATTGACTACTTCTATCAAATTCTTGAGAGGATTGTGCCGACTCCCGATCCAGTACCAGAGGTACAATTTTCCAATAATCGATGCAACTGTTTACTAGCATACGCCGAGGATATTGACATCAATGGTCGGACTCAACGTGATGTCAAAGCCTCGATTGTTAATATATAGAAGGAAGCGGACAAAATAGCCTTAGTAGTTAAAGATGCTAAGACTAGGTATATCCAGCATACACGAAAGGACACACACCATCCACGAATTGGACAGAACGTGACGATTGACAGATATAACTTTGATATAGTAAGAGACTTTGCCTAACTCGGTTCCTCTATTAACTCTGACAGCAATATCTCGACAGAAATTAAACGAAGAATTGCTCTTGCCAACCGCTTTTTCTTCGGGCTAAAAAGGCAATTCCGTAGACTTCAGGAAGACTTCACTCGAACTACTGAAGGGATCCAATATAAGACCTTGATAATCCCAGTCCTGCTCTACGGCGCTGAAACATGGTCCGTATCAAAAGCTGATGAAGAAATGCTTGAGCGTTTTGAGAGATAAATTTTTCGGAAAATCCTCGGTTCCGTTTGTGTTGATGGGTTATGTAGACAAAGATTTAAACAAGACCTACATGAGCTGTAGAGCGATATGCCCAAGAAGACCTCGCCATAAGTGGCGCGCACAAGGTGCAACCTCAACCAATTTGAAGTGCTCAACTGTAAGCAACTAACTAAGGACGGGCTTGTTATAGAGGATGTTGGTTGAGGCCCATGTCAATTCCAGACTGTAGCGCCACAAAGGCAAGTAAGTAGTCAGTGTATTTGTACACGGAAGCTCTCACTCTCACCCTGGTGAAAAAAAAAACTCTGCATTGGACATTTAAGAAGGCTAGGACATGTAGAACGAATACTCCGGCTCGCAGTCTTCAATTCACAGCCAGACGTCGGACGCAGTAGAGGAAGACCTCGCAATAAGTGTCGCGCAAAAGGTGAAACCGATCTCAACCAACTTGGAGTGCGCAACAGGAAGCAGTTAGCTAAGGACCGGGCTAATTGGAGAGGGACGTAGGTTGAGGACCACGTTCATTCCGGACTGTAGCGCTACTTAAGTAAGGAAGTAGTAAGTTTATCTGTAGACGGGAGCTCTCACTCGAAAGTTGCAGTTGGGTTAGTTGCAGTATCTAACAATTTATATATCGAAAAGTGGTAATATCTAGTCAGTTAAAATGTGACACTAAGGACGACTTCCACCTACCCTCGAGGGAAAAAATAGTTCTGACATCAGTCGTTCATATACAATGACGAGAGTGAGAGAGTGTGTGAAAATTGGCCAGTTAGGTAGAAGTTCGAAAGTTGGTATTAAAACAAGGATGAAGGATATACTTGGCTTCAGAGCGAGCACTCCCTTCTTTTTTTATCCCTCGACATCAAGACATTTTTTTTTTCAGTCTATGCGACTGCCAGATGAATTGCCTTGAAGCTTATTGATACCAGGCGAGCAGAAGAAAATGCTCGATACCATCCACTTCCGATAAGTATACTTTCTCCCCAAGAACATTCGCTGTGATGAACCATCATAACTCGTAAAATTCCAAATTTTCAATTTCAGCTGCACAGAGATACGCGAATCGTGTTTCCCATTCGATATAGATGCGTGGTGCATTTTTTTCAGCTAAGCCCCCAGCAATGTAGAAGGTATCACTATGCCACCAAATTCCATAACAGGAACCCCTACCTTTATATCGCTTACACTTTCCATTGAAGGAGTACATAGGAACTTATCGAATCCCCCTTTCAAAAGACAGCAATAAGCTGAGCCATAAAAATCCAACAGACACTATGAAACAAGGGGTGTTTGAGCTATAAAACTGTCGACAGGAATGAGCTCATAAAACCATCAAACGAGTCAAAATACCAGGCGTTCAGGCGTTTGTGGAAGAGACTGTTGGGGCATATTAAATCCCGGATGGTGTAGGATAGAATAAAATTGTTTGGCCAAAGTAATGACACTCGGTTTATGGATGGCGCTCAGTGGGTCGTAAACGCCTATCTCTCTTACGTATCGATACAAGATTTGGATTTAGTATCTTTTATGGGACTTTTTCTGTTATTAATTTTGAATGTTGAAGGTGGGGTGGAATTGGAATAGTCGGACTTATAATGTCTCTTTGACATCCATCACCAATGAAGGGGGGAATACAGATTACCAGTCATATAAGTAATAGTGTCCGATAATTTATGCAAAATTTGAATTTTGCGCCATTTAACAGTATTGTGTTGACAACGGAAAAACAGAAAACAATGTGTCAGCTGACAGTTCGGGGGAAGTAAAAACTGAGCACTTTGCGAAGGAACAACAAATTTTCATTGGCAGGTAAGTTGAAGGTTGGTAAGCTACATACCAACATTTGCGTACAAAATATGGACGTCATAGTGAGTTTTTAACATCAACTGTGAAACTGTAAAATTCAGGGAGACTGGACCAATTATTGATATCGTCCTGTAACAAGTCGTTCAGCAGAACACATCAAAGCAGTTCGCAAGAGTAATACTGACAGTCGGGGAAATTAATTAGGCATCGTTGTCAATAATTGGGAAGTTCGAGAAGCTTTCTACAGAGAATTTTCATAAAAGTCTTGAAACTTCATGCTTACAAAGTTCAATTGACTCGAGAACTGAATACTACTGACCATGCACAGCATGAAGAGAGTTCGCTGAATATATTTTGGAACAACAACAAGTGAATGCTGATTTTCCGAACAAAGTCATTTCCAGTGACGAAGTTTACCTTCATCTTAATCGTCAAAATTGTCGCATTTGCGGTTCAAAAAACCCACGTGAAATTCTGGAGAAACAAATGCATCCAAAAAGCGTTGTTGATTGGTGCGGATTTCGGGCTGGAGGCATTATCGGGTCAGTTTTCTTCGAAAATGGGGCTGGAAATCAGTGACAAACAATGGCGTCCGTAATCGTAACAATATAACCCCGTTAGTGTCTAAAATACAAGTTATGGATGTGACCACAATGTGGTTTCAACAAGACGGTGTCACATGCCATAACCCCGTTTTTAGTATGGATGAGACCAACATATGGTTTCAACATGACTGCATGAGTCCATTTCCTAATCGTTGACAGTATTTGCGATCAGAATCACCCTCCGTGCCTGCTGTACGCAAGTTTGCACAACAAGTTCGTAAGACTGTTATGCGAGTGGACAACACTCATGGTCCCTGTCGTCGTGTAGCGCGCACAGACAAGACTATGGCTTCCCTAGCCGAGAGTGTGAGACTCGATTTGAATTTACGAAGATCAACTAGCCATAGATCTCAACAGCTCAACATTTCACGCACTAGCCTGAGGAGAATTCCGCACAAAGATCTCGGATTATTTGCTTACAAGGTGAAATTCGCAGTTTGGGCCTTCGAAAAACTTGCGTTGGCCAACGATTTTGGGCGAAACATCATCCTTTCTGACGAGGCGCATTTCCATCTCGGCTGCTTCGTCAACAAAGAAAATCGCAGCATTTGGGGCTCGGAAAACCCACACCTCATTGTTGAGAAACCGACGCATAAACAGAGAATGACGGTTTGGTGCGGGTTTTGGAATGGTGGCAGCATTGGGCCGTTTGTCTTCGAAAATGACGACGTTTCGGTCAACTGTGGGAGTTACAGAGCCATCTTAACCGACATCCATATAAGGAACGACGTTTCGGTCAACTTTGGGAGCTACAGAGCCATGTTAACTGACATCCATATAAGGAACGACGTTTCGGTCAATTTTGGGAGCAACAGAGCCATGGTAACTGACATCCATATGAGGAGCGACGTTTCGGTCAATTTTGGGAGCCACATAGTCATGTTAACCGACTTTTCTATCCCATAGAGGTAATTTTTTTTTTTTTTGACATAATGTTTGTAAATTGCTTACATAAGTGGCGCTACAGACCGGAATGAACCTGGGCCACAACCAACATGCCTATCCAATTAGCCCGGTCCCGGTGCGCCAGTGAAGACGAAAACTTCCTCTACTGCGTCCGACGACTGGCTGGGAACCGAAGACTCTGCGAGACGGAGTATTGGTGAAAATTCGTAATACACTAGATGACGTCCAATGCGGAGTTTTTTTTGACCAGGAGCATGTCGCCGTACAGCTCGTATAGTTCTCGGTTGAATCTTCGTCTCCGTAGTCCGTCAACACACACGGTACCGAAGATTTTCCGAAGAATTTTGCTCTCGAAACGACCAAGGATTTCTTCATCCGCTTTTGAGACGGTCCATGCATTAGCACTGAAGAGCAGGACTGGGATGGCCAGGGTCTTATATAGGAATTCCTTAGTAGTTCGAGTGAGGAATTTACTACGGAATTGCTTTCTTAGCCCGAAGAAACAGCGGTCGGAAAGAGTAATTATTCGTTTATTTTCTGACGAGATTTTGTTGTCAGAATTAATAGCGGAGCCAAAGTAGACAAAGTCTCGTACTACCTCGAAGTTATATCTGCCAATGGTGATGTTCTGTCAAATTCGCCGATGTTGTGTGTGCTTTCGTGTTGACAGCATATACTAAGTCTTACGTCTTACCCTCATTAACTTCTAAACCCACTTTCGTCGCTTTCTTCTCTATACTAGCAAACCTGTCTATGACATCACGTTGACCAATGATTTCGATATCGTCAGCCTATGCTTGTAATTGCACCGATTTTCGTAAGATTGTGCCTCTGGTCGGAAATTTTGCACAATCCTCTCAAGAAGCGGAATGTTGTTTGTCATCAGCATCGACTATTGTCTCAACTACGATATTTTCTTGTTCATCTCGACAGGATTCTGTTTGAGTCTTGCATCCCTGGCCTTGACGTTTTTCACTTTGGTAAAACTCGCGAACGTCATTACTGTGTCTCACTCCGATATTTCCTTGTTCATCTCGACAGGATTCTGTTCGAGCCTTATATCCTTGGCTTTACTGCAACACATTTCCGCCGCTTCCTTCTCTACTCTGGATGCAACCGATTTTTGGACCATAAATTTTGTGTCAGAGTGGTGAAATTTGGTATCTAGACTCTCTGCCCAACGAACAATTGTCAATATTTTTAAAATCCGCCAACGGCCACGCCAACTTTTTAGAAAAACATAGTTTTTGGCCAAACGGTAGGGGCTTTGAAAAAGTATCTGAACAACATATTGATATCTTCCCGGAAAAATGTATTAAGCGACTTTTTTGAAATTTTACAGGAGACAAAAAAAAAACTTCCTATGTAAGTAATTTTTTTTTGTATTTTGTAGTTTACTGCAAATTTTATTTTTCTATAATTCTATAATTCATTAATGTGGGTGGCCGCGGTGTAGTGGTAATGTGTTCGTCTGTTGAGTGGAAGGTTGCGCGTTCAATCCCAACCAAAATCCATTTCACTTTTAGTTAAAAGAAATAAAAGGTCGGTGTAATACCTAAAAGTATGCACACCGTCACAAGAAAAAGTGACTCCCCGAAGTTAGTTCGGACACCACCCATGGAGTTTAAGTCTCCACATCCAAAATCTTTCCTATCCTCTCTTTCTTCCCCTTCTCTAACGCTCGTACTATGGTAACATATAAAGGGTATTCATAACCCCTTGAGTACGTGTAAATTATAAAAATAAAAAAGAAACCTCAAACCAAGACCAAAACTTGGCGTTTGCATATATTACAAGGGCAAGTCAAAAAGTAATTTCCTGAAAATATTTCGCTTAGTACATTTTTCCGGGCTCTTTTCGATATTTGGACACTGTCAAGATCTATATTTCGTATATACAATGTTTTTGTTTCGCCCACTTTTTGGGGGCGTTTTCATTAGTAAAAAAAAAATTATTTAAGCCTGAGCAGTATGTTGTTCCAATCTGATTTTCTAATTTTATCCCCATAAAGTTTCTAGCCAGGCCCACTTTTTGGGAATATTAGTTTAAAGTATAGGATGAGATGGTATAGGGTTTCAAAGGATTTGCAGAGGGGGTTGAAGTTTTCTTATATTTTTTTTTACGGAAATTGAAGACATAAATTTGGACGATCTCTGGTTTATGCAGGAAGGCGCGCCAGGTCACACACCCCATCGATGTTTTGCACACCATTTTCCCAAATTGTATTATCAGCTGTCTTGGCGATGTTAATTAGCCGCATCGGAGCTGCGATTTGACCCCCTTGGACTTTTTTTTTGGGGGGAACTATAAAGGTCCGATGTTATGAAAACAATATGCAAACGATTCAAGGACTTAAGGCCAATATCATACAAGCAATCCGTGAGCTTCAGCCCGAAACCATAACCAAGGTCTTGGAAAATTGAGTTCACAGAATGAGCCACTGCGAAGCCGCTACTGCAAAGCCAGTAATAAAAAATTAGCACTTATTTTTGGCCCACCGGTTACATAAACTAAAAATCTGTATTTTCTATAATTTTATCACATTTTGGCTGAATTATAGGACACCCATATAGGGTAGTCTTAGCTTGAGTGAACTAAATCTTGCACCGGTCAATTTTAACTCATCATGATCTGCTTTTAATTATGGAACCGTTGACAGATTGACCTTTGATCTGGCATAGTTTTTTTTTTCTCTTTCTTTGTGATGGCAAAATGTCCTGTTTAGCACAGACGACTAGTTCAGGCATAAATTGCTTTTTATTTGTTAGAAAATGGTGGGCAAAATGACACACTCTTGTATCATACATATTGATATTGACAGGTATTATGAAATTAAATTAATTATTCAACTAAAAATACTTTTCATTATGAAACGCTAATATTTTCAGAAATTATAATGTTCATAGTTTTTTTTTTTGAATTTTGAATTTTGAATTGACTGGTGATAGTCATTAATATTTCAAAGTATTTTTTTAATTATTAAGAGCCATATTACCAGTTAACAATCTAGTCAAGCCATCTGTGCACATCGGCAAATAGATGCTAAAGAGGAAATAAAATGAACTGAATAATTGAGACACTCATAGAGAAAGAGAAAGAGATTCCGAGTATGATAGTTCGGCAATAAAACCGCATTTCTTAAGGTCTAATTGAAAATTTAATCTAATAAGCATTGGAATCAAAACTACTTTTACTTTCGCTAAATTTAGCTAATTAGTCGAAAGTTATTCCAATGGCATTTCAAAAAAATTCTACTACGACGAATCAAATTAAAAATAAAAAAAAAACCGTTTGATGACATAGCATGTGATAGATTCTTATTGAGAAGTGAAAATAAGGCGATAATAGTGGCTTAGTAAATAATTTCTTCGTAATCTTTTAAGAGACCCATAGACCACATATGCCAGCATCAAGCTTCCTCCACACACTATATAAATGCAATCTGTGCAGTCGTCATTCGTGTTAATCTAACAAAAAAAATATTCGGATCGATTCTTTTTCATAACTGCGTACATTATGCCAAACGTTAATATTCCGAGTAGTTGACCTATCAAAAGCATCAGTAAACGAACTTTTTTTGTTTGGCATAATGACGCTTTGGCGCAATGTCACGGCACCTAGTTTTCAATCACTCACGTCAAATGCACAATCACACAGTCAACACCCTAAAAAAAAAAATCCATATGAGACATTTGTACCCCCATCCGATTGGGGTACATTTGTTTATACAGTTTGTAACATCGTATCTGCACCTAGAATGAGAGAAAATTAAACAAGAGAGGTGCAAGCGAGCCACTAGCGGAAGCCCAAAACTTCTACAAAGTAGACACTACTGCCATCCAAGAAATACAATGGGATGGGCCGGGCCAAAAGAAGAAGGAAAACTGCGACATCTACTACGGACCGTGTACAGTAGGCAGAAACATCGACTATTCAGATGCGGATTTGTTGTAAGAGCCAGACTTGGGTAAGAAGTCTTATAATTCCAAGACATTAGCGGACGCATTGTAACAACCCGCATCAAGGCCAAATTCGCCAGCTTAAACTTTATATCCGCTTACGATCCGACGGTGGAAAAAGTCGATAAAGCCAAGGATTGCTTCTGCGAGCTCCTTGCCGAAACCTGTGAGAAGAAACTACCGAAGTAAGATGTTACAATCCTGCTGGGAGATTTTAACGCAAAGGTAGGAGGAGAAGACATTTTTAGCAGATTGTCGGGAAACATAGCCTACACGACAACACGTCTGGTAACGGACTTAGGCTAACTGAGATCGCTGCGAAACGAAATGCCAATATAGCCAGCACATGGTTTCCTCACCATGATATCCATAAGGGGAAATGGCGGTCTACAGATCAACGAACGGTCAATGAAATTGATCACATAGCGATAGACAAGCGCCACGCATCCAGTATTTTGGATGTCCGAACATTCCGAGGAGCTAACATCGACTCGGACCAATACCTTGTTGCAGCCAAGGTGAGAATACGGATATCCACTACGCCACAACAATCCAGAAATACTGTAAACAAATTTAATATCGAAAGACTGCAATCGCAAGAGACCGCCAAGACCTTCGCGCAACGCGTATCCCTAAACCTCTCGATTAACACCATACCACCAGCATCGAATGTCGAAGAACAATGGCAATGATGCCACGAAGGCATTCTATCAGCCGCAGCTGATATGCGCGTCCATCAGCGCCCGGGTTTGACGGAGATGCCGACTAATGCTCGCAGCCAAGAACGAGACCTACAAGGCTAAGCTGCAGGTGAAGACGAGAGCTGCCATTGACCTCTATAGGTAAAGAAGAAGGGAAGGAACACCGGCTTTTGAAAAAGAAGACAAAAGAGCAAGAAAAGCGCGCCATTGAGAATATAGAGAGGTGCCACTGCAGGAACGATGTTCGCAAGTTTTACCAAAGTGAAAAACGTCAAGGCCAGGGAGGTAAGACTCAAACACAATTCCGTCAAGATGAACAAGGGTATATCGTAGTTGAGACACAGAAATTAGGTTCTTCAGTTTTACCAAAATGAAAAACGCCAAAGCCAGAGATACAAGACTCAAACAGAATCCTGTCGAGATGAACAAGGAAATATCCGGGTTGAGACACAGTCGATGCTGAGGATATGTTAAACGGACTGTTAAACGGCGATGACGAACAACAGTCCGCTGTCAGGCAGACCGAACCATTCAATACCGGCGGCAACGAAAGCGAAAATTGCCTACCAGCCGACCTGAGCGAAGTGAGGATAGCAATATCTAAACTGAAACTTAATAAGGCTGCCGGAATTGACGGCCTTCCCACTGAGCTTTATAAAGCCGGCAGAGATAACTTGGTAAGTAACATCCACCATCTCATAAGCATAATCTGGTCAGAAGAAAGTATGCCAGAAGAATGGAACCTCAGCATCGATTGCCTTATACACAAATACAAGATCTTATCCGTTTTCTAAACCTCACAGGCTGGATCTAGAAACCGCCTGTATCACATCCACAACAACATTCATAATAAAGGTCACAAGAGTCGTGTTAACAAAAAGGCATATAAGTGCTATTTGAATTCATGCCGAACGGCCACTTCTACCTACCTTGCCTGATACACTCAAAAGTAGACCCTCTGAACTGCGCCAACTACGGATGCATTAGTCTCCTCAACATCGCCAACAAGATCCTATCAGATGTAATATGTAAACACCTTCAACCGTTTACCAATAACCTGATCGGCCCTTATCAGTGTGGGCACAGACCAAGAAAGTCCACAGCCGATAAAATGTTCACACTTCGACAGATCCTGGAAAAACCCAAGAAGTCCAAATCGATACCCACCACTCATCATCGAATTCAAAGCCGCATACGACATTATTTATAGAGAAGAACTATACAGAGCCATGTCTAGCGTATACCGCCCAAACTAGACCATTTATCTAGGATGACGGTGACGAATTCTCGCTGCTGGGAAACGACCTCATCGACACCTTCGATACCAAAAAGGGATTAAGGCCAGGAGATGCGCTGTCATTGACTTCTTCAATTTGATTCTTGAGAGGATTTTGCAAAACTCCTGAGCCCACGCCAGAGGCACAATTTTTCAAAGTTTTGTGCAAATACTAGCATACGTCGATGATATTGACATCAATGGTCGGACTCACCGTGATTTCAAAGCCTCGTTTGCTTATATAGAGAAGGAAGCGGAAAAAAATAGGTTAAGCAGTTAAAGAGGCTAAGACTAGGTAAATCCAGCCAACACGAAAGAACACACCATATCGGCGAATTGAACAGAACGTCAACATTGACAGATATAACCTGGAGGTAGTACAGGAATTTGTCTACCTCGGCTCCGCTATTAACTCTGACACAGCATCTCGTTAGAAATTTAACGAAGAATTACCATTGCCATACGCTGTTTCTTCGGTAAAGTAAAGCCCTCACTCGAGCTACTATGGAGATCCTATATAAGACCCTGGTCATCCCAGTCCTGCTCTACGGCGCTGATGCAAGGACCATATCGAAAGCGGAGGACGAAATCCTTGGGCAATTCGAAAGGAAAATTCTTCGAAAAATCTTCGTCCCGTTGGCGCTGACGGAGACGAATGGAGACGAAGATTCAACCAATTATACAACTGAAAGCTTCCCAAAGCTTCATAATATTTAATGAAAAACGCGATGAAACGCATGATGACTGCGTCCATTAAAAAAGTCATCTCGACAACAACGCATTCCAAACGCATGTATACAATCCGAAACTCCCCAAAGTCAATAGCATGTCAATCAGAAGTTATTCATTGTACCTACAACCGTTATTATGAAATTAATTATACCTGACGGACGGACATAATGGAGCGCGCTTAAGCAGTTCCAAGTAACTCCAAGTGTACGCATTTGTCTAAAAAAAAAAAAAAAAAACAGAAAACAGAAAACCTGAATAATGGAACAAAAGTCTGTTTTCTTTCGAAACTCTGGCTTGACCAAGACGTAAGTCATTAAAAATTCGCCAATGCGTCTCATTCCCATGGAAAGGAATTGCCCACACGATAAAGGCTCGTCATATTCACACACACACACTCGCAGAAAGCATAAATCAAATGAAAGAAGAAATTAATGATTGATTAGTGAAAGATGTTTTCTAATTAATGCGCTACTGTGCAACTGGGTTTCGCTTACTTGAGACGAAATGCGCCTTAAACTTGTTAATGGAAGTTTGCTAAGAATATGTCTGTCGGTTGTCGGGTATGGGCTGTGTCCGTCTGCTCGTTAATAACTGGGCGTTTGCGTATTTTGACTGAGGCGGTCAATGTCCTGCTAATAATGACTTTAATATGCTGAACAATACAAGCCAGCAGAGCTGTAGCCAAATGGACAAAAGAAGCAAAAACTGGTAGCCGTGTTAGGCTTCTGAGCCCCGAGGGCAGTAATCGATTTTTAGTGGTGACCTGGTTACCTATAGAGTGTTGAGAAATGATCATTTAATGGTCATTAAGAGTTAACACTGATGAGGGCATGTGGTTTTTACCATAATTCCTAGGTTAACAAAAAGTTTAAAAAAAAAAATTTTCACGATTGTGAACGATGTTGGGATCATATGGAAATACCTGGAAACTTACTTCGAGTGTGAGAAAAATTTCAGTTTTATTGTGTTGTTCATGCATACCATCATATGCTACAAGGCCACTTGGTAGTCATTTTCGCAAGCAAATGATGACCAGCTAATATACAATCAATCGCGTTACAAATTTAATGACCATATGTATCAAGTGTGCTTGGGTAAGATGAAGGAGCGCAATTGGGGGCAAGGTCGAACATATTGCGACCACCAGACCTATTAAAAGTGGGGCCATTGCGAAATAAGGCGGAATGGTACGCGGCTAGGCTAGACTAGGGTGCCTAATGTTTGCAGATACTTGATAATGTCCAAAGAGGTGATTGTATATTTATTACCCTCCAAATGTTTGCATAGGGAAATAATTTGAAAACTTTAAACTAAGCGATGACAGCATAGAGCAAACCGTCTGTAA
Source organism: Rhingia rostrata (assembly GCA_949824845.1). Lineage (NCBI taxonomy): Eukaryota > Metazoa > Arthropoda > Insecta > Diptera > Syrphidae > Rhingia > Rhingia rostrata. Next base: position 79,694,076 of record OX463757.1, on the reverse strand, counting down.
TTGACACTCTTATTTCGGAAGGAATGAGTATCGAGATAGGGCAATCATACCTAGTTATCATATTGAAGAAATGGTTGGAGAGAAGCGTTTTAGAAACTCGAACGCGGGTTAGTTCTGATGACACTAAAGCCCCATGATCTAATGCAGCCCTTCGTATTGTCGAAAAGAAAGAAAGAACCACACGCAAAGGTCGCATCCCAGGGTCGTCTATTTCGAATGATTGGATTGAGTCAAAGATTATAAAGTCATACAGATGACACATTGAGAACAAAAATCCGAAATTTTTGCTCACCAGTTTCACGGTACGGGCTGGCGAGAGAAACGAAATCTAAACATATGGCGGGCTGTGCCAGTACGACCCGCCAAAGAACAATTTTTCTAGTATGCAGTGCGTCATCTGTATGACAATGACAATTGTTGATTGAGCGTAGTCTCCAAAATCTCAACCCAGAATACCTAAGTAAGGACTGTGAAGGCATCATACCTGTCTACCCGACAAGAATAGTAAGAGGACTGCATTGACAAAACCTGGGGCAGTCTGATGCAGTATAAACGGCTTAATGATCTGCTACCGCATCATACCTGACCATCGGACAAAAACAGTAAGAGGACTGAGATTGACAGAACCTGGGGTTGTCCGGGGCACTAAAAAGGGCTCAACGATCTGGTACTGCATCATACCTGCCCACCCGACAAAAACAGTAAGAGGAGTGAGATTGAAAGAACCGGGGGTAGTCCGAGGCAGTATTAAGGGCTTAACGATCTGGTATTGCATCATGCCATTGACAGAACCTAGGGTAGTCCAAGGCAGTAAAAAGGGCTTAACGATCTGGTACCGCATCATACCTGACCGTCGGACAAAAACAGTAAGAAGACTGAGATTGACAGAACCTGGGGTAGTCCGAGGCAGTATTAAGGGCATAACGATCTGGTACCGCATCATACTTGTCCACCCGATGAAAACAGTAAGACTAGATCATATATTGTAGCTACGAAACTAACCAACATTTCTCACATATCTACCCTCGGCAATAATGGCCAGAACGTGGTAAAGTACGAACGGCAAGAGAACTTCCCACCTGCAATCGCTGCCATCTACATGCCATACGACTCGATGGAAGGACCTCATTCTCCATCTAACAGACTCCCTGGTGCAAAAGGTCGCCATAATGGGATGCGATGCTAACTCTCACCACATACAATGGGACAACTCTAATGCTAACACTGGAAAGTTTCATCAGAAACTTTATAATCTGATCACAGGAAAATAGATTTCGAAACACAGAACCTTCCAAAACTTCCACTTCAGCACCGAAAATACAAGAAAGCCAACTGGGATAAGTTTGTTGTAAAAATAAGGAAAAACTGTAACGTCCTTCTATATCATCCGATGGAAATTCCATCTAAAATTAATGTTGCAGCGGAATTAATAGGCAGTACTATGGTGAAAGCCTAAAAAATCTGTCCCCTAGGGATAATCAAACCACAAAGAGCTTCAAATGATTAGAAAGGAAACAAGGAAACTTTATAACGTTGCAAGAAGCTCGATTTCAGAAACCGACTAAAGTCAACATAAGAGCAACCAGCGTAAATTTAAAAGCACGGTCAACAGTGTTAAGCGCACGGTCCGGTGTAACTTCTGTTATAGCAGAGAAAGCTCTACTGAATCAGCAAGACCTAGAAAAATAATCGCAGCCGTGCCAGGTTACCTCAAGGCAGCCAATGATAAGTGAATTCCTAAGACACCTACTGGAAACCCATTTTCGATGATTCCTACCAGAGTATAAATAATCTCTGGTAGGACACAACAAATTTTATAATGGCAACCCGAAGGCAGCTACAACGAAGGACATTGTTAGCAGTGCACGAATGACTTGGTCAATCGACTCCTTCTCTCACTATAATTCTGCCCGAATCGATGGTATTAACCCGATCATGCTTCAAAAATCGAAGTACCCTGTAACAGCATTCCTACACAATTTTTTGTTGTCGTGAAGAACTGAAGGTTATTGGATTCCAAGATTTAAAATAATGTCAAGCTCTACTGGGTCACCGAACACAGAGGCTATAGGGCAATCAAATTGCTGATGAACTGGCGAAGAAAGTATCTGCCACCAGGATCACGCAGACCGGTATGTCAAACCGCCACTATGTGACCTCGAATCACGGATGGGAAGGAATTTACACTGGATATCATCAAAAAGAGGTGGAACTCCCTCCCCACTTGTGAAACATTCAAGAGAATGTGGATAGAGTATCACAAAGACAGAAACCACAAACTAATTCAAGGAAACAGGAAATCTATTTCGACACTAGTAGGGATTCATAGTGGACGCAACTTACATAAAAGCCTCAAACTGAAAATGCATCTTATAGACGGATCTTTGTAGAGGCTGAGGTGATGAAGAAATACACGAGGATACCCTCCACTTTCTGTGACACTGCCCAGGCTCCAGTCAATCCTCGCGGATGTATCTGAAAACTCTTTTTCTAATCTTTCCAGGTTTGCAACAACATCTGGAAAGGGACTGACAACAATGGACAGTAATGGGACACATGAAGGAGCCACCCAAACATGTGGACCACCAACGGGCATCACAAATTTTCTATATTGACCTGAGGGTGAATTAATCGGCAGTACTTTAGTGAAAGCCTAAAAAGTCCTTTTATCCGGTTCGCTCGATTTGACCGGGTTCTTCAAAAGAACTCAATCGAAATGCCATCAAGGAAGAACAAAGTTTCAAAGAAGAAGTCCAGGTTTCCCTAGTACCACAAGTGCACGACGGTGAGCTCGTATTCGGCATTGCTCACATCTATGCTAGTTTCAACGACACCTTCGTACATGTCACTGATTCCGGTCTTGAGACCATTGCCCGTGTTACTGGTGGCATGAAGGTGAAGGCTGATCGTGATGAGGCTTTACACTACGCTGCTATGTTGAAAGCTCAGGCCGTTGCTAAGAAGTGCAAGACTCTTGGCATCACTGACCTTCATGACCGTTCAACTGGTGGCAACAAGACAAAAGTCTGAATCAAACCACAAAGAGCTTTAAAGCACTAGAAAATAGACAAGGAAACTTTATAAGCTCGAACTCAGAAATCGACTAATGTCAACATAAGATTAACCAGAGCGTTAATTTAAAAGCAATGTCAACAGTGCTAGGCGCATTTGCCGGCGTAACTTCTGTTATAGTGGACAAATCTCTACTGAATCAGCAAGACTTAGAAAAATAATCGCAAAGAAACCAGCTGCGCCAGGTTACCTCAACACAGCCAAGGCAGTATACACCGCCTACCCAATCAAGCCACCAAACACGCCAAACCTAACTCTGCTGATAGTGTTAGGGCTCGGTAACGGACAATACCCTAAGATTTTTCATATTCGACCCTAGCAAGGTATTCGTTTGAGCGGAAAATTCTCCGATTTCGTACGATTCGGAGGATTTTAGCTTAGAGGTGCTCTTCCAAAAAGCTTTTCGAAGATTTCTCCCACATTTTGTAACGCATTTCGGCGAATTGTGTTGAAGTGCGTTCAGGTGCATTTTTCGTGCAATTTTCGTGCAATTTTTGACAGCTAAGTGCAGTTCTTCTTCCGATTTCCTCCGAAAGGAATTCTTCTAGAAATTTATTACGAAATATTGTTTCCGATGACAAATACTTCAATTGGAATTCGAACTTCAGACGAAGCATGCGTAACGCAAAATATTTCTCCGACAATTTGTAACGCATTCCGCGAATTGCGTTGAAGTGCGTTCAGGTGCATTTTTCGTGTAATTTTTGACAGCTAAGTGCAGTTTTTCTTCCGATTTCCTCCGATAGGAATTATTCTCGAAATTTATTACGAAATATTGTTTCCGATGACAAATACTTCAATTGGAATTCGAACTTCAGAAAGCATGCGGAACGCAAAATATTTCTCCAACAATTTGTAACGCATTCCGCGAATTGCGTTGAAGTGCGTTCAGGTGCATTTTTCGTGTAATTTTTGACAGCTAAGTGCAGTTCTTCTTCCGATTTCCTCCGATACGAATTATTCTCGAAATTTATTACGAAATATTGTTTCCGATGACAAATACTTCAAATGGAATTCGAACTTCAGAAAGCATGCGTAACGCAAAATATTTCTCCGACAATTTGTAACGCATTCCGCGAATTGCGTTGAAGTGCGTTCAGGTGCATTTTTCGTGTAATTTTTGACAGCTAAGTGCAGTTCTTCTTCCGATTTCCTCCGATAGGAATTATTCTCGAAATTTATTACGAAATATTGTTTCCGATGACAAATACTTCAAATGGAATTCGAACTTCAGACGAAGCATGCGCAACGCAAAATATTTCTCCGATTCTGCGAATTGCGTTGAAGTGCGTTCAGGTGCATTTTTCGTGTAATTTTTGACAGCTAAGTGCAGTTCTTCTTCCGATTTCCTCCGATAGGAATTATTCTCGAAATTTATTACGAAATATTGTTTCCGATGACAAATACTTCAATTGGAATTCGAACTTCAGACGAAGCATGCGTAACGCAAAATATTTCTCCGACAATTTGTAACGCATTCCGCGAATTGCGTTGAAGTGCGTTCAGGTGCATTTTTCGTGTAATTTTTGACAGCTAAGTGCAGTTCTTCTTCCGATTTCCTCCGATAGGAATTCTTCTCGAAATTTATTACGAAATATTGTTTCCGATGACAAATACTTCAATTGGAATTCGAACTTCAGACAAAGCATGCGTACCGCAAAATATTTCTCCGACAATTTGTACATTCCGCGAATTGCGTTGAAGTGCGTTCAGGTGCATTTTTCGTGTAATTTTTGACAGCTAAGTGCAGTTCTTCTTCCGATTTCCTCCGATAGGAATTCTTCTCGAAATTTATTACGAAATATTGTTTCCGATGACAAATACTTCAATTGGAATTCGAACTTCAGACAAAGCATGCGTACCGCAAAATATTTCTCCGACAATTTGTACATTCCGCGAATTGCGTTGAAGTGCGTTCAGGTGCATTTTTCGTGTAATTTTTGACAGCTAAGTGCAGTTCTTCTTCCGATTTCCTCCGATAGGAATTCTTCTCGAAATTTATTACGAAATATTGTTTCCGATGACAAATACTTCAATTGGAATTCGAACTTCAGACGAAGCATGCGTAACGCAAAATATTTCTCCGACAATTTGTAACGCATTCCGCGAATTGCGTTGAAGTGCGTTCAGGTGCATTTTTCGTGTAATTTTTGACAGCTAAGTGCAGTTCTTCTTCCGATTTCCTCCGATAGGAATTATTCTCGAAATTTATTACGAAATATTGTTTCCGATGACAAATACTTCAATTGGAATTCGAACTTCAGAAAGCATGCGGAACGCAAAATATTTCTCCAACAATTTGTAACGCATTCCGCGAATTGCGTTGAAGTGCGTTCAGGTGCATTTTTCGTGTAATTTTTGACAGCTAAGTGCAGTTCTTCTTCCGATTTCCTCCGATACGAATTATTCTCGAAATTTATTACGAAATATTGTTTCCGATGACAAATACTTCAAATGGAATTCGAACTTCAGAAAGCATGCGTAACGCAAAATATTTCTCCGACAATTTGTAACGCATTCCGCGAATTGCGTTGAAGTGCGTTCAGGTGCATTTTTCGTGAAATTTTCGTGCAATTTTTGACAGCTAAGTGCAGTTCTTCTTCCGATTTCCTCCGATAGGAATTATTCTCGAAATTTATTACGAAATATTGTTTCCGATGACAAATACTTCAATTGGAATTCGAACTTCAGACAAAGCATGCGTAACGCAAAATATTTCTCCGATTCTGCGAATTGTGTTGAAGTGCGTTCAGGTGCATTTTTCGTGTAATTTTTGACAGCTTGAGCTAAGTGCAATTCTTTTTTCCAGATTTTCTCCGACACAAATTCTTCGCGGAATTTACTTACGAATTGTAGTGAAGTGATTTTTCTCCGATGACACATATGTACCTCGAATGGAATTTAAACCTCCGACGAAGTATGCGTTGCGGAAAATTCTCCGATCCGACGGATACCTCGCTAGGGCAGATTACCGCTAAAACCACACATGCAATGAAATAATTTCCGTAAGCTCCTTTACACATCTACGTGCATTGGAGTACTTAAGCGCGAGGGCGTTGATTCAAATATCTTTATTAACAACAACTTACGATTTTTCAACCCCTTCCCCATCTGACAAACATACAAGAGTGTAAAACTATCATGAGAAGATTCACAATCTTAAAATTTAAAATCGATGTTGAACTGTATCTCCGATTCACGCCAAAAACATGAATCGGATTTCCAATGAGCAAGTACGTACGACAAGTAGTGCACGCATCACTCGTTTAATGTCGTCTTACTAATGGCCGTGTTCCGGGTTTTAGATTTCCCAAGTTAACTTTGCAGATGCACTATTCTCATTGGTCAATCACGCATGTCACGTGACTAAAAATACTCGATAGACCAATGAGAAAAGTGCATCAGCAAAGTTAACTTCGTAAAACTAAAACCCGGAACACGGCCAATGTCACATTGAAGGTCTAGGCAGTGATTTAGCATGAAAGCCATACATTTTGTGTAATGAAAACATTTTCCCCAACTTTTTTCAAAAAGTTATTGTTAGCCCTGATTAGCTAACCTGTACACATGAAAAATTAATAACGGCAATGCCCATAAAAAATAAAATACCCAAATGCTTGTATCTATATAAGAGCGATATGTCATTTACGACCATACCCAAGAAGTGCCATCTCAAAACGAGTGCCAAACAAAATTTATCATCCTCCACCATCCGGGTTGCGTGTATCTTATAACGACTTACCCTACAGAATCTTTCAAAATCGGCTGAACGCCTGGTATTTTGACTCGTTTGATGGTTTTATGAGCTCATTTCTGTCGACAGTTTTATAGCTCAAGCCTCAAACACCCCTTGTTTTTTTTTTTTTTTTTTTTTTAGTCTTATGCCTCAGATTATGGCTGTCTTTTGAAAGGGGGATTGGATATGCTCAAGTACATTCAATGGAAAGTGTGAGTGTGATACAAAAGGAAGGGGTTTTGCGACTGAATTTGGTGGCATGGTAATAGCTGCTGAATTGCTGGGGGCTTGGTTGAACGAAATGCACCACGCATATATTGGCACGAGTCAAAGGGCCAACGAAATTTTGATGGATGTGGAAAATATGTGGTTTTCAACAGGACGGTGCAATGGTTCTTTTGCGCGACGAATTCAATGGACGTGTTATCTCACGTGGTGGCGATGTCAATTGGCCGCCAAGATCATGTGATTTGACACCGTTGGACTTATTTCTTTGGGGTTATTTGAAAGAAAAGGTGAACGTCGATAAGCCAGAAATAATTCAAGAGCTAAAGGATGAGATAATTCAACACATTAACGGCAGAGAACTTCAATCATGCCTCAGCGTCATCGAAAATTTGGACCATCTGATCCGATATTTTGTTCCAAACATAACCATACCAGTGTTATCATAATAAAAAGTAGTGACAATAATTTCCTAAATAGTTTGTGTTTTATTCAAAGTCAAAAAAACCACCCTCTGTTTTCAAATTTGGATTATTGACAGATAGCGGATGCGTCTTGTCGAAATGCCGTGGTAGTTTTGTTTCGCATTGTTTGATATTTTGCTCATAAAAACAATTAGCTAGGTGGCACAGAGTCTACAAATCATTCAGATGGATTACAAAAGCAGTACCAAGAGAAAGTGAAATTTTCTCACTTTCCCGTCTTTTGGTGCTGTGACAGTGACATGAAGTGACCTTGACGAACGACGACAAAACTTGACGTGACTTTTGCTTTAGCTTCTCAGGACTTTAACTGCGACTGTGGAGCCTGAATCACTCCACTATTCCTCGTAAGATCGGCCTAGAGGATAGCCATCGATTGTGTTACGTGCGCGATACACAAAAGCGGTGGGAAGGCCATACTCTGCCAACAACAACCGGCATATTTCGGGATTGTATCGAACCGATATATTTGAAAGATACTGGGATTTGTTTGATAGTTGATATGTAGTTAGTAGTTCCGCGGTTATTTTCCCAGTCTTTTTCAAGTGTATTGGCAAAGGCATTACAAAATTTCAATTTCCTCTTTCTTTCTCTTTCTGTCTTTTCCTTTTAGAGTCCTTATTTTCCGTCCCCGATCAATGTAGAGTAGCTTTCTTCATCTCTTTTTTTATTTTTATTAGAATCTGGCACGAGCCAAAATATTTGTTGAGCTGGGATGTTTTGGAGAAGGGTCAAGAACTACCCCCGTCCGACGAGTTAAGCTGAGCAATCGCAAGCGTGCCGCGACCTCTTCTCCAGCATCGAAGTTGCCCCCGTGGCTTATCTAGACTCACAACAATGGCACAGGGGTCATATAGCTGATGTTGATTGACAAGACTCTTGTCATAGGATCTGAAAGACGACTGAACATACCCTAAGTGAAGCAACAAAACTACGTGAGAAGAAGTAGAGATGTTTTGAAACCGCGAAGAGAGCTAACCGGATATTGTAGATCAACAAATCCTCTGTCGGAGGTGCTTGCCAAACGACTGGACACAAATTAAGCGGAGCAATGAAATTGCGTGAGTGTACCAAGGCATTTGAAATCCTTGAACCCCCGGAGCGAGCCACCTTGATACTGTTGATATACAAAAAATATTGAAATCGGCGTTTGACAGGCGACTGGACATAACCCAAACGGATCAAGGAAGTTTTACCAACGAGATTTATTACAGAGAGTTTAAGACCTTCAAGCAGAAATTTGACTTCATTTAGTATTCCTGGTTTATCCAACCTTGCATGCCCGGTTTGAAGGCTGTTATAGTCGAAAGTTTAATGTTCACAAGTAAAGATATGAAAAATGCAATTAAAGACTCACGGGTAGGTCTTCGCAGTAAAGCGATTTTGACATTGATTTTAGGAATTGCCTTGACGTTGATATTGGCGCTGAAATTGTGCCCAGGTAATGGCAAGATTGTTAAGAAACTGCGGTGTTATCAGCTAAAGAAGAAGAATCGGATCAGCTGGCATTGATTCGCTAGCCTATGAGGACCAAAAACAGATGGATCACTTGATTCTATGTACATCCAAAATCCCTTTTCTTACTGAGCAAAACTTAACTTCTACTACTTACACTTCGTCTCTTTTAAACCTTCTACACCTTAAGCAGCATTTATGACTCAGGACTAGAGGGAGCCTAAGCTTGTCCAAACAGCAAAAGTAAAAGGGTGAAGTCCAGACCATGACCGCTTGGAATGCTAGTTTTAGCATGTACTAGCACATAGTATGAGGGGATTCTTGCACAGGACGTTTGTTACGTAATTTTATGCCAAATATTGTAACTCAAAAAAAAAATCCCGTCCGGTAGACTAGGTGTCTACAATTTCATCAAAATGGGGCTGAGCATAAGATGTAAGAAGCTCAGTTAGGAAGTCCCACCCCAGTATCACGGTATATTACGAAAGTAACATGCTGTGGTACATCCTTGGCTTACAAGATTAATATCTTTGCTTCATTAGGAAACCGAGATCAAACATTAATAAAAGCGATCCACACACTAACAATACCGATGACAAGGATAACAAACCAGCAACGGGTTTCATCGAACTACCAAGCAACTAGCTGGGATGTGCGAATGGGCGGCTATCTGTGTAGTAGACGACCTTTGTCCTAGGCAAAGTGAGGTCAATATTTGCCAAGAGGCAGTAATAGAGATCATTGCTCTGGGTATGGAACTATACGTTCCTCACTCCTTAAAACAAAAAACAAGTTCCAACAAACGATGTTTGAAGTAGCAATGCGCGGAAGTTGTTGCAATAAAAATACAAAAAGGGTGGTGGTTTTAGTGAGTAAAAACCTCACACTATCTACTCTCGGCACGTGCTCATCGTGTTTATGAAAATTTCCACCAGCCCACGGGGAAAAAATGCGCGCAAGTTGTAGCTGCAAAAAAGAAAGCCTTTATGAAAATCGTGCGCAGGTCCATCTGAAGAGAAAAGATTAGTTTCCATCATCTAGCAAAACATAGCCAACCAATCAACAAACGTCTGGCTTGTCTCGTAAGCTGACGGACATTTTGGTCAACGGCAGAAGTAGTCAGTAATACTTTTACCTACTGATGGATAGCTAGCTACATCACCAAAGGAAAAGTGCGACTTATTCCCTAGGATGTTTTCAGGATATAAAACATTTAACCCGGAACTACGACTCGGTTTCACCAACGACAGAGCACGTACTCTTAAGTAAAACCTCGACCTCCAAAAATAAGGCGCATAATGAACACTTGAATTGTAAGAAAGCCACAATACGTGATAGAATTCCACCCATAGTGCATAATAAAATACGCACCCGAACTTGCACCAGGTCCCTGCAAGTTATTTTCCATGTCAGTTGGATTCGAGCAACAGGGGAACTTCCGTCGATCATATTATGATCCATATGATCAACCGATTTGCCGCAGTTGCTCGAATCCAAAGGATTCCTAAAAAATTAAGAAAATGCAAGCTGAAAATAGAGACCCATTGCATTTCTATCCATACCTTCAAAGGTAAAATGGAAGAAACAAAAAACACCGATATTGTCGATTATCTAGAAAGGAATGAAGCAAACGCTCAACTGGAGACCTGGTAAACTATGGGCATCTATGGACAGCTGCAATGGAAAACCATAGTTAATTGAGAGCTTTTCAGAAGACTTTCTAAGACTTTTGAAAGAGTTTGCACAGGGCTTTGACAGCGTGCGGTCTACCTCAAATACTGTGGGTTGCATATTAGTGGTGTATGGCGTTTTCTCCAAGGATCAATTCTGTCAATTCTCTCAATTTTGCAGATCACAGTTCTCTGAAAGCCACTAGTACAGATGACACGTCAAATAACGCTTTCGCAAGTATGCAAACAAATTCTATAAACAAAGACCAAGAAAAAAAGTTTATAGTCGGGTAAGAGATAACCATTCCATAGTTCAACAAGCGGAAATGGAGATACAGTCGTCAAATCAAAAGAATCCATGTATCCATGGCAACCACATGTATCATGTAACCTCTGCTGCCAAATTAGCGGCGTCTAAACGTCTTTACTTTATAAGAGCTAAGAGAATATTGCACACCCACCAGCAAAGTTTTTCTTCCCTAAAAAGCCCAATTATGACCAGGTCTTGAAAAAAAAGAAGATAAATCTGGCATTAACGGGCAGTAAGGGTCTCAAACCCATCTTCTCCCTTAATTTGTGTGGGCGAAGATGACGTTTTTGGCACAACAAATCAAAATTTTAAACTTGAGAAGCTTGTCATGACAGTGTTAGTAGGATGTTGTCACACTTTCGCAATTGTTGGAGCAGTGACAAAATCTTAGGTGATGTGACTAAATGATTTGAAAAAGGCAAACCGGGCTGGTATGGTATGGTATGACATGGTCATACAGATGGCCCAATGCATACAAGAAAAATTGTTCTATAGCGGGTGGTACTAGCACAGCCTGCCATATATGTACAAGGACCAAAAGAGATGTCAAATCTGTTTTAACACTTGTGGACTAGACAAATGCAGGTTACAAGTGAACAAGCCATGGAGGGATACACTCCCCAAGAACGCGGAATAATCGGAGTGGACGATTTTTCGACCAAAACCATAATGAGCGATGAGGCTCATTTCCACCTCAGTGGGTACGTGAGCAAAACTATAGCTTCTGGGGCACGGAAAATCCACGAGTAATGCACGAGGAGCCATTACACCCGCTCAAAGTTACTGCATGGTGCGCTGTTCACGCTGGAGGAGTTATCGGGCCATTTTTTTTTTTTCGAGAACGCCGCTGGTGGTAGGTGCGCGCTAACCGAGTTAACCGAGTTTTTTTTTGCCGCAATCGGACGAATCAGGTCTGGAGGACATGTGGTTCCAACAGGACGGAGCAACGGCACCCACTGCCCGACCTACAACCGATATTCTGAAGGCCAAACAACATCGGATGACTACTTTTGGCTCACCTTGTACTTGCACACCGCCCGCCCGTACCTTGAAGCTGGTGAGCAAAAGTTTCTGTTTTTTTGTTCTCAATGCGTCATCTGTATCACTTTATAATCATTGATGGTATCTACCACAAGGCAACTGCACCAACATCCTGAATACTGTTCTTAGAATTGGTGTTCGTATCCAAAACCCACAGTGAATTGGCTGGACACAAGCGATTCCTCCCTTTCTTCAAATCTGCAGCCATTTGCTCAGCGGAATCTTATAGTTCCGTCTCTTTATTGCAGAAACTGGAAGAGCAGAGGAACTTAATGAAATCATCCCTAGACTTGGTACATATTAAACGATCTGCAGGACACATAGTTGCAGCTCAAAGGCATAATTATAACAACACCAAGCAAACAATTGAATGAACTTCCAGAACGGTTATTTCCAGAACAATAAATCTTGAAAAATTCAATAGCAGGGTCAACAAACTTGTGCAAGCATCATCTCAGGATGCAATTTGTGAGTTAAACGCTCGCCTGACAAAAAAATTTACAAACAAAATCCCATACAAAGTCAACATGAATTGTGCAAGATGTCAGTGTTGATGAGAAACATTGTGTTTCAGTCAAAATTGTTTCGAATAAGTGAAAAGTACTAAATGTACAATGAACAAACAAAAACTCACCAATTGAAACCACCAACTTGAGTTGAAATCGTCAAAATCCATAACGAAAAACAAACCAAACGAGAACCTGGCTTGTGACACTTGCAAACTTACAATCGACGATTCACTTAAATTTAGAAACTCCATCGCTTCAAATAATATTCCACTATATGCTAAAACATTTATTTCAATAAATTAAACAACAAAACATTGAGATTCATACGCGCACATAACTAATTTTGCAATTTTGATTTATTTTTCATGGCGACTATGCACTTGTTACACCAAATGACAGCTGACATGCATCGTGGGCGCGTTCACAAATGCGAACTATTTGGCATGTTGGGTATTCCGCGTTGGCATGCGACGTCATGACTATTAGCAAATTTGTATTGACTACAATTATAATCGGATAGGGAATATTTTTGCAAGGAAAATTTATAAAAGTTTTGACAAAATAAAATCAGTGGACACCGAATTTATGCAAATAGGAAAATTGTGGATGCAAGTTACATTATATCGGTGCTTGAGTTTTTGAAATCGCAGATTCACAGCGTTTCATGATTTTACTTAAACAGTTTTTATTATATGTATATAGACAAAAATATTATATTTATATATTTTAGTTGAGAAATATTTTGTAAATTTTTTGCAGCTCTTTGCATTTTTATGACTCAAGGGAATATGAAGAAGGAAGGTAGCAATGCGGATGCAAATAAGTTTGAAATGACTGTAAGCTATCACATTCGTGAAAAACTCGGATGTGGCTTATGCAGGAATCTCCATATTTATGCGTGAATCCGAAGATATGCTTCGGGGTAAACAGATTTGCAGTGTTGCATGTTAAATGGGTGGAAGGCAACTTGCTATTTAATTTAAGCATTGGTTGCTAAAGTAACGATAGAACAAGATGATGCAGAAGACGGTTAGACAATGTTCGATCGAAACTAAATAGTTCGCTATTCCTATGTCTCCTATCAGTTTTTTCGCATATATAGAGAGAATAATAGTTAAAATATTGCTGCAGGAGCAGAGGCTATTCGTGATTCGTCACCGTTCTCAAGGTTTTCTTATGGAACTTGCGAAATTATTGCTACAGTAGCAGGGACAAGGTAACGACCGTGATCAATCAATTCGCCAGCGTTCTCAAGGTTTTCTTATGGAACTTGCAGCGTATTCTGAAGTGTGATCTTGGTTTGAAGGTGTATAAATCACAGATCGTTCAAACTGGGAAGCCAACTTGCTATTTAATTTAAGCATTGCTTGCTAAAGTAACAAAGCAGAAGACGGTTAGACAATGTTCGATCGAAACTAAATAGTTCGCTATTTTTTTAAGCATTGGTTGCTAAAGTAACAAAGCAGAAGACGGTTAGACAATGTTCGATCGAAACTAAATAGTTCGCTATTTCTAAGATTCCTATCAGTTATTTCGCATATAACGAGAGAATTATAACGAAATTATTGCTACAGTATCAGGGACAAGGTAAAGACCGTGATCAATCAATTCGTCACCGTTCTCAAGGTTTTCTTATGGATCTTGCAGCGTATTCTGATGTCTGATCTTGGATTGATCGTTCAAACTGATTTCCTTTGTTGCATGTTAAATGGGAGGAAGGCAACTTGCTATTTAATTTAAGCATTGGTTGCTACGATAAAACAAGGTGAAGCAGAAAACTTTTAGACGATGTTCGATCGAAACTAACTAGTTTGCTTGTCTCCTATCAGTTATTTCGCATATAATGAGAGAATTATAATGAAAACATTGCTGCAGTAGCAGAGGTTATTCGTAAAGACCGTGATCAGTCAATTCGCCAGCGTTCTCAAGGCTTTCTTATGGAACTTGCAGCGAATTCCGAAGTGTGATCTTGGTATGAAGGTGAATAAATTACAACTCGTTCAAGAATTGAAGCCGACTGACTTTCTTTAACATTTTAATTTCGGTTTGTTGTCATTGGAACAGCTTCAAATTGTTTGCAGCGACGAAACTCATTTTTAGCGTAAAGAGCCTGTCAAATGGACACCAAGATCTTGTGATTTGACACCATTGGATTACTTTATATGGGCGTATGTGAAATTTCCTGGTACCCCGAAACGATTGAAGCTTTGGGCGCCAACATATCTCGTGTTTTTCATTGAATACGTTGCCATATGCTTGAAAGAATGAATGAAATTTGGACCCTCTGCATGGACCATTTAAGATACGGTCGCGGGCAACATTTGAAGGAATTTTTCTTTATATATTAAATGGCATGAACCAAACTAAGGGTGCAGTTATCGCCATGATTGAAAACCATCATGTGAAATTTTCGTTTACTCATTGCGGATTTTTTATAAACTCAACTATTGGTGAGTTGGTTTCCAAACAAAGCTTTTTTTGAGAACATGATTATCCAAAAAATTATTTAATTTTTAATTAGTTTTCGCAACAAAATCTCTTTTATTTCGTTGTACCGAAATGAAACGGAATTTTCCAATGATTCCTACAACAAGCTATGCAGGTAAAATTTCAACTCAATTTAAATTTCCATGAGCTATTACTACAGCCTAACACCTTAAATAAGGATTTCCTCAATACATTGCTGTTTTTTGGCGTTTTCTTTCAAAGAAAAAAGTCAGGAAGATCTTATTGGACCACCTGCAGGCCTGCATTTTAGGCGACTTTGAATAAGTGATCGTTTCAAAGTAAGCAGTTACTACCACACAAACCAAGCATGGGAAGCTTTGAGGTTTCTTCAACGCAAGTGACATTCATGGATAAAGGCTCTAGATTTTGGTTCCTCTTTAATGACAGATGACAGCATTGTGTTTTGGAAGCATTGAGTTGCACTCTGTTTGATTTAACCCATTTGGCAATGATGATAATGTCGAAATTCAATATCTATATGTAAACATATATTTTTCAAAAAGCCCACGTCCGAAGCTCAGGGCCATAGAAAACGAACATGAGAAGCTGATAGTGTCATCAGCAAAGGAAAGAATTGGATTAGGAGTTGCAGACAGAAGTTTTTGTATAAAAGAGGATGAGAATTGGAGACAAAACAGAGCATTGACGAACCCCAGCATATATTTGGTCAGTTGCAATCATCAAACCATACAAAACAACATCAATTTCGAAAGATGATTCAAAACCCAAAGTATACGTTTTTTATCGATTCCAAATGCACGCATTTTTGACAAAAGGACTTGATGCCAAACCATGTGTACCTCTTTGGAAAAATCAAGTGCAACGATCTTGTTATCGCAACCAAAATTAATTGATTGGTTCCACTATACGGAGATGTCACCAAATCACCATTGGACCTGTTGCCGCGCGAAACAATACCACCGGGAAGATTCCGCGTTTCGAGGTATTTGAGAAGCTGACGATTTATCAGCGCTTGAACACAAGGGACGAATCGAACGCAAACATTTTACGCGGCAGTTTATTGCACAAACCATCGCTCCATTGAGCCCAAATATCATCTCTCTACATCAAAATTTAAGGGCCAAAAACTGATAACGTACGGACAGAAAGATAAACTGACTTGGCTACATATATCCATCATTCGATTCAAATGGCAGCCATTCCACGGTGGCGCAAAAGTCATTCTCTTGTCGGAAGGGTCTATAATTTGTTACAGAATGGAGGGGCCCGAATGGTAATCCATTCTAAAGGAAACGGCATAAAAAAAAACAACAACTTGCATTTCAATTCTGACTAATGCTACAAATAGGCTCGGCATTTGTCCTTCCACCAAGACGATATGTCATTCCAAGCCATAGAAAGAATTCTCCAGATGGAGTTAACGCTGGCGTTAACGAATACAGACCAACTTAGGATGGATAAAGTGAGTGCTGTGACATATTCAAACAACAACTTATATAGGATGTGGTTTTGGGGTATTTCGGATTCAGAATGAACAAATTGAATGTCGAAAGCCTGCAATCGCAAGACCTTGCCAAGGTCTTCACAGAAAGCGTATCCCTTAACCTGTCGATTAACACCATACCACCAGCATCTGTTGTCGAAGAACTTGGCAACAATGCCAAAACGCTAATAGATCAGCTGCAACTGACGAGCTAGGCGCTTCTGGCAACCACCACAAAGTAATCTTGCTTTGATGAAAAATGCCAACAGATGTTCGCAGCCAAGAACGAGGCCAACAAGGCTAAGCTAAAGGTATCGACGAGAGCTACCATTGAGCTCTATAGCTATACTAAGAGGGAGGGGAAAAAAATAGCAAGAAAAACGCGCGATCAAGGATATAGAAGGATGCCACCCAAGGAATTATTTTCGCAAGTTTTACCACAGTGCAAAATGACAAAGCCAAGGATACAAGGCTCAAACAGAAGTCTGTCGAGATTAGCAAGGAAATATCGTGGTTGAGACACAATGGAAGTCCCGTGGCTGTTAAAGCCTTTTGCTTATGAGGCTTATAAAATCGCACGCTACCCGAATATAACAGTAAGTCCTAGCAGGGGGGTTGCAGGGGTCCACATGCCCCCACTAATATATAAACTTTGCATACACCCAAACTTGAAGAGAATTCCAATTTCAAATGGCAATAACACCCGCGGATATAAATGCTTTATGGTGGTGGGGCTTATTTCCATTTCGAAAAGGAAATAAGCCCCGCGGATGCCAATTTCTGTTTTTTTTTTTGCAATTTAGCCCCAAGGAGCTTAATTCCTCGGGGGTTACTGCAGTGCATCTAAACTTAAGCTTAACAAAGCTGCCGGAAATGAAGGATGACTTGGTAAGTAATACTTCCACCTGATAAGTCAAATTAGGACGGATAATAGTATGTCTGAAAAATTGAACCTTAGTATCGTTTGACCGCCTGTTGCGCCATGAATCTGAGCTCAACCAACCATAGAGGCATAAGTCTCCTCAACATCGCCTACAAGATACTATCTGCCGTAAACGTGAACGCCTGAAACTGTCTACCAACAACTTGATCGGTCCTTAAAAGGGTTCTTTAAGGCCAGGAAACCGATCAAATCTTCATACTTCGGCAGATTCTGGGAAAAATCTAAGAATTCCGAATCGATTTCAAAGCCACATACGATAGCATTTTGATAGACGAAATATACAGAACCATGACTTGTTTTGGTAGTTTCTTCGGTCCCGTTTGCGTTGACGGGCTATGAAAACGAAGATTTAATCGAGATCTATACAATCAGTACAGCGACATGCCCAAAGTCAAAAAGCTCCACAGTTGATATTAAATATAAGCTAGGATGGTGCAGTGCAATAACCTCAACGGAAATAAGCCCCTTGCCATAAATTCCCCAAAAACAGAAAAAAATTTTTGGAAATGGAAATTATCCCCGCCACCAACGATATTAACACCTGCGGCTATTATTGCCATTTGAAATTCACATTCTTTGCAAGTTTGAATGTGAGTGAGCTGCCCCCCATGCAAAACGCGTGCTTGGGCTTACTGTTGGACTGAGTCTTGGCCTGACTGTTCGATTGAAGGTTGGCCTCACTGTTTAATTGAGGGTTGCGCTCACTGTTGGATTTGTGTTGCGAGCGAGTTTGGATGCATGCAAAGGAGATAAGCCCCACAAGCAAAAGGCATTTACAGCCGCGGGACTTATTTCCATTTCCAAAAAGGCATACGAGGTTTCGAGTCGGCTGCAGTAGAGGAAGACCACGCCTTAAGTGGCGCACATAAGTAAAAACCCACCTCACGCAACCTGAAAAGTGCGCCACTACAGGCAGTTAGCTAAGAACCAGGCTAACTAGAGAGGCATGTTGGTTGAGGCCCAGGGATATTTCGGACTATTACACCACATAAGTAAGGAGGCATTTTGGTGTAGGGATTATGATATGGGGATTTTGGCTTAGGCGCCAAATCTAAGCAAATTTCTTCGATCTTAAGTAAAAAGGAGGAAACGTTTTGTTTGAATGTGCTTCCAAAAACTCATCTCAAAATTAGTGGATTATGCTCAGTGGAGTGCCTTTTTATAATGAAGGATTAAAGCCAACATTAGCAAAGAATGTACAGGGCTGTCTTCCCCAATAGTGGGAGGATAGCAACCTTAATTACAGATTATCTGTCAAAAAATGATTTTGCACTTCAATGGACATCGTTCAAAGGCTTATGGTCTGTAAAGTCACCTTTTGGATAAAAGGTTGAAGCCAATATTGGCCCAAACTATAAAAACACAGTTTATAGCAAGTATGAGCTATAAAAAAACTTTAAAACTCCTCTGCTACTAATCGTTAGCTTTACATTCATTAAAATAGTCAACATTTCAGAACCCATTTCACTGACAACCCTCCTCTTGCCGCAAACCCCCTCAAGGAAGTATAGAAACGTACGGAAACCCATCCTCCATCAGGACACCTATTTGACATCGAATTAATGGTTTCAACTTTACAAACGTTTCCTTTTATTCGAGGTAAATACTGAAACTGGTACTTTCACATCTGGCAGGTGCTGGCCTGCTGCTTGCTTCTCCTGTGGCTTTAGTATTCCTCTACCGTATCCGAGTGCTACACTTGAGGTCGTTCATCGTCGTCGTCGTCGTCGTCGTCGTCGACATAGTAGTCGTTGGCATCCTCATCGATTCCATTGCACGATATGCGTCTTCACCTGGGTAATGGATACCTAGTCTGTGGTTATGGCCACTTCATGGTCCATGACTTTTTCTCCTTTATTCGATGATTTTCCATGGTGTCGTTGCATTCATTTTTCTTCTCTCTCTCTCTCTCTCTTTCTGTTTACCTTGGTTGCTTCATCCTCTGTACTGTCGGTAAGTGGTGCGCGCGCGCGCGCGTTTCCATTTCACGTTAATTTATTTTATTCCAAGAGTTCTTTGCCGTGCTGTTCTTTTCCTTTAGGTAACACTGTATGGATGGTGTATCGCTACCTCAGCTTGTCTATGTATACTTTATGATTCGGTTTGTGAAGCGGCCGGCCAAGCCAATCCAATCCAATGCAGCCCTCCAAGACGGAAGAACCACACACCAAAGAGGAGAAAAAGTCTCTTCCTTATGGTCAATCTACCTCTAGAAATAAAGTATTAGCCAAATGGAGGAGCAGCTGCATAGGGACAGACCTCGAATGATGCTGCTAGCTAGCTCCTCATCGACGACTGCATAGACTGGTGTAGGGTACTGGTTACTTAAACTGATAATTTGCCTCGTTTTTGCTACCCGCTGCCGGACCTGGTGCTGGTGGTGATGCTGATGATGCTGTTGCTGTTGAGTTTTTCCTCTTCGTTATGTTTTCCTGTTTTCCAATCAGAAGTGCTGCGGGAATGGTGGATCCTTCGTATTCTCCATGGCCGGCAAGTGTTTGTGTGTTGTTCTTGCTGCTGCTGCTGCCTGCTATTATTATTTTTATTGGCGACGATGCCATCATCGTTCGTTCTTGAATCAACTGCCTCCCTGGTCGCACTTTAGCCAGAGATCGACTCTCTACTCTCGAGTCAACCAAGTTCATTTCCCTCTGCCGATTTACATATTGGCCAGTGTTTCCGTCGCCGCCGCCACCTCCTCTTCCCACATCGATGTTATGCCCAGTTAAGGGCCATTTTCCAGGTTGGGTTTTCCTTATGGATTTGAATATATGGTGCAAGGGGTTTCAGGGCTTCTTCCCTCCTAAATAAATTCCTTTCAGCTAAATGGAGATATTTATGGATCAGAGTTGGCAAAAAAGAAAAACAACAACAACGGCACAAAAATTGTGAATATATTGGTTCTTGCAGGTTTCCTTACAACCACCACAAAAAAAAAAAAAAAAAGAATGAAAGAAGGAATGGACATCGGATATTGGTCCGGTTCGCTATGCGCTGAGGGAAGAATACCAGTTTTGTCCAGTTCGCTAACATTCAGAGAATTGTAGGAGTAGTTTTGAGTTTACAGTTTTTTGTCCACATTGCTTCTTTTTTTGTTGTTGTTGTTGTTGTTGTTGGTGGTGGCTCTGCAAATACACAGAGGCTACTGGTGTGTACTTAAAGATCTAAACGTAGTTATTTATGGCCTCGGTACCTTAACTTGGGTGATTACGGGTTCTATGCTCATGCGGTAATAAATCAAGTTCAGTTCTTTTTACAGTTTTATGCTGATAAATAACATGTTTCGACTGGGCTCATAAAAGGCGAGTATTTTCGAAATGTTCTTATCCTAGGTTTGCATGGCAAGAAGTGGATTGGTGTGCTGTAAAATGAGAGGAAATTGGACAAGTCGAATATTGGAGGTAATATAGCCTGACGAGAGCCAAGTCGTTATTGCTATTCAGTTGCACGCATTTAAGTGTTTTAGTGTGAGTTGGGACATCCTGTGGATGTAGGATTGTTAAGGGGTGGACATATTGCAATATAAATGATGGAGGTCAGGTGTTAAGGCTCAAGGTTTGAGTCGTAATGTGAAGGAAATCAGAATTCTTGAGGGTTCAGGCATTTGGATATTCGACATGACTGTATGACGATTACTGTTGACCCTGGCAGTAAGCCATCAGAAAGGTCATCAAGCCATCAAGTTTTACTGCTACAACACAACGACAAAAAACGATGACCCCGAGGAGGAATAGCGAAAGGTCCTGGTGGCCATCATTTTTAGGTGCAAGAATTAGTTGTAAACAAAGAAGAGTAACACCTAACACTAACACCACGACCTGGAGAAATCCGGCAATTTTAAGAAAATTAAATGAAAGGGGCTTAGAAAAATCGTAGTCAGGGAACTAGATACATGCAACCTGGATTTCTACAACTGGAAATATTTTCTGTGGTTTTACCAAGAGGTAAAGCATAGAAAAACAAAACAGAGTCCTGTCTAGCTAAGAAAAAAAATAAAAATATCACACATTAACTGTTCATAGTGCGCTTCAATCCTAGCTAGTATCTCCGAACTTTTTTTTTTTTTGCCACAAAAAAATAAGATGCGCTACCATACGATTTCTTCAATTCCGTTTTGTAGAGATAGAGTGTAGACCAGGTGTAAATAGGGGGGCACCATCTTTTCTTTTCAAAATCATAGGTTATTTTGACCTTTACAGCTCCACTCGAAATCTTGACAGAATGTCAGTTACCTCCGCCGAACCAAATGAGTCACTTTATGCTTGGACAACGTCGCGAAATATTGATAAAATATGTCCAAAGTCCCGATGGTTAATGCAAAGAACTGCCGCGCAGAAGGTCTGGCAACACCTAAAATGAATTTTCACCGGCCCTTCCCTCGTGACGATCTGACAAATCATCCGAGTTGTATCAATTGTCAGGAAAAGCTTATCTCAACTTCGCCGTTCAGAATCGGCATAAAACAGGAGTTCCTGCCATCGTACTAGATGTACACACGCACACTTGAATAGTTGCGAGAAAGCTCGTCCCTGGGTCGAGCCTGTTGCGCTCGCATTTTTGCCTTTTTATTTCCAAAATGAGTGTTGTGCAGCCCAAATCAAGTTTTGACTGAAATAAAGCACCCACCGAGCCGAGCCTGCTGTTCGTGCAAAAAATTCGCGAGAATGGTATGCTAGTGGACAACACTTATGGTCCACGTCGTCGTAGTGAGACTCAATTCACGAACATCGATCTTAACAGCTAAACCTTGCAAGCACTAGTCTGAGAAAAATTCTGCACAAATATTTCGTATTATTCGCTAACAAGATCCAATTGACTAAGCAATTGAAGGCTCACGACCAACCGCTGGGTTATCGCTTCGAAGTTTGGGGCTTAGAGCAGCTTGAATTGGACAAGGATTGAGGGCGAAAAAAACATATTTTCTGACGAGGCGCATTTTGATCTCGGAGGCAAACAAAATTGCCGCAACTGGGGATCAAGAAACCGGCAAGGTATTTTCGAGAAGCCGATGGATACAAAGAGTGTGACAATTTGGTGCTTATTGTGGAGTGGTGGCATCATTGGACCAATTGTCTTCGTAAACAACGTTTCGGTCAACCGTGGGGGATACAGAGCCATGTTCACATTTTTTTTTTACTCGCAATACTGCAAAATGAATTTGGACGACCTCTGGTTCATGTAGGATGGCGCGCCATGACAGACAACCCATACCAATATCACTGTTTTTCGCACCGAATTCCCAAATGATGTTATCACCCATTTTGGCGATGTCAGTTGGACGCCTCGGAGCTGGCATTTGACCCCTTTAAACTTTTTTTTATTGTGAGGAACCGTCACGGACCATAAGGCCAATATAATCCTAGCAAATCCGTGAGCTACAGCCCGTTACCATCAATAAGGTCTTGGAAAATTGAAGTGACAGAATGTGCTAAAGCGAAGCCAGCCAAGGCAGTCACTTGAATGACGTTGTGTTCCATAATTAATGAGAATGTTTGCTCTTGCTAATTAACTCTACGGGCTTTACAGTGAAATAGCCTTGAATTCAGCGGCTGAGATGGCTCGGACAACAGAGGAAAAAACGATATAGCTAGGATTGATTTTACAAGCTCCTTGAAAAAACCTATTAGCGACTACTGAAGTACGATGTTAAAATCGTGCTGGGAGATTTTAACGCAAAGGTAGGAAGAGAAGACATCTTTAGCAATATTGTAGGAAAACATAGCCCACACGACACACGTCTGGTGACGGACTTAGACTAATTGACTTCGCTATGGAACGAAATGCCACTACAGTCAGCACACGGTTTCCTCATCACGATATCCCTAAGGGGATATGGCGATCTCCAGATCAACGAATGGTCAACCAAATTGATCACATTGCGATAGACAAGATACAGGCAAACGTATTTTGGATGTCCGGACATTTCGAGGAGCTACCATCGACTCGTACCACTACCTTGTTGCAGCCAAGGTTAGAATGCGGATATCGAACCCACTACAACAATTCAGAAGTATTGGGATTGCAAGAGACCGCCAAGCCCTTCGCAGAACGCGTGTCGCTTAACCTCTACCATGCCACCAGCAACGAATGTCAAAGAACATTGCCAACGATGCCAACAAGCTATTAGCTCAGCCGCAACTGATAAGCTTCTCGAGCCTACCAGTAAGAAATCGCTGGTTTGATGGGAAATGCCGACAGATGCTCACAGCAAAGAAGACCTACAGGGCTAATCTGCAGGTGAAAACGAAAGCTGCCGTTGAGCTTTATAGGCGAAGAAGAAGGGTAGAACGCCGTCTATTCAGAAAGAAGAAAAATGAGCGCCCGATCGACGATATAGAGAGGTGCCACTCCAGGAACGATGTTCGCAAGTTCTACTAAAGTGTAAGACGTCAAAGCCAAGGATACAAGGCTCGAACAGAATCCTGTCGACATGAACAAGGAAATATATCGTAGTTGAGACACAGTCGATGCTGAGGACATGGAAGAACCACTTCTGAAGACTGTTAGACGGCGATGATTAACAATATCTGGCTGTCAAGTAAAACGAACCATTCAATTCTAGTAACGTCAGTGAAAACTGCCAGTCAGCCGGCCTAAGTGAAGTGAGGATAGGAATAGCTAAACTCAAGCTTAACAAGGCTTCCTGCTAAGCTTTTTACAGCCGGTGGAGATGACTTGGTACGTAAAATCCACCAACTCATAGGCAAAATCCGGTGAGATGAAAGTATGCCTGGAAATGAAACCTAAGCGACGATTATTTGGAACACAAAGGATACAAGATCTTATCCGTTTTGTAAACCTCACAGGCTGGATCTAGAAACCGCCTGTATCACATCCACAACAACAATCATAATAAAGGTCCACGAGCCGTGGTTATAAAAAGGCACATAAGTGCTATTTGAGCTCATGCCGAACCGCCACTTCTATCTACCTTGCATGATGCGAAAAAAAGATGACCACCTGCGCCATTTATAGAGGTAGAAGTCTTCTCAACACCGCCTACAAGACGCTTTCTGCCGTAATATATGAACGCCTGAAACCGTTTACCAACAACCTGATCGGCCCTCATCAGTGTGGCCAGGAAAGTCCATAACTGATCCAATTTTCATACCTCGGCAGATCCTGGAAAAAACCCAAGAAGTCCAAATCGATACCCACCACCTATTCATATTGAAATCGCATAAGACAGCATTTATAGAGACAGACTATACCGAGCCATATCTAGTTTTGGTATACCGCCCAAACTTGTACGTTTGTGTAGGATGACGTTGGAGAATTCTCCCTGCTCCATAAGGTTTTCGATGCCAAAAAAGGATTTAGGCAAGGCAATGCGCTGTCATGCGACTTCGTCAGTTTGATTCTTGAGAGGATTGTGCAAACATCCCGAGCCAACACCAGAGGCACAATCTTCCAAAAATCGGTACAATTGCTAGCATGGGCCGACGATATTGACATCATTGGTAGGATCCAACGTGATGTCATAACCACGTTTGCTAGTACACAGAAGGAAGCGGCAAAAATGGGTTTAGCAGTAAACAAGGGTAAGACTAAGTATATGCTGTGAAGACGAAAGGATACACAACATCGACGAATTGGACAGAATGTGACCATTGACAGATATAACTTTGAGGTAGTACGAGACTTTGTCTACCTCGGCTCCGCTATTAACTCTGACAACACATCTCTTCAGAAATTCAAAGAAAAGCTACTCTTGCCAACCGCTGTTTCTACGGGCTAAGAAGACAATTTGGTAGTTAATCCCTCACTTGAACTACTAAGGAGATCCTATATAAGACCCTGATCATCCCAGTCTTCCTCTACGGCGCTGAATCATGGACCGTCTCAAAAGCGGATGAAGAAATCCTTGGTCGATTCGAGAGGAAAATTCTTCGAAAAACGTTCGGTCCCGTTTTCGTTGACGGCCTACGGCGGCGAAGATTTAACCAATACCTATACGAGCTGTACGGAGACATGCCCCTGGTCGAAAAACTCCGCAATGGACTTTTAAGATGGCTAGGACATTTAGAAGCAATGGACACCAATACTACGGCTCGCAGAGTCTTCGATTCCCAGCCAGACGTCGGACGCAGTAGGGGAAGACCTCGCCTTAAGATGGCTAGGACATGTAACAAGAATGGGCATCAGTACTCTGGTTCGCAGTATTCCGATTCTCAGGCAGATATCGGACGCAGTAGAGGAAGACCTCGCGCAACTGGATTCAGTTAGCTAACGATCGGGTTAGTTGGAGAGGCATGTTGGTTGAGGCCGAGGTTTATTCCGGACTGTAGCGCCACTTAAGTAAGTATAAAATTAAGTCCCAAGACGTGTATGAATGCGTTAATCTCGAGATCTGCTGAAAGGATTTCGACTCTCTAGAAATGCAATAGTGTATTCAAAATTGCTCCTTAAAGGAGCTGAGCATTCGAGGAGCATACGAGGTCAGAAAGTGGCAGAAATCACATCCCGGCGATTTGGGAGGCGCACTTAAGGAGGTTTTGGGACCATAAACTGGGTTTTGGGGCAATTAATTGGGTTTTACGGGACAAATAAATGAAAATTTATCCTTCCAAGTAACTTATTAGTCATTTGGTAGGTCCCTCCTTGATGTGAAAAATGTTTGTGCAGGTTCTAGACCAAAATACCACACTGTGCGTCATCTGAAAGCACTATCGATACACACGTCTTGCTAAACTTTAAAATTATTCTCTCAGTCTCATAAGTGTAGAGATACATAAAACACCCTATGACCTGCACAATTGCACACATTGTCATACAAAAAAAAATGAACACATTCCTGTTCAATAGCAACAAGCCAAAGAGTTAACTCCCTTAACACCAATTGCACCTGCTGCCATCACGGAATCTGCAAACAAAAATATTTCCTTCCACAATGTGTGTGTGTATGTGGATGAAAAACAAACAGATGAAGATGAATGAATGCCTCGAACTGTTACCCAAGATACATGCATTGCTTGGTCGCCCTTCCCTCTTCACACCCTCTAACCAGAACACCATCTAACACCATCTAACACCATCTGCTTCTATCTCCTTAACATCTCCCAGGTTGACTCCTTCCTGTCGCGTCTGTGGCTGTACTGTGCCCGTGTTTGCACGAGTATCTTCCCAACAGCGCGACCTGTTAGGAGTGATAATGAAATCCAAAAAATTGTCACAAAAAATTATGCAAACAATTTAGAACTTCTGCTTCAAAGATTTTCGCAACTTTTTTTTGTTGTTTTTTGCTAAAACGAAGATGAAATTCGCGTCCAGCTTGAAGGAGATGCCAGAGCCACGACACCAACCAAGAATATGTCGGGAGGAAGTGCTAATTAAATAAAACAGTTAACCGCCTTCTATCCTAATGGGTGAAGATACACATCGTACATAATACAGTTACACAGAGGATTTCAATTGAAATCCTGTTTTGGAATGCGGATTTGACTTTGCCGCATGTTGCAGGGCTTTTCGTTTGAAAATCATCGAGGTTAGAGTATGGGGATTTGATGGATGATTACACGTGGAGATGGCAACACATGAGAGTGGGATATACTGAAGGAATACCTTCGAAAGGGGGGGACGGTTATTGATGAAATGAAGAATAATGTACCTGGGATACATGAGAAAAAAGTACCTCGGTTTATATTAATTTGTCCAAGCTTAGGTAGCACAAGGACAACACGACCAGAAACGTAGTCTGTTTTGGCATTGTGATTGATGAATTTTTAGCTGAAATCAAGTTGGGAATGCGGAAATCCAGTACGACAGCAGTAACGATATGCTGTGAACAAATTTAATGTCGAAGGGCGTAATCACATGAGACCGCTATTGCAGGCCTTGTATGGGAAGCATATCCCTTAGTCAGCAAATTAATCCATTAGGCAGAGAATTATGGGCGGGTTTACATCCACTGATCAACAGGTGCAATAGGCTCGTTAGTACCCAGGGCCGAGCTTTCTCACAAACATTCGTGTGTGCGTGTGTACTTCTTGCACGATGGTAGAAAAATATCGGTTTTGACGAAAAAGGCTGATGAACACCCGCCATGGAAGGGGCCTAGAAGGAAAAGCCAACTATTGCTGATGGAGGTAAAGAGCACTTGCGGCAAAGCACCAGTTTTTCAAAAATAAAATGAAAAGCACGCGAGAAATAATTTTTTGGATGTCACTTCTGGAATGACGTTTGGAAGTTTGAACCAAATGCGAGACGTCAATGCCTTACAAGCACATAGAGAGTAGAATCCTGTCGGATTAAACCACGGTTTTAGCTTTATTTCAATACACGGGGCACGACTAAGATTGGCGCCAAAATTGCTTAAGATTCCACCTAAACTTATCTCACAGCCAAAGCAGGCACAAACAAAGAAAAAAAAAATTTAAACAAATACCGCGGCCATTAAAAATGCGATCGGATATTGTACACCCAAAACCAAACGTACAAACATATTCCGAAGCTGCAGCAACTTACTGGCCAACTGATGTTACAAAAATACCAGATTTGATCGATTTTTTTCATAGTTTTGACATTGACATCACAGTACTTCGCACATGAATGCAACGAATTACAGACACATAACAGCACTGGCGATTGAGGCCATCGGCTGGGACAGATCAAGACATTTATACAACAGAGATAGACGGATAGATACATAGAAGGAAAGTTGAATCAAAGTTGAAGAAATCTTCGACCTTTTCTCTGATTCTTCTCCGGACATTCTAACAACAAGCAAGGCATCATTAGAAATGAAAACCCACCCAGGCTAACAAACCGGAAAACCAAATATGAAGGCTTCAAGCCGGATATTTATCTGATATTCGAATGGGTGTATCGCTTAGATCCCTATTGGACTTCGAAGTCGCGGTTGACTCCTTTCCTTTGTCCATACCGCATGAATACTCCTCGGCAACGACGAAATAGTGAGCTATAGTCACCTCAAGTACCCACGGGAAATAAAATATTTGGTTAGACAAAACAGAAAACCCCGTAAAAGATGACACGAAACTCGTGCCCCACAAGATAAAACATCTCAATCGGTTCAGTAACTTCCGATTGATTTCGATTGAAATTTTTTAAAACCACCCAGTAGAGACCTATCTGCACAGCCTACCCGCTGGAAAGGAATCGAATTATTCACTTTGAAAAGCAATTTAAGTCATAAATCGACCAAAAAACGCTGTCACACCAACTCTAGGGTAACTCAAGACGTTTGGGCAAAAAAGCGATTAGGAAAAATCAGACTTTTTGACATTTAAGGAAACTTTGAGGCAATTTGATGGTCCAGTGCGATATGAAAACATTTATGTATCCGAGACCGCAACCGATCACAATATAGTTTGGTATGCAAGTATTGCCGAGCTTGAAGGGGAAACACAGAAACTAAAGCCTAAAATAATCCGTGTTATGACCTGATTGGTGCCGTGACATAAGGCCAAACGTAATTAATAAATTTGGGATTATGTCGCTTTACAAAAGTGACATAAGAAAAAAATTTTAGCATTTGGCATTATGAAACTTCGATAAAGCGACATTAGGCCAAATGAGGAAAGTGACATAAAGCCAAAAAAAGTATCTCTACTTGGATCAATGGGAGCTCAGCTCCATTGATCCAAGTAGAGATACTTTTCCAAATAGCCTTTTTTGATAGATCACGTGTGAGTCGTGTCATGCTGTCATGTTATTTTTGTTTAGTATTGTTTGGCATTTCATAATGGAAAGACTTACACGTGAACAACGTTTACAAATTGTTCAAATTTATTATGAAAATTCACGTTCTGTGAGGAATGTGTTTCGTGCACTTCGCTCAACTTATGGTCAACATAATCGGCCTACTGAGCGTACTATTCGCAACACCAGACCCAGCATTCATTATTGGAATAATATTCGACCGAATAGACCACGTCCAGCACGCTGTGAAGAAAATATAGCGGCCGTAGCTGAGAGTGTACACGAAGACCGTAGAGAGTCGATTCGGCGCCGTTCGCAGCAACTCGGACTGACGTATGGAACGACTTGGCGCATTTTACGTAAAGATCTTAAATTGAAAGCGTACAAAATACAGCTTGTGCAACAACTGAAGCCGCTCGACCTTCCCAAGTGACATCGCTTCGCTCTATGGGCTCTTGAAAAGTTCCAAGAAGATCCGACGTTTTCGAGGCAAATTTTGTTTGGCGATGACGCCCATTTCTGGCTCAATGGGTATGTAAACAAACAAAATTGCCACATTTGGGACGAAGAGCAACCTGAAGAGATTGAAGAACTGCCACTTCATCCAGAAAAAAGAACGGTTTGCTGTGGTTTGTGGGCCGGTGGAATCATCGGTCCATATTTCTTTAAAAATTATGCCGGTGCGAGCGTAACCGTCAATGGCTACCGTTATCGTTCCATGATAACAGACTATTTGATGCCTGAAATTGAAGCTCGTGATATCGGCGCCACTTCCCACACATCGCATCAATCAATGGACTTATTGAGAAAACTTTTCGGTGAGCACATAATTTCACGTTTTGGGCCGGTCGATTGGCCACCAAGATCGTGTGATATCACCCCGTTAGACTTTTTCCTGTGGGGATATTTAAAGTCAAAAGCTTATGCCGACAAACCCGCTTCGATTCAGGCCTTGGAGGAAAACATCACGCGTGTCATTCGCCAGTTACGCGAAATGCTCGAACGAGTGATCGAAAATTGGACTCAACGGATGGACCATCTGCGACGTAGCAACGGCCAACATTTGATAGACATAATCTTCAAAAAATAAATGCCAAAGAATGTTCTTTCAAATGATAACAAACATTCTCCGTTAAATTTGAATTTTCTGTGCTTTTTTCTTTAAAAAAAAAGTAGAAAACCTCGAAAGGGATCACCCTTTATAATACTGTCAACATGTTGTACCTCAGGTATGATTGGAAAAGGTAGAAACCAAATACAAACAAATCCTATAAAACAAAGCCCTATCGAGGTGTCCGTTGCAAGAAACAAAAATAAATTGACTTACAATCGCGTTATAAACGGAATCTCTCAATTCTTGGTCGGACTACTTAGGAAGAAACGCGTAGCTGTAAAAAATTGTTGACTTCACAAGTTATGCCGCGCTGCACGATATTGTGAGTAAATTTTCGTCGAAAGATCTCTTCGAAATGCTAATCAGATAGGAAACCCCGGAAGAAGATTCTCCGATTTCGAATAAATCGGAAAAAATTGCGAACCCATACCTCGGCAGGGCTGAATGTATATTGTATGCATAGAGGGATTTGTGAATGGTACTCACTTCTTACTCCGCCGATGTCATCCAGTTAGCCAAGGGAAAAAACCAAAAACAGTACGAACGCAAAAAAAAACCGTAGCACCAGTGAACCTTAACCACTACACAAACCAAGAAAAAAAAACACACACACTGTGGGAAAACCCAATTAGAAAAAAAAGACCAAGATGGACATTTCAGATAGCAAGATCGAACTTTCAAGATCAATCAAATATTTTCCTTCTGTAGGCTACTTCACTTCACTTACATTTTCAACTTATTTGACATTATTTTCCACTTGATTATTCCATTTGTTGGTGCTTGTACATTCATTTAAATTTTTTTCGATCGCGAACCGATTTGCCCAAACCCGAGCCACCCGCAGTCCTAATCCTCACTAAACTGGCCATCGACTGATTTCGGGAGAGCAAATTTTATTATTCGCAAAACATGCTGTAACACGAATTGGGCGAATGTGCTCTTCGTAAGCTTTGGTTGAGAACGCATTGGATGAGGAGCGTCAAATTTCTCCACATGCACTTGTTGCTCTAGCTCAACACCGAAGGGCAACAGCTTTGGTGAGAACCAAAAAGCTACAAAAGACAGTTTACGTCAGAGCTCAAAAAATTTTTTTTTTCAACTCTCCTTGACCGCTCTTGTTTTGTAAGAGTTTAGTAAAATAATAAAATTTTGGGAAAAGAGATGGAGATCGTGGGAGTTGTCAGATTGTCAGCATTAGGGATGTTAAAGATTCACTTTGCAAAATGTTTACAACCATCATGATCTCAACATGTATAAATGTGACATGTTGAGATCGGTTTTTGTGAGGCAACATTTTTCTCAATCAGCCCAATCGAGGTATTCGTTAAAAGAATTTACGAAACGAATGCCAGTTCCGATGGGAACTCAGTTTACCATCAAAGTATCCGTTGCGGAACAAAATAATTGAGGCATACATTCGAGTACGTTTGACAATCTGTCAGTTACGTAATTTTTTTAATGTGAAAAGTGAGTGAAAATAAATTTAAACAAATATTTCTTGTTGCGCTCTTGTGGTTTTTTTCTGTGGCACGATTTTGTAGTAACACCCAAAATAATTTTATTTTTTATTTTAATCATGATTTCGGGTGGTTTCTAAGAATTCCGCAACAATTTTTCATTAGAGAACTTCCGAAGAATTGTTGACTTAACGCATTAAGCCGTCGTCGTGCGATATATTTCGTCGGAAGAACTGTTTGAAATGCAAATCCGAACGGATACCTCCGATATCGAACAAATCGGAGAAAATTTTGTTCGGAGTGGATACGTCGATAGGGGTGAATATGTATAGGGTGTGCCATCTTTTATGTCGGTGTGTGAATATTCAACTTTCGATATTTTCCAACCGACTGACTTGGGAATACATGTTTTTGAAAAGTCAATTCAGTATAATTTTAGTGAATGACACAGTAATGGTTGGGTGTTGTAGAACGAGGGTAGACTCTGATAGGCTTTAACTTGGCTATGCCGCCCAGTGGTTGTAACTCTGTGGTAACCATCAGGTACTGGTCCCATCCAACCGGATTTGTCTTGCTTAAAGATAAGTGCAAGTGTTGATCACAACGAAGAACAGCCGCACTATGAAGAGCCAATGGCATGGAAAGAATACCCGGACTGCTGTCCCAGGCGAACCTAGACAAGCTGCTTCGACATATTCGGACAACAGGTTATCCAGGAATTTCAAGGGTAACTCAGGCCCCTTGAACAGAGATGAGAACATTAAACAGGAGAGGTGCCAGCGAACAACTAGCTGAAATCCAAGACTGCTACAAAGCAGACATTACCGCCATCCAGGAAATACGATGTGATGGACCGGGCAAAACGAGGATGAAAAACTGTGACATCTAATACGGACCGTGTTATAGTGATCAGAAACAGCGACTACTTGGATGCGGATGTGTGCCAGTGCCAGACTTAGGCAAGAAGTCTTATGTTTCCAAGACATTAACGATTGCAACAATCCACATCAAGTCCAAATTCGCTAACATAAGCCAAAAATGAGCTCATGCCCCAACGGAGGAAAAAGATGATATAGCTAAGGATTACGGATTAAGGATTCCATGAGCTCCTTGACAAAACCTATGAGCGACTACCGAAGTACGATGTTGTAATCGTGGTGTGAGATTTTAACGCAAAGGTAGGAAGAGGAGATATTTTTAGCAGTATTGTCGGAAACCATAGCCTACACGACAACACGTCTGGTAACGGACGTAGGCTAACTGACTTCGCTGCGGAACGAAATGCCAATATAGCCAGAACATGGTTTCCTCACCTTAATATCCATAAGGGACACGGCGGTCTCCAGATCAACGAACGGTCAACCAAATTGATCACATTGCGATAGACAAAAGACTCGCATCCAGTATTTTGGATGTCCCAACATTCCGAGGAGCTAACATCGACTCGGACCACTACCTTGTTGCAGCCAAGGTAAGAATGTGGATACCCCCCCATTCCACAAAAATCCAGAAATACTATGAAAATCGCAAGAGACAGCCAAAGCCTTCGGGCAACGCGTATCCCTTAACATCTCGATTAACACCATACCATCAGCACCTAAAGGCGAAGAACAATGGCAACGATTCCAAGAAGCCATTAGATCAGCCGCAACTGACGGGGTGGGTTTCTCCCGCCCATCAACAAGATACCCTTGGTTGGATGAAGAATGCCGACAGATGCTCACAGCAAAGACAGAAACCTACAGGGCTAAGCTGCAGGAGAAGACGAGAGCTGCCATTGAGCTCTATAGGCTAAGAAGGAAGGCAGAACACTCCCATTTCAGAAAAAAGGAAAATTGGGAAAGAAAAGCGCTGAATCGAGGATATAGATAGGTGTCACTCCAGGAATGATGTTCGCAAGTTTTAAGAAAGTGTAAAACGTCAAGGGCTCGAATAGAATCCAGTAGAGACGAACAAGGAAATATGCTGAGAATATGAAAAACTTCATCTGCAGACTGTTAAACGGCGATGTCGAACAATACCTCGCTGTCAGGCAGAACGAACCATTTAACATTGGCGACAAAAACAAACCTCCCGACCTAATTGAAGTGAGGATAGCAATATATAAACTCAAGCTAAACAATTCTTCAAAAAATTATGGCCTTCCCGCTGAGCTTTATAAAGCCGGAGATGACTTGGTAAGTAACATCCACCAACTAATAAGCCAAATTTGGGAGGCTGAGAGTATATATATCTGAACAATAGAACCTTAGCATCGTTTGCTCGATCCACAAAAAAGACGTTCTAAACTGCGCCAACCACAGAGACTAAAGCCTTCTCAACATCGCCTACAAGATCCTATCTGTCGTAGGATATGAACACCTGAAACCGTTTACAAACTACTTGATCGGCCCTTATCAGTGTTTTTTTTTTTTGCCAGGAGTGTCCACAACTGTTCAAATCTTCACACTTCCGCAGATCCTGGAAAAAAACCCAAAAATTTCAAGTCGATCGATTTCAAGGCCGCATACG
This sequence comes from Rhingia rostrata, assembly GCA_949824845.1. Classification (NCBI taxonomy): domain Eukaryota; kingdom Metazoa; phylum Arthropoda; class Insecta; order Diptera; family Syrphidae; genus Rhingia; species Rhingia rostrata. Next base: position 79,659,938 of record OX463757.1, on the reverse strand, counting down.
ACAGCATTTATAGAGACGAACTGCACAGACCTTTGTCGAGTTTTGGTATATCGTCAATACCGTCTGTGTAGGATGACGATGGAGAATTCCCGCTGCTCCATCAGGGTCGGAATAGACCTCACCGACAAAACAGGATTTAGGCTGTCATGTAACTTCTTCAGTCTCATTCTTGAGAAGATTGTGTAAAACTCCCAAGCCAACACCAGAGTCACAATCTTCCATATATCAGTGCAACTACTAAAATACGCCGACGAGATTAACATCATTAGTAGGACACAACGTGATGTCATAGCCAGGTTTGCTAGTATAGAGAAGGAAGAGGCGAAAATGGGTTCAGCAGTAAATGAGGGCAAGACGAAGTATATGCTGTCAGCACGAAAGGACACACAACATCGACGAATGTTGACGGGCTATGGAGACGAAGATATACACAAGAACTACACGAGCTGTACAGCCACTTGCCACTGGTCAAAAAACTCCGCATTGGACGTTTAAGATGACTCCCGCTCGCAGAGTCTTTGATTCCCAGCCAGATGTCGGACGCAGTAGAGGATGACCTCGCCTTAAGTGGCGCGCACAAGAAGAAACCGACCTCAACCAAATTGGAGTGCGCAACTGGAGGCAGTTAGCTAAGGACCGGGCTATTTGGAGAGGCATGTTGGTTGAGGCCCAGGTTCATTCCGGACTGTAGCGCCACTTAACCCTTTCGCTATTTTGATGTCATATGGCAACGCAGAAGTTGTAATGCGCATAATATCTATTTCTGTATATTTTTTTGCGTTCCGTTTTCTTCTCAATATTTTGCACCTTCTACGGAAACAATGGAGTGAAGTCATTTGATTTCGGTTCGCATTTAGTGTTCTCTTAGCTGTCGTGCAAGAAGGTACTATGCAATGAGTGTGATTTTTCTCCTCAGGAAACTACTTTTATTATTTATTATTTCGTGGGATAATCATAAAAAAATTTAAATTTTTTAATTCCTTTTCGTCGATATATATCAGAAGCACTATTTAAAAATAAAAATCGGTGCAGACTTTTGATTCTTTTGATTAGACATCATTTTTGTTTTTATGTGTTGCCATTTGGCATCAAATTTATTTTGAGGTGTTCTTTAAGGCACTATTTCGCTGAATATAATTGATTGACATTGACATCACAGTACTTCGCACATGAATGCAACGAACTACAGACACATAACAGCACTGGCGACTGAGGCCATCGGCTGGGACAGATCAAGACATTTATACAACAGAGAGAGACAGATAGACAGATAGACACATAGAAGGAAAGCCATATAACATAAGCAGAGGAGGAGACATAGACCTATATTGTCTCATATTATCGCACAGGTGGCCTCAGATAAGCAGGCGATTTTTGTAGAAAAAAAAATGCTGCCGAAGCTGGAGCTTGAACCCGCAGCGTTTGGCTTAGCAGTCAACTATACTGAGCCATGGCCACCTGCTGCTTCAAACAGTGTGGCGCGCCATGTCACACAGCCCTTGCCACAATCGATCTTTTGCACACCAAATTCCCAAATCGTGTTGTCATCCGTCTTGGCGATGGACGCCTCGGAGCTGCGATTTGACCATTTTAGACTTTTTTTTTGTGGGGGGAACCGTGAAAGCCCGATGTTATGGCAACAATCCGGAAACGACTCAAGCACTTAAGGCCAATAACATCTAAGCAATCCGTGAGCTACAGCCCGAAACCATCAACAAGGTTTTGAAAAAAAAAAAACGAACAGCTGTTACAAACTCCAAGCCCTCAAGTCGTTCACTTAAGGGTTGCAGTAGAATTTTGCGGCCTTTTTAAAAAATAAGATCTTCTGAAAGTCGTTGACTTCGAATTCTCTCAGTAACGAGTTTTTTTTAAAACGTCCCGATAACTTTCGCAAATGTATGATCCGATGATAACACCATACAGAGTGACTTGCGGGTGCATGAGCTTTGAAGATTTTCGGCCCTCTTACAGTTTAGATTACTCCATCTCGGTTAGATAAAAAAAAAAAATTTATGGCGCAACAATTTTGTTTGTACCCAGGGTCTAGCTTTTTTTCTCACAACCATTCATGTGTGCGTGTGTTCTTCTTGCACGATGGCGGGACCTCCTGTTTTATGTCGAATCCGAATGGCTAAGTTGGGATAAGCTTTTCATGACAATTGATACTACTCGGACAATTTGTTAGATCATCACGAGAGAAGGGCCAGTAATCATTTAGGTGTTGCTAAAGCTGGGAATCGTAGACAGACCTTCTGCGAGGCAGTTCATTGCTTTAACCATCGCGCCACTGAGCCCTTCCAATGGTCAGAATGGTGGCAAGAAATGGCAACAGTGGATGATCAATACGGCTGGGAATCGCGCCCTCGGTTAGATACAAACTTTTATTTCAGTTTTTAGAAAAATTGACATCAATCGCTCATTATTTGTTTCTTTTTATCGCGGATTTACTTCTCAAAATGTCGAAAAAAATTAAAAACAAAAGATATAGAAAATATTTTGGATAATTTTGAAGACTCGGATTTATCCAGTCTTGAGGAAATAGATGAAGAGCCTGATATTCTAGATACTTTACTTGAAAACTTCAATGATTTTTTTCTTCTGGAAAATCAAAATGAAAACGAGATTTTGATGGAAGAAGCTAACGAAGTAAACCCAGATTTAAGAAACTCAGATATTGAAATTGATGCATTATATGAAGTAGACAATATAGTAGGTGGTTCAAATGCGGCATTCCAAAAATCTGAACAGTTCAAATGGGCTAAAAGTTTGTGGAGAAATCCAGAAGCAGATTTCAATGAAAGCTACACAAAACAAGATTTGAAAACTCCGGTCCAATATTTTTTGGATTATTTTACTGATGAGTTGATCAATATAATAAATCAGTCAACTAATCAAACTTCGCTTTTACGGAACGGAACTACAATCAATTTCACTAGGGAGGAAATATTAAGAATTATAGCCTTAGAATTTTTTATAGGAACTTTAGGATATCCGAGACTAGTAATGAATTGGACAAAAGCCACCGAAATTCCATTGTTCCGCAATAATATGACAAGGGCAAGGTTTCATTCTTTGCGTTTCAATTTGAAATTCACAGTGGGCGAAAATTCAAACGACAAACTACATAAGGTTCGCCCACTGATTGAAACGTTTTTAAATAAAATAAATAACATTCCCAAAGATGAAAATCTATGCGTCGATGAAATGATGGTTCCATTTAAAGATAAAACATCACTGAGACAGTACATGCCAAAAAAGCCTATAAAATGGGGCATTAAAATATTTTGTATGTGTAGCTCAAATGGCATCGTATATGATTTTGAAAGGCGTATAGGCTTTTGCTCCGATATTGTTATACACCTTTCAAAAACCATTCCGGAGCAAAAAAAACTTTAAAATATTCTTTGACAATTATTTCACCACGCTGAATTTAATATTTTCATTCTTACAAAAAAAATGAATTTGGGCAACAGGAACTATCAGAGGCAATAGAATTGGAAAAGCACCGCTAGCAACTGAAAAGGACTTAAAAGGAAAAGGAAAGGGTAGTTTCGACTACCGAATCGAAAGAAACCTTAAAATCTTTATTTTGAGATGGCTTGATGGGGGAACCGTTCAGCTAGCATCGAGTCTTTATGGTGATAAAGTGTCAAGATATTGCTCTGACCTAAAGAAGAGGATTGAAGTCCCTCAACCAAACATTGTGACAATGTATAACAAACATATGGGAGGAGTAGATAAAATGGACTTTTTGCTCTCGCCGTATAGAATTTCCATACGAACCAATAAATGGCCACTCAAAATATTCGACCATTTTATAGATTTAGCCGTGTGCAACTCTTGCTTAGAATATAGGATTGACTACGATAAAACAAATTTGAAACCAAAAGATCGAATGGATTTATTAGACTTTCGCAACGATATCGCAGACGGACTTTTGGCTTCGGTGTCACAAGGCAGTTCTCGCAAACGTGGGCGACCCAGGACAGATGACGATTTGAACACGACCAGCAGTCCAACGCCAAAGAAGCAATATGAGTCAGCACCATCGGTTTCGGTTCGTTATGATGGAATTGAGCATTGGCCCGGTTATACTGTGGACAAACGAAGATGCAAAATGATGGGATGCTCAGGATACTCAAAAGGTACTTGTGTACGAAATGCAATATTCATTTATGCATTCCTAATGCATCACGGAACTGTTTCAAGGCATACCACAGTACAGTACGCTCTCGGTAAAAGCAACCCTCGATAAACGCAATACTTCGGTTAAAGCAACACCTAGAATTGTACCATTAGTGACTCAGTAATTGCAACTTTTCAAAAAAACTGTCACTCGGTAAACGCAACTTTCGTTGTTTCGTGTAATAAAGAAATCATGGCTATCGTAAAAAAAGTTCCTAAACTGTCTATAAAGCAGAAGGCTGAGATTTTAACCAAATTGAGTAACGGTGCAACAGTAAAATCGCTTTGTGAAACATACAAATGCAACAAGTCAAGCATTAGCAGAATAAAACAGAAAAAACATTTGCTTAACAAATTCGTATCTAATTCTGAGTCCGGACCGGGAAAGCGTGTAACTTTAAAAGCCTGCGAGTATCCAAGGATGGAAAAAGCCTTGTACAATTGGTTCCAGAGGCAACGCAGGCAAAACGTACCCATTTCCACAGAAATCCTTAAGTCAAAAGCATGCATGCTTCACAAGAAAATTAAAGAAAGACCAGGAGAATTTAATGCCAGCAATGGCTGGTTTTCAAATTTCAAAAAACGGAATGGAATCCGAATGCTTAAAATTTGCAGAGAAAAGCTGTCAAATAAGCCAAAAATGGTGGAACCATTTTTGATTAAATTCAAAAATAAAATTAAAGAGCTCGACTTGTTACCAGATCAAATTTACAATGCGGACGAGTCTGGCCTATTTTTTAAGCTTATGCCGAACAGAACGTTTGTGTGTTCTAAAGAAGCTACTGCTCCTGGTAGAAAAGTGAGCAAGGAGAGAATAACTTTTCTTGCTTGCACTAATGCGTCTGGAACGCACAAAGTGAAATTGTTCGTTATAGGAAAAGCTGTTAATCCAAGAGCATTTAAGCATTTCGAAATTAAGCCCGTCGCCAACAAAAATGCATGGATGACACACGAATTTTTTAAAGAATGGTTTCATTCAACTTTCGTGCCAGAGGTAAAATATTTTGGAATTGATTTGATAGAATTTTAAAACTTGTTTTTTTTTTCTTGGTTTAGGTAAGACAGTTTCTGGAATCAAAAAAATTGCCAAAAAAAGGGTCTACTGCTATTGGACAACGCGACGTGTCATCCAAAAGACGGGGAGATGACAAGTGATGATGGTAAGATTGTTACCATGTGTTTGCCAGCAAACTGCACAGCTATTATCCAACCAATGGACCAAAATGTCATCAACTTGACAAAACTGTACTACAAAAAAGGACTTTTGTCGCACTTAGTCGGAAGCCAAGGTTCAGATTTGGAGAGTAAAATAAAAGCTTTCAATTTAAGACATGCCATATGCCTCCTGGCTACTGCGTGGGACAAGGTTAAGTCTTCGGCTATACAAAAATGCTGGAAGCCTTTGATGTCTCCTGACAGTGAATGGGATGAGGAGGATGAGCTGCCGCTGAGGATCATCAGCGATAAAATCATAAGTGACCGCGAAATGATGACATCCATTAATCACTTGCTTCAAGATTTATTTGCCACTGAAACTTTTGTCACTGAGGAATTAAGCAACTGGATTGCCGAAAAAGATATCGAGCAGGTGCCTGTTTGCACTAATCGAGAAGCCGAAGAAATCGAGAGTGAAGAAGAAAGCAGAGGTGTAAGTGTAAGTCCTCCACGGCCAAAAATCAAAACAGATCATGCTATCCAAGCATTTAGCATTTGTCTTCAATGGGCTGAAGAAAACTCAGTTCCACTAGAAGATACATTGACTCTTCAAAAATTGAGAGAGCTGGCCGTTGACATTAATATATCCTCTAATAAAAAGCAAACGAACATTGCCCAATATTTTAAAGCAATTTAAATAAAAACTCTATTAACTGTACTAAAAAATGTATAAATATTTTTTTTTAAATTAATTAAATTATATTCCTTTTCTTTTCTTTTACGACGAACAATATTCTTTTATTTTTTATACTAAGGTTTTCACCTTAAAGATATTTTCACCTTTAAGATTTTTTTTTTTGTACATATTTTTAATTATTTTTTATTATGAAGTGCATACATTTTTTGTTTTTTCTTTGTTTTTAAATTAAGTTTAATGTTTAAATTCGTTCTGTATATAATTATGTTAAATATTATTTTTACTTAAATGAGTTTTAATAAAAAACCATAACAAAATAGATAAAAATAATTGATTTTCTTTTGGTAATATGTATGCACCACTTCAGATAATTGATGCCATATGGCATCGATTCTAAAAACCACTTTAGGACTAATATTTAACAAAATTTATTTTTCAATATTGTTTATGGAACCTTATGTAACAAGAATAACAAGAAAAAATATTTTTTAGCTTAACAACAAAAAAGAAGTACCGAAAGGGTTAAGTAAGTAAGTAAAATACCTCAGAAGGGGTGTATACGTGAAAACGAATATGGTTTTGGGATCGGGTATATTAACACAGTAGACGTTTTCTAGGAGATATATAGGAAATGAACACAAAAAACCTCCTCAGTCTTCGATTCACAGGCCAGATGTTAGAACCTCTCTTAAAGTGGCACGCGCCATAAGACCTCTAGGTATTTATTCAATGACCGGACGAACTAGAGTGGCATATTCAGTTGATGCCTAGGTTTACCCCGGGCTATAGCGCCACTTAAGCAGGTTCTTTGCTGACCCATGGGCCATACTCGGTCTCGCAAAACAATTTACAAAAGCCCCTCAGAAAACATTTCGAAATTGAACTGTCAGCGTCATAATGAGTCCTAAATGTAGATGAAGAATGACCATGTGTACTCCCATAGCAAGTCTGAACTGAAGCCACTTATGTGAGCATGCTTGCATCTAAAACCTCATTTACATCTTCGATTAGTTTAAGATCTACACATTGTCGTTGGAAAGCAAAAGATACACGAAAACCTAAAAAAAACATCTTGCTAGGCTATTAAAGCCAAAATGGAATTCCAATGCAGTTGTGCATGCAAAAATTCCACCAACAAGGAAGTTCAAAGTCGTGCCAAGTCGATTTGGCTGCGCAAAAAAAAAAAAAAGGTCATGGACATATTTATGGGTATCTTTCGTTGGAGATTTTGTATCTTTTTTTTTTTGTTTTGGTTGTTGCATGCTCATTTCTCTCGGTTTTTCTTCATCTTCCACTGCAGCTGATTTGCATTTCATTCTTCTACACCTAGTAGGTATGCAAAATTTGAAATCCTTTTGATTGATAGGGAATTTAAATGCGCGCCTTAGAATGCATGAGGTTGGTAATTGGATTTCAATCTGGATAGCTATGCATGTTGAATATCGAAACGTGATCTTTTGAAGACATCTAGTCGAATGGATTATGTCGAGGTTGTCAAATTGTTGCTTCTCTATTTGCCGGTGTCAAATGTATTTATAACTCTCTGTGAAATTGAACGCCTTTGACCGGATATGAAACATTCCAGGTGATTATGCAAGATGGTGTTCTTTTTCTGTTTTGTTCATTTTTTTATCGCTTATTTTTGAATGCAGGTAGCAGGTGCGAAAAGTGAGAACATAAAACGCTCTGAAAAGATACTTTTTTTTATCGCTGGTGTGTGTGTGTCTGCTTGACTATTTTGTGTCATATTGCCGTATAGAATGATGAGGGCATTTGCTTACGATAACAAAAAAAAAAAAAAAAGTTCTGATGAATGAGGTGCTTATAATCGCAGTTTTGTTGTTTTTTTTTTTTTTTCTTATTTTGACAAAATGAATGAATTATTGTCATTTTCGTGTCGTTATTTTTGCGGTTCCGCAATTATGTACTTTTGGGTAGAACCGTACCACAATGTTGTCATCCACATAAATGTAGATACGCAACCAACAGCACTTTTGTAGGAACAAATTGGGAAACATGATGTAGCGTACATTAACAACTGCTTTTTGGTAACCCGCTATGAAGTTGCAATTCGACACTTTGGTATTGGACTTTGATAATAAAACAGCTGTCACAGGTTTTTATATCTCGATAGGGTAAGGTGTCGATGGTGACTATACCCTATCCCATAGGGGTGTATAAGTTTTAAACTTGGAGATATAATTTTGCTGGATATACCTTAAAGTATTTATATCTAATAAATTGGAACTGGGCCTCCAGGTTGGAAGTTGTACTTCCAATAAGCTACACACTAATGAAAATAGCAACCCCTATAGCCTCGGAAAGGACTGATTTCTTTGTTGACGACCCTGCTAAGCCCAAAAAGGACAATGACGTTCGTATCTGCACCTTTAATGTGAAAACATTTAACAAAAGAGGTGCAGGCGAATAAACTAGCGCAAGCCTTAACTGCTACAGAGCGGACACAAGAATTACGATGGGATGGGCCTTGCAAAAAAGTAATAAAAACTGTGACAGCTACTGCGGAACGTGTGAGCAGAAGTAGCGACTATTGAGATGCGGATTTGTTATAAGTGCCAGACTTAAGTCTTATGTTTCCAAGACATTAGCGAACGCATTGTAACGATCCGCATCAAGGCCAAATTCGCCAACATAAGCTTTATATGCGCTCACGCCCCGACGGAGGAAAGAGTCGATTTAGCTAAGAATTGCTTCTACGAGCTCCTTGACAAAACCTACGAGCGACTACCTGAAGTACGATGATAACGTAGTGCTACCGAAGTACGATGTCCACATAGTACTGGGAGATTTTAACGCCAAGATAGGAAGAGATGACATCTTTAGCAGTATTGTCGGAAAACATGGTCAGCACAACAACACATATGGCAACGGACTTAAGCTAATTGAGTTCGCTACGGAACGAAATGCCTTATAGCCAGCACAATGTTTGCTCACCTAGATGTCCATTAGGAGAGATGGCGGTATCCAGAACGAACGGTCAACCAAATTGATCACATTGCGATAGACAAGAAGCACGCAAACGTATTTTGGATGTCCCAACATTCCGAGGAGCTAACATCGACTCGGACCACTACCATCCAGAAATACTGTGAAAAAAGTGAATGTCGAAAGACAGCAATTTCAATATACAGCCAAAAACTCCGCACAACCCGTATCCCTCTTGATTAACACCATACCACCAGCATAGAATGTCGAAGAACAGTCGCATTCGATCAGCCGCAAATGGTGTGCTAGGATTCTCTCGCCCACCAGCAAGAAACCCCTGGTTTGATGATGAATGCCGACAGATGCTCGCAGCCAAGAACGAGGCCTACAAGGCTAAGCTGCAGGTAAAGACTAGAGCAGCCATTGAGTTCAATAGGCAAAAGCGAAGGGAAGAACACAGGCTTTTTAAAAAGGAGAAAAAAGGGCAAGAAAAGCGCGCAATCGAGGATATAGACATGTGCCACTCCGGGAACGATGTTCGCAAGTTTTCCCAAAGTGTAAAACGTCAGAGCCAAAGATACACGACGCAAACGGAATCCTGTCGAGATGAATAAGCAAATACCGCCTTTGAGACACATTCGATGCTGAGGATACGGAAGAACCACTTCTGAAGGCTGTACGGCGATGATGAACATTATCTGGCTGTCAGTTAGAACGAACCATTCAATACTGGTAACGTCTGTGAAAACTGCCAATCACCCGACCTAAGTAAAGTGAGGATAGGACTAGCTAAACTCAAGCTTAATAAGGCTGCCGATAATGACGGCCTCCCCGCTGAGCTTTATAAAGCCGGCGGAGATGACTTGGTAAGCAACATCCCCCAACTCATAAGCTAAATTTGGTCGGAAGAAAGTATGCCTGAAGAATGGAACCTCAGCATCGTTTGCCTGATTCACAAAGGATACAAGATTTTATCCTTTTTCTTAACCCCACAGGCTGGATCTAGAAACCGCCTGTATCACATCCACAACAACAACTATAGATAATAATGGACACACGATTCGTGGTAACAAAAAGGCACATATTTGGGTTCATGCCGAACCACCACTTCTAACGACCTTGCTGATACACAAACAAGAAGACCATCTGAACTGCACCAGCTGTAGAGGCAAAAGTCTCCTCAACATCGCATATATGATCAGACAAGACAAGATATGGGAACGCCTGAAACCGTTTACCAACAACCTGATCGGCCCTTATTAGTCTGGTTTTAGGTCAGGAAAGTCCACAACCGATCAAATTTTCACACTTCGGCAGATCCTGGAAAAAACTTAAGAAGTCCAAATCGATACCCACCACCTATTCATCGATTTCAAGGCCGCATACCACAGCATTTATAGAGACGAACTATACACAGCCATGTCTAGTTTTGGTATACCGCCCAAACTTGTCCGTTTGTGTAGGATGACGATGAAGACTTCTCGCTGCTGCATCAGAGTCGGAAACGACCTCACCGACAGATTCGATAAAGGACAATGAAAAAAGGATTTAGGCAAGTGGATGTGCAGTCGTGTGACTTCTTCAATTTGATTCTTGAGAGGATTGTGCAAAACTCACGAGCCAGCTATAGAGGGACAATTTTCCAAAAAAACGGTGCAAAGACGAGCATACGCCGACAATATTGACATCTCATTGGCCGGACTCAACGCGATGTCATAGCCATGTTTGCTAGTAAAGAGAAAGAAGCGGCAAAAAAGGGGTTTAGAAGAAAATGAGGGCCAGACGAAGTATATGCTGTCAACATGAAAGGAAGAACGACACCATTGATAGATATAACTTTGAGGTAGTTGGGGACTTTGTCTACCTCAGCTCCGCGATCATTTCTGACAACAACATTTCGTCAGAAATTAAACGAAGAATTACTCCTTCCGATCGCAGTTTCTTTGGGCTTAGAAGGCAAATGTAGTAGTAAGGCCCTTACTGGAACTACTTAGGAGATCCTATCCCAGGTAGTAGTTATGTCCCCACTCGAACTACTAAGCAGATCCTATATAGGACCCTGATCATCGCAGTCCTTCGCTACGGCGCTGAGGCATTGGCCGTATCAAAAGCGGATGACGAAATCCTTGGTCGATTTGAGAGGAAAATTCTTTGCGTTGATGGGCTATGTAGACGAATTTTCAACCAAGAACTATAGCAGCTGTACAGCGACATGCGCCTGGTCAAAAAAAACTCCGTATTGGACGTTTAAGATGGTTATGACGCGTAGAGCGAATGGATACCAATACTCCGGCTTGCAGTCTTCGATTTCCAGCCAAACGTCGAAGCAGTTGAGGAAGACCTCGCCTTAAGTGACGCGCACAAGTAGAAACCGATATCAACCAATTTGGAGTACGCAACTGAAGGCAGTTAGCTAAGGACCGGACTAGTTGAAGAGGGATGTGAGGCCCAGGTTCATTCCGAACTGTAGCGACATTTAAGTAAGTAAGGATAAGGGTTCAAGAAATACAATTTTTTGCCGCAAACAGGCTCGTTAGTCCATTTATGTGTGCGTGTGTACTTCTTGCACGACGTCAGGACCTCCTGTTTTATGTCGACGCCGAACGGCGAAGTTGAGATAAGCTTTTCTTAACAATTGATACTACTCGGATGATTTGTCAGATCATCAGGAGAAGAGGGCCAGTCGAAAATCATTTAGGTGTTGCTACTGCTGGGTATCGAACGGAGACCTTCTGAGCGGCAGTTCATCGAACTAAGCACCGCTCCACTAAGCTTGTCAAAAGGATAAGGGTTGCTTTAGCTTTAAAAAAATTAAAAAAAAAAATCGGGCAAGTATTTTGGTTATGGGAAGCTATTACCATAGAGTACGCATCACAGCTAAACCTTTTGTAGCCCTTTCAGACGCGGGTAAGTGCGAAGGGTAAATTTTGTGGATTATATGCGTCGGCTATGCTGTTGTTTGATGCTGAGGAAGCAATGTGAACACTGTGGCATCAATATCAGGAAAATGTTCGTTGTATCAGATGCGCACTCTATGTAGGTCTATGCTCCTTGCTATCACGTAGTCCAAAGCCAGTTTCAGTGCACGTAAGGTTGCACGCCCTGGAGAAGAGTGTGACATACTGAGACTGGAATACTCATTTGCAAAGCGGGTCTTGAAGACCTCACTACTATATCAAATAGTTAGGATGCAGCGAATTATTGCTACTGTAGCCGCTACTATGCGGGCCATTCCATGCGTTTCGACCAGGAATTAATCTGCTTAAATGGGAATTATGGAGCTTTGCTATGATCCTTCGCATCGCGGATGAAGACAAAACCAAGCCATTATTTTTTGATGAAAAGAGTCATACCTGCTATAACGGTCACTGTGGATCGTTATTTGAAAATTTCAAAGGAAGTTGCGATCCCAGGACTGCACCGAAGGAGAGAAATTTTTAATTCTATGAATTCTGTGTGGTTTCATGACGATAGTTTAAGTGCACCCTCAGCCAGGCTGTTATAGCAGTAGGAGGAGAGGAACAGAGGAGTTTTTTTTTTTTTTTTTACAAAATATGGTCGTAAAATTTTTGCAATAACTAAAATTTCACGGTCAAATTCAATCAAAAAAACTCCACTTTAAGGCTGCCATATCTAATACAAAAGCTTTTGTCGAACTTGAAGGTATCATTTGAAGTCCCTATGCTAAACCAACATATGACTCTAAAACGGATATTAGATTCGCAGGGATTTTTTATGACATCAATGGCCAATATAGTGATATAGAAACCTCTTTTCAAGTCACTCATAGACAAGCAAAATAATTAGCATTCATACCAACTGATTACAAATTCAAAACGTGAACCTCATCCACCTCATTTGCTTTAGTCATAAAGTGAGAGTTATGTCATTTTACACACTCATCGCCAAAATCCATCATTGACCGCAAAAACCATTTAATTTTTTTTTTTTTAACAAAAAGCCAATAATTATCTTATTACTCATTGCTTGCATAATAATTAACTGAAGTTGACAAAATTTAAAAAAAAAAGAGTTTCGTGTAAAATAAATAAATCATACCTGGCTTGATATTTAATGATGAAATCCTCATTCGAAACATTTATGCAATGGAAAACGCTGCCAAACAAAATAAAAACAAAAAAAAAACACGAAATCCTTTCACGTACTTAGGTAGTCCACAAAAATGTAAAAAAAAAAATCAATCAGACGAGATATTGTAGTCCGGCAAATGGTATATCATATATCCAATGTCCAGTTCTTTTCTTTACTCTTGAAGAACAACGCAAGCGCACACGATTAACAAAAGAAACCAATTTGGCACAAGAACGCGCGAGTACACACAAAACCGAAACGCAAAGGAAGGCGAAATGTGCAATAAACCAGCGAGTTCTTAGTTCTGAATCATCAGTTCACCCAGTAGATACACATTTTCTGAGGGGTTTTTGAAATATTAAATTTTAGATACTTTTGTATCTTTTTAATGGTTTTAGGTGGAATTGTTTCAAAAACACTTTTTCATAGATCACCGATTGCAGATACAACGATTATGTGCATTTTCACGGATGTTAAGGGCTTTTTTGCATAGAATTTCAGATACTCTTTGTATCTTTTAACGGTTTTATTGGCCCTTTTGGAAAAATTGACAATTTTTTATAGATCACTGATCGCAGAAACCACGATCATGCATTTTTTTTTATTGGTTCAGAACATTACCACCGACGCGAAACGACTGCGAGAAGATTTATCTTCTTCAAGACACTTCGACTTTGATTTAAGGCATGTAGCACCCAATTCACATGTTTCACGAAACCACCACCCAATGCCTAGTGTCCTCCACTTGATTTTGTGACAAACATCACTTAATTGACCACCATCAGCGTTCGCGTAACAAGAAACAAACAAAAACGAACAAAACTCAAGCTAAGAACGTACAAAAAGCCGGGTCAAGCTGCACAATTTTCTACCACACAAGATACACTACCGCTGAGGGAGAGAGCCGAGAATTTTTCTTTTCGAGAACGATACACGAAATGGCCAACCTACATAAGTGACGATCGCTTTTTTACTGAAAACCATTTGGCGGAGGAGTCCGAGCTGTAGTCGCGTTTTGCCTCTGCTGCCTTAGTGCCCCGATCACCGGCTGTTATGATGTCGTCGTTGTCGTCGTCGTAGTAGTCGTCGATCGTCTGGTTTTCTGTACGATCGTGGTTTAATGAAAAAAAAAAAAAAAATTAAACACCAAGCGTACTTACATCCAAAAGAGATCCAACATGAGGAGACGACCGACCGATCAATGTTGTTGTGTTGGTGTTGGCTTGGTGCGGCGTGTGTCGTTTGGTTTGAACTTTATGTTTGCGAACATCACCAGCACCACAAGATCCCAAAAGACCCCCAAAGGCAGATTGCGGGTTGTTTTCGTCTCGCTCTCACTCTTTCTCTGTGTCGCCACATCTGCTTGTTATTTATTTTTGCAGTTCGACGTTGTTGAGTTCTAGAATGAATCTGTGGATGCGTTTTCTTCCTTCTTCGTTTCGAACTTCAGTGACTCCTTCGTCGAGGAATTGAACATTTTTGTGTATCGTTTGCGTTTTGTTAGGATTCTCACTCGACGCCCCATCGGTTGGATGTTTGAACATGGACATCAACAGTTGAACAGTCCCCCAGCTCTTGCCCCAGCAGCACCCTCAGCAGCCACCATGATGACGATGACGATGATGATGATGATGATGGTGATTCAACAAAGCAGAGGGTAAACAAAAATACAAAAACAAAACTAAAACAATCTGCAAGAGAAAAGGTGACTTGGTGTTGATGTTGACGGTCAGAACCTGGGTGATCAAAGAGTTTGTTTTCGAGTAAAGAGACTGCTTTTAGCATCTCTGGCCTAAAGTGCCACACGGTTGATGATGATCGTGTATAAATATTGAACGTGGTTTTTGTTGTTGTTGTTTTTTTTTCTTCACTTCTTAGTTGTACAAACACAATGTTAGTCATTGCGTTTACAAAAAAGTGGTATGTAATGCAACATACGAACGAGTGAACAAAGATGAACTGCAGAACATGATCTCTTGATCTTGCGACAACGATCGCTTGTTCTCTTTGGATTGTACGTGTTCTCCAGATAAAAGCTTTTTGCTGTGTGCAGAGCTTCTGTTTCGGAAATTTCGGAGATATTTCCGAATGATTGACTAGAACTTGAGCTGTTAGAAGGTCAGAAGGTCATTATGTTTTAATTGATAAATACTGTACCTGTCATCAATTATAATTACTTACATTCGCTAGGCCCCTTCGGGTTTGGGGTCGGAATATACCCGAGGTAAGGCATTCCTGTCGTAGAAGGCGACTAGAATCTACTCCCGTATACCGAGTTTAAAGTGTGTACAAAAAAAAAATGCGAATAGATGTAACACCCCAGGTGGCAATCTAGTTTGAGTGAAAAATCAATTCTGGGGAGAGCCAATCATTGCAATTTTGTAACCCTTTCGGGAAAGGTTCAAGTGTAACCGGGTCACCTTCATCTGGTACTCAAAAAAATATATGCGTCTTCAGGAGCTCGTCAGAAGTGTCGGTTCATGAATAACGAGACTCAGTGAAAATTAACGACGAAAACGACGTTCTTCGAACAAGGTCGTACTGCTCTGCCAAGAGCATGATGAAAGCATGACCCCAAGGAGTTCAATAAAATCACCTTATGAACCAAAACCGAGTGCAAACTTTCCCATTAATTCAGAATACCATACGGATGAAGAAGAACTTAGTCGCGAAACCCACTGGATTCTAAGGACCCAGTTGTAGCCATCATTGAATAACTTTATTGGAAATTTTCTTTTACTTCTTGCGGCTTTTGGCAAGTTGGCGTCAAAACAAAGATTTTTAGAACATGGTTACCTAAAAATAAAAAAAAATTTAATTATAGTTTCCGCAAATAACCACGATTGCCATTCCATCGAACTGAAACGGAATTTTTCAATAATTCCTATAGGAAGATTTGGGGGTGACATTTCGATTCCATCATGTGTTGTGTGTTCCAATGAAGTTGTTCAATGAGAGCTAAAACTGGACACTAGAGAAAAAAACCGGTGAACAAAAAGGAAAGCTGTATCCTCACCTGAATTTATTTGTCACCGATACAGAGAATATTACTAGAGGGATACAGCGTTAACAATGGCACCCATCGCCAATTAATGTGATCGGTATCGACGACTGTAACAAGTTGCATATCTTGCTTCTATAAGTTCCTTGACAAAACCTATGAGCGACTACCGAAGTACGATGTTTTAAAATTGTGCTGGGAGACGTCAGCACACGGTTTCCTCACCTGGATATCGGTAAGGGGACATGGCGGTCTCCAGATCAACGAACGGTCAACCAAATTGATCACATTGCGATAGACAAGAGCCAAGCATCCACAATTTTGGATGTCCGAGGAGCTAACATCGGCTCGGATTACTACCTCGTTGCAATCAAGGTAAAAATGCGGATATCCACCACGACACAACAATCCAGAAATACTGTGAACAAAATTAATTTCGAAAGACTGTAATCGCAAGAGACCGCCAAGACCTTCGCGCAATGTGTATCCCTAAACCTCTCGATTAACACCATACCACCAGCATCGAATGTCGAAGAACAATGGCAACGATGCCAACAAGACATTATATCAGCCGCACCTGATGTGCTAGGTTTCTCGCGCCCACCAACAAGAAACCGTTGGTTTGATGAGGTATGCCGACAGATGCTCGCAGACAAGAATGAGGCCTACAAGGCTAAGCTGCAGGTGAAGACGAGTGCTGCCGTTGAGCTCTATAGGCAAAGAAGAAGGGAAGATCACCGGCTTTTTTCAGAAAGAAGAAAAAAGAGAGAGAGGTGAGAGGGACGATGTTCGCAAATTTTACCAAAGTGTAAAACGTCAAAGCCAAGGATACAAGGCTCGAACAGAATTATGTCGACATGAACAAGGAAATATCGTAGTTGAGACACAATCGATGCTGAGGATATGGAAGAACCACTTCTGCAGACTGTTAAACGGCGATGACGAACAACATTCCGCTGTCAGGCATAACGAACGATTCAATATTGGCAACGACAGCGAAAGCTGCCAACCACCCGACCTGAGTGAAGTAAGGATAGCAATATCTAAACTCAAGCTGCCGGCAGTGACGGCCTTCCCGCCGAGCTTTATAAAGGCGGCAGAGATGACTTGGTAAGTAACATCCACCAACAGAGGCATACGTCTTCTGAACATCGCCTAGAAGATCATATCTGCCGTAATATGTGAACGCCTGAAACCGTTTACCAACAACCTGATCGGACCTGACCAGTGTGGTTTTAGGCCAGGAAAGTCCACAACCGATCAATTTTTGCAGAACCTGGAATAAATCTAAGAAGTCCAAATCGATACGCTCCACTTGTTCATCGACTTCAAAGCCGTATAAGACATCTGCTGTTGATGTTGCGTCTGTTGTCGCTAGATTGCGATAGTTTCAAAGTTTTATTTTTCCCGATTTTCTTCAAACTTCGTATCCAGCGTTTTTTCTATAGAGACGAGCTATACAGACCCATGTCTAGCTTTGGTATACCGTCCAAACTCGTCCGTTTTTGTAGGATGACGATAGCGAAATCTCGCTGCTCCATCAGGGTCGAAATCGATTTTACCGACACATTCGATACTAAAAATGGATTTAGTCATGCCGGTGCGCTGTCATGTGTCTTCTCCTATTTGATTCTTGAGAGGATTGTTCAAAACTCACGAGCCAACATTAGAGGCACAATTTTCCAAAAATCGCTGCAAAAACGAGCATACGCCGACGATATTGAAATCATTGGTAGGACTCAACGTGATGTCATAGCCATGTTTGCTAGTATAGAGAAGGAAGCGGCAAACATGGGTTTAGCAGTAAATGAGGGCCAGACGAAGTATACGCTGTCAACATGAAAGGACACACAACATCGACGAATTGGACAGAACGACACCATTGACAGATATAGCTTTGAGGTAGTACGGGACTTTGTTTACCTCAGCTCCGCTATCAACTCTGACAACAACATCTCGGCCAAAATTAAACGAAGAATTCTTCTTGCCAACCGCTGTTTCTTCGGGCTAAGAAGACAATTTAGTGGTAAAGCCCTCACTCGAACTACTAAGGATATTCTCTATAAGACCATGATCATCCCATTCCTGCCTTGCGACGCTAAGGCGGGGACCATCTCAAAAGCGGATGAAGAAATCCATGGTCGATTCGACAGGAAAATCTTCGAAAAATCTTCGGTCCCGTTTGAGTTGACGGGCTATGGAGACGAAGATTCAACCAAGAACTATACGAGCTGTACAGCGACATGCCCCTGGACGTTTAAGATGGCTAGGACATGTAGAACGAATGGACACCAATACTCCGGCTCGCAGAGTCTTCGATTCCCAGCCAGATTACGGACGCAGTAGAGGAAGACCTCGCCGTTAGTGGCGCTTACAAGTAGAAACCGAACTCAACCAACTTGGAGTGCGCAACTGGAGGCAGTTAGCTAAAGACCGGGCTAATTGGAGAGGCACGTTGGTTGAGACCTAGGTTCATTCCAGACTGCAGCGCCACTTAAGTAAGTAAGTATCAAACATTCGATTGATCTTAAATTAGAAGTCGAAACAATGCAAGTTTTACTCTATAAAAGTCAGAAGCAGACAATCCATTCTTCTATTTACCGCCCACCACGATGCGAGGTTGAAATTTGAAAATTGTGACTTAGCCCGATAATCTAAAACCGCGCTATGAATATAAAGCAGGAAATCTCAAAGGAAAGTTACCTGCCAAACATTTGTACATGCTCTTGAGAAAAAAAAAAAGCTAGATAAGTCGCAAGCTTAGTTGCAATACAAATACAAAAATGGTGGTGGTTTTAGTGGGGTAAAAATCTCACACTACTTTGGGAACGTGCTCATCGTCTCCGTGAAGATTTCCACCAGCCCCGGGCAAAAAAAAAAAAAAAAAACTATACCCATGGATCTAAAATGGAAATAGGAGTGAGCTCTGGGGTCTCCGAAAGATTCGGGTTGAACACATCCATTCGATTGGCAAATTCGTGCAGTGTTTTCAAAGTAGAGGTCCTACCCATACTCGAAGCTGTCAAATCGGGTAGGATATCTCCATTTACGTAGTTAGCAAGCGGCTATAAAAGCTTTGTCAGCTCGTGATTTTATTGGTGCAGTGAAATAACCCCCACGGAAATAAGACCCATAAGGCCTATTTCCCAAATAAAAGGAAATGGCCCCCATGGATTTATTTCCTTTTCGAAATGGAAACAAGCAAGCCCCATGGGGCTTATTTCCGTGGGGGTTATTTCACTGCACCAAGAAAATCACGAGTAGTTACACGCTGCCGCTCAGAGCTAAAGGCTCTTTGTAACCAGAACAAATTCAAAATTATCTGGGTGCCAGGATACAATAACATTCCATGAACCGTAAAAGCTGACAAGCTTGTCATTTGGACCCACAACCCTATTGTCTCACAAGGAGATGCAGCTGGACGATCGTAGTCTGGTTAGCTCGTCAGCTTATACATTTCCTGGAATGTTTTCAAAAACAGAAAATAACCAGATTCACGCAAAGTGAAACAAAATCTATGTCGCAAAACAGCAACACTTGCAAGCACGCTAAAAAACCTTTGCCCGGAAATAAGCGGTAGCAAAGCTAACAAGCTTATAGCTCTGAACACAGCGTCCATTTCTATAGCGGTGGAAGTCATAAGAGGTCACAATCTGCTGGGTAAAGACTCCTATGGGATTAACCTAACTGACTCGCACCAACTTTGCAGGAAGTTCGGAGACCCAGACGTCGAGGAGGACATCGTCCAACTAATGTGTCACCATCCCGCGATCAGCAACAGCCGTAACAAAATCCTCGGCTGCTTCTACTACGAGGATTCGGCGAATCTAGCCACACCACGTTTTACACAGATCGTCAGCTTCTGCTGCAAGTCGGGTTGGAGTAAAACTATCTATTTGTAGCTAATGGAGAAGCACAAATCACCTAAGTATCACTCTTTTTATTAACGCAGGTTTTTCAGGTACAATAAAGGGTATTGCGCTGGGCCAACGTAGGCCTATGCGTGTTTGACGACTCACTTGGGCGTCAACAACCCATCAAACTTAACCTGACCCAACTGAATCTAAGCCTTAGCAGATATCAATTAATTTTGAAGCAAAAGTTATAGGTTTGGGTGACTATGGCTCGAGCATACAGGTTCGAAAGGTACTCTTGAGACTTTTTTTAGGAATACGCCATTCAACTTTATCGTCATATGGTTTGCTCATGCCGACAGGCTCAGTGCCGCGATTAAGTGCATTGAACTGCCGCTCAGAAGGTCTGGGTTCGAGTAGCAGTCGTAGCAACACCTAAATGATTTTTCGCTGGCCCTCATCTCGTGATGATCTGACAAATCTTTCAAGTACTATCATTTGTCAAGAAAAGCTTATCTCAAATTTGCCGGTAGGAGTAGGCAAAAAACAGGATCTCCCGCCATCGTGCAAGAAGTACACACGTACACATGATGGTTGTGAGAAAGTTGTGCCTTGGGCCTGGGAACTAACGATCCTCTTGCCCCCAAAAAATTTTTTTTTGTTTTGTCGGCTCATTACAACCATAGTTACCTTTATGGTTTGGTCTATGTAGGACATTCAATCTACGGAGATTTTGGGATCCTCTTCGAGTGTTATATCCAATAGTGTACAAAAGATCAGGAGCGTTTCAATGGGATTAATTCACCCAATTGTTGATTTTTAATTGGCAATTCCATCAAATATCGACTGATTACTGTAATATTAGTCAAAACATTCGCCATCATCGAGCTTTGCTTTGTAGATACATTTTTCAACATATACCGCACACAAACCTCACCAATTCCTTATTAAAAAAAAACAGATACCTCGAACCTTTCACCAATGCCATCCAATCACATCCGCCTATTACATAATTCGTCAAATCATTTATAAATCAAACTAAATCCGAGCGCGCGCAAACATGTCAAATTTGATTCCAATTCTCAGTAAACAACAAGACCAAAGTAATAAATTTCAATTGAAGTACACCCCCAGATGACATCTTAAATTCGTCCGATCCACCAATCTTTTGCGCGATATTCTTCCCGTTGTCCGAAAAAACCAAAAAAAAAAATGTTTTTCCATGTTCCAGTCCGCCTTTCCGTCCGACGAACGAGTATTCTTAACCAATCCGACCTTCATGGTTCGATTGAAATAAAAGAAAAAAAAAAACAAGATCGCCGCCGCCGCCATAAGATCCGATATCAACTTCTGGTCCATGCTCGAATTGAATTCTGCATTTCGTGGTTTAGTAGACCCGAGAACATTCGTCCATCGTTAATAAATTTAGCATGCAAACAAGACACCAAACGTTATATCATACAATTTACGTAATAAAAGATAATTTATCTGAATGTTTGCGGATCATTCGCTTTCGTTGGAGCTATAAAACAAGCGCTCACACTCGAGAACAGAAATCAAAATGTTTGCATTTAAATTAATAAACCCCCAGACAAAGGCCAGCGATAAAGTGAAAGAGACTATGAGGACGAAGAAAACCGCCAGTCCGCCAGAAGATCATGATCATGGCGAGTAGGAGAAGAAAAATGATGCGAGGATAACGACCAACTATACTACCACAGATACACCGCCAAGACAATGTTATTGTTATTAATTTCGTACAAGGCCAAAGTGACATATTTCGGTTTATTGTACGTTTCCCTTCTTGTAACGATCTTGTCGCTGGTGCTTGCTGTCCAATCGCCATTGCATATGTTACTTTCGGAGTTAACAACTTGCCAACAATGAGAGTGGAAGAAAGCAGCGCGGCACTTTAGAAAGCCCCCACAGAGGGTACTTTCAACTGATCGTGGTATTCCATATTCCATTCCACCAGCAGCAGCCAGCACCATCAAGTGACCCAAGATACGAGCTGTATATCTTTGGGATACATCTTGCCTAATGATTGTTCTGTCCGATTATTTGCTAGATCATTTTCTTAATGGGGAGAATTTCCTCTTAGAGATATGATACGCAGATACACTTGTAAGGGAAAGAGCAACCGCCAGATCCCCACCTGAAGGTACCACCAATGCTTATGTAATAATTCGATTGAAAGTATTTGAAAGGTAAGAACATCGTACGAGATACTCGGCCAAAAGCCGAAAGAAACAAAAATCAGTTCAATGATCTTGTGATCTGATTTTGTTTTTGTTTTTTTTTTCGAGGATCAATTGTATGATTGTGTGTGTGTGCTTTTTTTTTTGGATGATTTGCTAAAGTGGAATGTACAGCTTGTATCATTTAATGGTTGTCATGTACTCCTTTGTGGTTGGATGTTTTTTTTATTTTTTATTTCGGGGATTCAGTATCAGTACGCATGTCATCGAATGACACACATTGAGAGATACTTTTTCTTGCGTATTTTTTTTTTTTTTTTAGCGAGATGTTAATCGATGGACATTTCATACAAAAATAAAGAGTTGATGTAATGGCATGGATGTACTTGCATACGAAATGCAAACACGACTTGTCAAGTATCTGCACGTTTGCTAACGTAACATATTTGTTGGCAAAAGAATTAAGGACTTGACCTGAATATATACAATTTTTTGTATTCTCGTTTTTTTTTTCAGGGTGAGTTTTATGGACGATTTTTTTGTTCGTTAATAACAAACACATAGGATGAGGCTTGCAAGCGTTTTCAAGACCCTGTGAAAAAATGCTTTTTCGCATCCAAAAAGGAAAAAAACACGAATAACAGGAGGGAGTTTGTCATTTAACTGGGGAAATCATCGGTTCCAGACTGACAGTGGAGACTTAATCGCGATTTTCGTGAGCTGTACAGCGACTCTAGTCATTTTTTTATAATTTACACGTACTCAAGGGGTTATGAATACCCTTTATATGTAACCACAGTACGAGCGTTAGCGAAGGAGAAGAAGGAGAGTGATAGGAAAGATTTTGGATGTAGTGAAGACTTAACTCGTGGGTGGTGTCCGAACTAGCTTCGGGGAGTCACTTTTTCTTGTGTTCGTTAAGTTAAATTTGAAGAAATTCAAGATGTTGTGCATACTTTTAGGTATTACACCGACCTTTTTTATTTCTTTTTAATAAAAGTGAAATGGATTTTGGCTGGGATTGAACGCGCAACTTTCCAACTCAACAGACGAACACATTACCACTACACCGTGGCCACCCATGGTAAAATCAAACCCACTTTGGATCTTTGACATGGCTAGCAAATGTAGATCGAATAGGCATTAATACCAACGAGTTTAAGATACCTAACCAGATGCAAAAATTAAAAAATCAGACAGATGACGCACTGCATACAAGAAAAATTGTTCGATGGCGGGTCGTAGTGGAACAGCCCGCCATGTAAAGGGTTTTTCAATAAGAGCGCTACAAAAGTTTTTTTTTAAATAAAACAAAAACGGTTTTGGATATCAATGAAATTCTTTATTCCTGTGAAAGTACGTTCGATGCCGTTATGTATGGAACTCGATTTCTTTTGCATGGCCACCACGGGAACCACTTGCACTAGTCCAGACGCTGAACCAAAATTTCGACGGTTTTCAAGCGTAAATCGGCCGATACTGCTGCAATTTCACTTTCGATATTCGTACGAAGTGCATCAATCGTCGCTGGCTTGTTGGCATAGACCAAAGACTTGACGTAGCCTCACAGGAAATAGTCTAACGGCGTCAAATCGCTCGACCGAAGCTGCCAAGCGACTGGACCATTTCGTGAGATAACACGTTCTCCAAACTTGGTTTCCAATAAATTGATTGTGGCATTCGCTGTGTGGCTTGTGGCGCCGTCCTGTTGGAACCACATGTCCTTCAAGTCCATATCATCCAATTGCGGCCAAAAGTATTCGGTTATCATTGAACGGTAGCGATTCCCATTCACAGTAACGTGCCGGTCTTGATCATCACGGAAGAAGTACGGCCCAATGACGCCTCCGGCCCATAAACCACACCAAACCGTAATTTTTTCGGGATGCAATGATGACTCATGGAGTCCGTGTGGATTGCTGCCTCACCAATACCGCGTATTTTGTTTATTGACGAAGCCATTCAGCCAGAAATGAGCCTCATCGCTGAAGATGATTTTTCGATGAAAATCCGAATCGTTTTCAAGTTGTTGCTCAGCCCAATTCACGAACATACGACGCCTCTGGTGGTCAAGCGGCTTCAGTTCTTGTGTCAATTTAATCTTGTAAGGATGTTAGCCAAGATCTTTTCGCAAAATTCCCCACAACGACGTCACAGAGATGCCCAACGCTTGAGAACGACGTGTGAGAGACACATTTGGGCTTTCTTCAACTGAAGCCTCAGCGGCAGCAATATTCTCGACACTACGGCACTTCTTTGTCCCACTGGCACGGGACCATTTTGTACTGTGCCTGTGGATTCAAATTTTTCCACTAGACGCTCAATAATCGAAGAACTTGCTTACAGCTGTTTCTTCGGGCCAAGAAGGCAGTTCAGTTGTAAAGCCCTTCGAACTACTAAGGAGATCGTATATATGACCCTGATCATCTCAGTCTTACTTTAAGGCGCTGAAGCGTGAAACGTATCAAAAGCAGCTGAAGAAATCCTTACTCGGTTTGAGAGAAATATCTTCGGCCATGTGTGCGTTGACGTATTATGGAGATTTAACAAAGGCAGGCAGGTCTTTGTTAAAGGCAGGTAGAAACTGACATCTACCAACTTGAAGTGCGCAACTGGAGGCAAAAAACTAAGGACCGGGCTAATTGGAGAGGCATGTTGGTTGAGGCCCAGGTTCATTCCGGACTATAGCACTACTTTAGTAAGTAAGTAAGAGGAGGATATCCTGTTTAACGCCTAATCCGTACTGCAAATTTGAAAAGCTTCTGATGACAGTGTTACTCTTGGATGTTTGTCCGACTTTCGCAAGAGGTGGAGCAGTGGAAAAAACTTTGGTTATGACACTTTCAGGACCTACAGTTTTTGGTTGTGATCATTTTTTTTTTATAAATCATTCGTATCTGTGGCATAGCGAGCTGAATCAGACCATTACGATAGGAATTCTATTGAAAACCATTAGGTCGTGTTCCTAGGGTTAGAATCGAACACAAAGCACTGTCCCACCTGGCTCTAATGCCATAGCTTATACATAAAACTAAGCACTCTACCGACTTTTTAACATTCACAAAGCACGTATCTGTAATGTGATATCTGAATTGATAAGGCGCAACACAATTCATGAAGAAGTATTGAAGCTTTTGTTTGTTTTAATACCTCTGCATGTTTCATTCTGCATACAGTTCTGTTAAATTCACAAAATGGGCCTTAATTAAATGCAAACACAGGTGATTCGAAGAGTCTAAAAAAAAGTCGCAATTTCGTACGCAAATAAGGAAATATCGACAGATGAAATCGAGTGTATGTTAATTTATCGACATTAACAAGCCTGCGATGGATGGTTCTGCCCAGATTTGGACAACACGAACAAAACCCAAACGAATGCAATGGAAAAGGCACAAACAATCCGGACTGTAGCGCTTTAGCCTGAATAAGCACTAGGCCAGTGGGTCAGATAAGGTTTGATACCACCGCTTAAAGGTTATAATTTACAAAATACAAACACACGCACAAATTTTATAATTGACAAACAAAAATTAAAAAAAAAAAAACTCAGCAAAGTGATTGACATTTATTAACAACCAAGTGGCTGCGGTGGCTGGTCATCGATTAATCAGAAACAAAAAAAAAATATTAAAGCGAAAGTGTGCACGAAAAATAAATATCTTCCACAAGCCTTAATCCAACGACTTTTTATATTTATCTTTCAGATTGTTATCTGTCACTTGAGCGTGACATGTACGATTTTTGTAGATTTCGGAACTTGAATTCCTTTTATGCCAATTAGACCGGTGAAGATGCTGGCAAGCATAAAACTCTTGATGCGGTAGTGCTACTTTGATTGTTTTTTTTTTTTTTTTGGGTAAATATTGTGCTCCTGCAGCAGGTATTAGGTTGAAACTGAAAGTTAAGAAGGTTAAGTAATCTGATACTTAAATTGTTGCCGCTAATATATGTAAGTGGTGTGGGCATATGTGGTTCCAGGAAGTGACCACAATTTTGAGATTTTCTGAAGTTGATGAAGACTACGAACTTTAGAGGTAATAAAAATAATTTTTTTGGCCAAATTGATTGACCTGTAGATAGTATAGATACGTTTGGCAAAATAGATACCATTAGTCATTTCAACTTTTGTTAAAAAATGATCACAAAAACTTGCTTCATTCATGTCTCGCATCTTGTAAGAAATTATACAAGGATCGATGGCATCTTGAGCATTAGTGAAGGCCCTTGTCAAGCACATCTGTAGGATTGGGGCAATAACATAGTAAACAGGCATCCACGATTTTTGCAACAGGTAGCTTTAGTAATCTTGTGTCTGACACATTCAATGCACATTATCCGGAGCACTGCAAAACAGCGTTGGTACTTCCTATCCCCAAAAAGGACTCGGACACAACAAACCCCTCTTAGCTGATCTTCGATCAATACGTCTTCCGTCGAATGTACTCAAGGTATTCAAACAAATTGTTAAGAGGGCACTGCTCAAGGGGACTCAAGAAAACAAAATTATTCCGAAAATCACGACGCATGACACTACTTATGGTGTCGGATATTCAATGGAATGAATAAAAAAAAAAACAGTGCACGGCTGCTTTTGTGGGGTGACTTTGTGGAGGCTTTCGACAGAGGGACTATAATTGGAGGCACATTTTTACAAAATGTATATAGGGAATGTCGAAATACCTTGTTCAGACACTTTTTCAAAATTCTTTCCTGTTTGACAAAGAACAACGTTTTTCTGAAAAGTGTGCGTCACAGTGGGGGGGATTTATACAATCCGTAAACTTTTATTAAACGCATGGATAAAGCTCCACGACATTTTATAATTTCAGCTCAAAATTTTAGGACAGATATCAATGCCTTGAGTATGGTATATGATATATGACAGGTTAGGATACATAGAAGGTTAGGATAGGTAGAAGGTGGGAGACGCGAGACGGGCAGGATAAGACAGGAAGCTCTAAATGGATTCGGGGGATAATGGAAAACGATGCCCCAACACTATGATAACTGGTAGGGGTAGACGATTCCTGGAAACTGCACCCAAAAGAAGCGTGTGAGCCATCGAATTGTAGGCGTAAACGCAAAAGGTTCGAACGCAAGGAATAGACGTTCTCCGGAAGCTGTCAAACGGGTAAACAGAGGTCAAAAAGGACAACAAAACTTGTCCAAACATCCAAATATCGAAAACTTAAACTGAACAATGCTGCCTGAAATGACGGCCTTCTCGCTGAGCTTTGTAAAGCCGGCGGAGATGAATTGGTAAGTAACATGCACCAACTTATATGTCAAATCTGGTCGTATAAAAGTGTGCCTGAAGAATAGAATCTCAGCATCGTTTGCCCGATCCACAAAAGAGGAGACGCTCTGAACTGCGGCAACTACTTCTTCTTCTGAACATCGCCTACAAGATACTATCTGTCGTAATATGTGAACGCCAGAACTGTTTATCAACAACCTGATCGGCCCTTTAAGGCCAGGAAAGTCCACAACCGATCAAATTTTCACACTTCGGCAGATCCTGGAAAAAAACCCATGAAGTCCAAATCGATACCAATCACCTATTCATCGATTTCAAAAGCCGCATACGACAACATCTAGAGAGAGGAACTGTACAGAATCATGTCTAGTTTTGGTGTACCGCCCAAACTCTTCATTTCGGTTAGGATGACGATGGAGAATTCTCGCTGCTCAATCTGGGTGAGGAATGACCTCAACGACACCTTCGATACCAAGAGGAACTTTTGCCAAAGCGATGCGGTGCGGTGTCATGCGGTTTCTTCAATTTGATTCTTGAGAGGATTGTGCAAAACTCCCGAGCCAACACCATGGACACAATTTTCCAAA
This sequence comes from Rhingia rostrata, assembly GCA_949824845.1. Taxonomy (NCBI): domain Eukaryota; kingdom Metazoa; phylum Arthropoda; class Insecta; order Diptera; family Syrphidae; genus Rhingia; species Rhingia rostrata. The sequence continues at coordinate 79,631,966 of OX463757.1, read as the reverse complement.
AATCGGTGCAACTACTAGCATACGCCGATGATACTGACATCATTGGAAGGACTCAACGTGATGTCTTAGCCACGTTTGCTAGTTTGCTATAAGGAAGCGGCAAAAATTGGTTTAGGGTAAGACTAAGTATATGCTGTCAACACGAAAGGACACACAACATCGACGTATTGGATAGAACCTCACCATCGACAGATATAACTTTGATGTTGTACGGGACTTTGTCTACCTCGGCTCCGCTATTAACCTTGACAACATTGACAAGGAAATTAAACGAAGAATAACCCCTGCCAACCGCTGTTTCTTCGGACTAAGAAGGTAATTTAGTAGTCAAGCCCTTACTCGAACTACTAAGGAGATAATATATAAGACCTTGATCATCCGATTCCTGCTCATTCCGTCTCAAAAGTGGAATAGCAAATCCTTTGTCGATTCGATAGGAAAATTCTTCGAAAGATCTGCAGTCCCGTTTGCGTTGACGGGCTATCGAGTCGAAGATTTAACCAAGACCTATACAAGCTGTACAGCGACTCCGCATTGGACGTTTAAGTTGGCTAGGACATGTAGAACAAAGTGACACCAATACTCCGGCTCGCAGTTTTCGATTCCCAGCTAGACGCAGTAGTGGATGACCTCACCCTAAGTGGCGCGCACAAGTAGAAACCGACCTCAACCAACTCGGAGTGTTTAACTGGAGGCAGTTATCTTAGGACTGGGCTTATTGGAGAGACATGTTAGTTGAGGCCCAGGTTCATTCCGGACTGTAGCGCCACTTATGTAAGTAAGTGTAATCTTCGCCTCCATAGCCGAGTTAAAAAGAAAACATCTGCGAGCATCATCTCAGGGCACTCTTTACAATACTTAAATTCATGGCACAGCTAGTAATATTAAAGGGCGGAATGCAACTGGTAGGAGACAAGAGACATTCTTCTGATGTTCAAGCGAGACTATGGAGTTTGCTACGGTTGAATCTACTGTCAGTTGTATCGCTTTGGTATCCTATCCAGTAGGTGCGATGATGCTTTTGCTGCAAATGACCAGATGTGGGCGTTAAACTCAAGTTTGGGGCGTATATACGCTTTATGTATTGAGGCCAGATCAGAAGGGATGAAATATTTCTTACATCGGTTAAGACATGTCGCTACATTTTTAGCGTTTTCCACATGTCTGAAGTCGTTCCAACGAAGTTCGTTTGACATACCGAACATGGAAAGTTTTTTTCGTTTTCGACGTTGCCATTCATGGATGATGGCTGTAAATTTTGATTTCTCCTAGAAGACAGAAGACAGCATTTTGTCATTTTCCATCCACATCCGAAGGTGAAGGTCGTCGATTAGAGAACGAATATGAAAAGCTGAGGTTACTGCCATTAGCAAAGGAATGGATTGGACTAGAAGTTGCAGACAAGAGGTCATTTATAAAAATGAGAAAGAGTGTCGGAGACAATAGGGAGCCCTGGGGAACACCAGCATTGACTTGACACCAGCACCAGACTTGAAACCGCCCAAAACAACTTGAATTGAACATTTCAAGAGGTAGTTTCTAATCCATAGAAGACTTTTGTTGATTCCATATGCACGCATTTTAGACAAAAGAGCTTGATGCCCTTTGAAATATAAAATGCAACGATCTTCTTTTCGCTACCAAGCAGTAGATTGATTCAACTTTTCGTTGAGATGTGTCATCAAATCGCAAGTGGACCTGTTGCTGTGAAAGTCGTATATGTCGGACATTGAGGAGTTTTTGTGATTTTAGAGAAAACAGTTTAAATCAAAGTTTCAGCGAAACTACGAAGTTCGCTATGGTTGAATCTCCCATCAGTTTAATCGCAGACTTTAATTCATGCAATCTTGTCTTTTGCTACACCAGATGTGTGCGTTGAAGTCAAGTTTTAGGATTGATCAGAAGGAGCAAAATATTTCTTTCATCGAGTACGGGAACATATGTATATATATTTCGCTTTTCCGTTTTTGGAAATTGTGAATACCTGGTCATTCAGAAGAATGTCGCTACTAATACAAATACCGAACATGGAAACTTTTTCGGTCTCGACAAAGGAAGTGTCGTTCATGGATAATGCATTATTCAGCACAAATTAACTCAAGCTAAGGAAATCTGATTGAAAAAAAAAATCACTTTGCAATGTCACCTTCTTTGGATCTTTGACCGGCTAGATATGTAAAGATCACTCAATCAAAAAACGATTGCAAGCGTCCGATTTTTCATTGCGTTTCCAATTGTTGCACTACATTCGTCTACCCTATTTTCCATTCCAAAAAAAAAAAATATCGTACACAACAAACAATGAGTTCAGGCCATCAAAAAATAAATGCGTTGCCAGCGAGATGCATAAAAATACTATGGCGTCCATTCAACTTGGTTTCAAGCCTCGTAGATACCTATCGTTGAATCGACGGGAAAATGCGAAAATATATATAAAAAAAAAACAAAACAATATAAACGTGTGCACAAGTGCAATGTGCACATGCGAACGAATTAAAAATTGAAAACTTCCATATTGCACACTTGATTGCATCCCAGCGTGCACCTATAGATACTTTGTATTGCGAATCGAAAAAAAGAAGATATTTCCAATGGGGCAGGTGTATTTGTTTCCATTTTTTGTTCGCTACAGTAGACCACCATCGTGCCTGAATGCTGCATTAAACAAATACCCTCAGTAGAAATACACAAGGATATGATATCCTATACCAGCGATATAGTCATTGGTGGATGACCAAGACCGTCTATGGTATCTAGGTGATTAGTTACTTAATGGATACGATTAATAGTGTTATTACGTTGATCTACGTCATTAGATTGTATACGAATTAAGATGAAATAAGGAAGTAACTTAGGCAAAATGTATCTAATGAATTTTTACTTACTGAGAGAGGTGTATACGAAAAGGAGCATTGTGTTGTGAGACTCACCTGTAAAGAGAGAAAAAAAAAGGAAGAAGAACGTTGGTAATTAATGACGATAGGAAAATTGTATTTTTGTTTGCTAAGTAAGAATAAACCCTCAATTACGAAGCACTATACTATGCTGACATTAGATATGGATAGATTGAATGTGTACTTACAGACAGTTGGCATGCAAGTAGCACCTATCTTTCAATGCTGATGCAATCCATCATATGGTGAGAAAAAAGACCACCTGGGATGGTAGTAGATGTGGCTTAGACAAGTGCAATTATGACCATCATGGTACTGAAGTCAAAAGAAATTGTAATTCCGAGGATAGGATTGATTTAAAAAAGATTGAGATCAATCGAACTGTTTTTTATGGAGGCACAATCGAAGCATTGTCTAAGGAACTGACAAACCACATCCAATGTAGACAGACCAAGAACCTCTGTAACAATGAAACAGACTATCATAGTCAGTCATAGCAACGTAAAAGTTAAGGGTCTTCCAATAGAGACTTCACAGCTTTGACAGCTGATAGCTGACATGCTGTTGAAGATACATCTGTCAAATTAGCTGTCATTTATTCGGTCAAATCAACATGGATGAACAGCAAGATTTTGAAACAAAAGTTTATCAATTGTACAATGATGACAAAAATGGTTCACCAATTTTACGGTCGCCATAATCGTCCTACCGAGAGGACTGTTCGCAATGTTTTGGATAAATTTGAGTCCACTGCTTCAGTAAAAAATAATCCAACACCCAAACGTCGACGAAATGCGAGATCTGCCGAAAACATCATTTAAGGCGAGGTCTTCCTCTACTGCGTCCGACGTCTGACTGGGAATTGAAGACTCTGCGAGCCGGAGTATTGGTGTTCATTCGTTCTCCCTGTCCTAGCCATATTAAACGTCAAAAGCGGAGTTTTATGCCCAGGGGCATGACGCTGTAGAGCTCGTCTGTTTCTTGATTGAATTTTCCGAAGATTTTTCGAAGAAGAGCCTTGAGCATGCACACGTACAAAATTCCATTTACGCAGGAGCTGAAGTTAAACGACCATAGACAACGACTTATGATCACTGAATGTGCTCTGAAGCAGTTGGAGACTAACACCGATTTTCATCAATAAACGATGAGGCCCCTTGTGGATGAAGCCTTGAGCATGCTCATTCCTCCTTCTTTTTTTTAAGTGGCGCTGCAGTCCGGAGAGAACCTACGTGTCAACCAACATGCCTCTCGAATTTGCTACCGATCCACATGAGATTCAATAGCGTCCAACGCATCCCGAAAAATTCACTTTTTGGTGTGGATTTTGTGCTGGCGACATCATCGGTCCAAATTTTTTGAGAACGACGTTGGCAAGGCCATCAGCTTCAACGGATTTCGCTATAGGTCAACGATTATCGACTGATTTGGCCTGAATTGGGTGATGAGGCATGTGGTTTCAACAGCACTGCGCTACTTGCAACAAAGCTCACGCTGCATTGGAAATTCTTCACGAGTGGTTCGAGGACATGGGCATCTCAAGTGGAGGTTATGTGAACTGACCACCGAAATCATGCGATTTAACCCTGTTAGGATTTTTCCTGTGGGGTTTTCTGAAGTTGGAGGTCTATGCGAATTTTTTTTTGCCCAACATGACCCATGCCATCGGTCAAATTTGATTTATGCGCCAGAGTCATGGAAAACTGGATTATTCGCTATATATTGAGGATAAGTCCTTTGGACGGGCTCTGTTACGCAATGAACTGCCGCTCCGAAGGTCTGGGTTTGATTCCAAGCTGTAGCAAAACCTATATGCGATTTTCAAAAGGCCCCCCTCTTGTGAGGATCTGTCAAATCATCATAGTGTCACTTGACATGAAAAGCTTATCTAAGCTTAACCGTTTGGATTCGGTATAAAACAGGAGGTCCCGCCATCGTGCATGAAATACATACGCACACATGAATGGTTGAGAGTACTTACGAGCCTGTTGCACCAAAAATTTGTATTTTGTATTTTTTTTTTGACTCCAGACCTTTGACTTTTTGACTTTACATTTTTGGATGAAAATGTCAACAAGCGCAGCGTTATACCTATTTTGGCCGATATTGTGAACGATTGTTAATCCTGCAGGGTTTTGCATTTTAATCGAAAAGTCGCTGGGGAGAATGGCATACCAATGGTCGGTGCCGTGACATAAGGCCTAGCGTCAGATGGCCAGATCTATAAATTTGAAGATTTGACCTCATGACGTTTTGAAAAAATTGCATAAGGCCAAATTCTAGCATTTGATGAAGCGTCAAAAGGCCAATTTTTTACGACTTTACGACACTTTCGATGGCACATTATATTTGCTTCCCTGATACGTGTATATACAATTGGATTTGAGTTCCGTTTGGCTTTATGTTACTCTCCTCATTTGGCCGAATGTCGCTTTACCGAGGTACATAATGCCAAATGCTAGAATTTGGTCTTATGTCACTTTTATAAATTTTTAAATATAAAGATGTCAAAATCCTTTCCTAAGAAGCTGCAGAATTCTTTACAGGACTTGAGCTCATTCGATGAGTATGCCACCGGATTAATGGGTGTCCGCTTGAAATGGTCTCAAGTGCAGAAGTTAGCTAAATACTGGCGCGAGAATGCCTCAACGAAAAAATATTCGAATTGTTGCGTTTTTTTTCCTTCATTAACTGGATGCATCTATGGAACCCGTCATTTCTTTGGCAGACCACAAAATTTCGTGATGAGTGGATTTTTGTCACGGTTGAACCTCTAAGTTTTTGTCAGATCATTAAGACGGGAGGGCCATAAGACATGATTTTCGTGTTCCTACATTTGGAAATCGAATCATGTGCGCTCTATATCTATACCTGACCTTAATAGATTTGTCAACAAAAATCCAAGTGGTTTTGAAAGCTAGTAATACATTAAGATATTATGGCTAGCGAGCTGAGACGCCAAAATCCAGTCCTTAACTTCATTCAAAGTTATCAAACTGGAAGAAAACTGTTGAAGCCAGGAGAGATGAAACCAATCTTCAAGGTGACAATGAACTCATAGACTAATATCTGGTATTAAAAAAAAAAATACTGGACCGGAAACAAGACGATGTAGAATTTTTTCTTAGTCAGTACCTAACTGGACACTGCTGCGTTCGATGATATTTTCATAAAAGTCGACTCAAGGTAACCTCTAACTGTTCGAACTGCGGAGAGGTCTGAGAAGATTTACAACACGTATTTTCTTTCGGTTCCCTCGTTCTCATATGGCGCGAAGGGACTTAAAGGCGAAAATCAAAGCAATACCAACCCTTGAGACAATTGTGTACAACATCTAATTATCGAGCTTTATATGGGGCACACTGAAACAACTTGCAGTCATCGTCTGGATGGAATTAAGACGGCTCGAAAGAATCCGAAGAGTAAACCAAATCCTTTGGCACCCACTTCGGAAAAAAGGTTGAAAAGAAGAGCCTGGGTAACTAGCTCCCCGAAGTAGTACCTAACAACAGTTCCGCGGGGAGAGTGTATGAAGTGTGCAGGTGCATTCCTGCAATCGAACGCTCATATCTGTGCAATAAGATTACACACACCCTGGCGCAACCATGAAAAAATAAAACTATCAGAGGCCATTATATGGCCACTCTTGTTAAGAACAGAGGTCCAATCTTATACTCCACCACTCTTTTCGAGTGTCATTTGTTCCTACGATTTTGGATAACCACAACCACCACCTGATGGCTTAACTCTTAAACAGACTGATTCAAGCTGTCCACAAACAGTCATGTCTCCGGGGCTTCTGTTAGTCTATCCTTGAGCTTCGCGACCAACTAAGATCACTTTCAGATGGACCACATATGTTCTAATTTCAAAAAATTCCATACCTATACGAAGTTACAGGGAGGGATAGTGGGTATACCACCAATTCCTACTAAGATCAATTTTTGTTGGTTTGATGAAATTAGACGTTTGGGTTTCTTCGGGATGGGTTTTTTCAGCTTTCACAGCTATATCCTCATTCACCACGCTTACATATTACAGTCACTGCACTGCCGCGGTATCCTCAATCCATCACCTAAGGACGCGCCTCCCAGGTTAGGGATTAGATTAACATACAGCCCCTCTGACCTAACCTAGGACAGCTAAATAGAGTTTTATTTAATCAGACAAAATCCTTCAAGGATTAGAGTACCTGGTCTCTACTTTTAACCTTTTGACCCAAAGTTCATCGTTTAAGCTCGATGTAGTCTCACTTATAACCACCTTTGACAGCCTTGTACATTGCAAAATCATTCAAGGATTAGAGTACCTGGTCCCTACTTTTAACCTTTTGACCCAAAGTTCATCGTTTAAGCTCGATGTAGTCTCACTTATAACCACCTTTAACAGCCTTGTACACTTTGAAACTCCTGCTCCGTTTGTCATTTCAAAAAAAATCGACAGCTCTACAGTCTCCATAATGCCTCAACCCAAATGCATTTTCTTGCAAAAATTTAATCACCCAATACATTCCCGTTGGCCAACAGAGTTCACTTGGCCAAAATATTTCTCAACTCTTGTTAATTATTAGGCAACTTGCAGCGGCTCTCAATACCGCTAAAATAAACCTTATCTCCAACTTATTGGCAGTAGCGAAATGCCAAATTAATTTCGCAAAAGAAAACCCCATACGAATGGTGCCGCCGTACAAGCTCAAACCCTCACCGTAAACATATCTATTTGACATCACGAAACATGATGACAACGGTGCACACAGGTAGCCCGGTATAACCTTGCGCGACCTAAGCGGGTGGAGCCAGCCAACCGTACTAATTGGCATTTTAAGTATCATAGCATCGCCACAACCACTTTATTAATTACAAATTCGAGACATTTTATCATCGAAGTTGTGAAGATAAACACTACAAGGCAGGCTAGGGTGTAGGCAATCATGCACGCGTAGACTGTTCACGTTTCGCAGCAGTCAGTGGAGAGAGGTAACAAAAAAAAAAAAAGACCGTGTTCAGTCTTCGAGAATCAGCAGGTTCTCCATGAGCACCACTCAACATCAACATCCGTCGTGATGTCGAAAAAAAAAAAAAAGATAGACCAACACAAACCTGTTCCATCCAAATGGATGCTGTGTCTCGTCTTAGGAGCATCATCATCATCATCATCAGCAGCATCGAGCACGGTGCACATTGAACTTGTGCGATTCTGAATCGATCATGCACCTCCAGCAAAACCGCACTGCGCGGTGGAGTGGTGCATCAGCACCGAAGTCTAGAGGTTCATAGATCCCTAAATGCCACAAAGACGAAATCGAAAACCATATCACCTGTGCTTCGTAGTCATCGCTGCGATGAGCTGCACTGGCGCTGGTTAGATGAAAGTTGGTACAAGCGGATGGATTGTGGATTTCTGCGCGCTGCGGAGGAAGGATGCACTTTTATCACCACAAGTGGAAAATAAATAAAAAACACAAAATGGAGACGAATCTTCATCATAAGAACGATCTATGAGCGACATGATCTCATATTCATTTATGCAAAGATCCACTCGTAGTCGCATTTATGTGCGCCTTGTTATGTGCGCTGAGGTTGAGATTGGGTTTAATCGTGGTTGTGGTTTCCTGTGAAATGGGATTTAATGCTAGAATCGGATCTTGTAAGAGTATAGGGATGAGACCTTGTTATTTGCGAATTTTTGAAAGGTGTTTAGGTTTTAATGTCTCCGTTGAGTTTGCGATGTGGGTAATTTACTTTCATGCTCTCGACGGCGATACAGTTTTGGGGAAAAGTTAGGCTCCGTCCGTCGCTTTGAATAGGTTTTGCTATAAGTTAGCCTGAGGATTGATGGTTCATAGGGAATGTTAATTGTTTTTACATGATTACTCACGGGTAGATCTATTGACAGAAATCTCATTCGCAAAAATATTTGTCAGGCATCGGCCAATAGGGTGTTCTATTAGCTTCACTCCGGAATCTGCCCAACAAGCAATTTCGCTTCCATAAAGCACTTTCGAAAGTATTTCTCCGCCAGCAATATTAACTGTATGGAGTCTTATGGAAACGCGATTGGAGCACTCTACTGAATTAAATTACTTGATGTAAGCTAGGAGATGGTTGGGTGTTGTAGAACGAGGGTAGACACTGATTGGCTTTAACTTGGCAATGCCCAGTGTTGTAACTCTGACTACACATCAAGTGCTTATTTTTTACCTCCAAGTGGTAACCATCGGGTACTGGTCTCATCCAACCGGATTTGACTTGCTAAACGATAAGCGCGAGTGTTGATAACACGACGAAGAACAGCCACACTGTAAACAGCCAGGTCAGAATGGCACGGAATGAATACCCGGCCTGCTGTCCCAGGCGAATATAGACAAGCTGCTTCGACATATTCGGACAATAGGTTGTCTAGGAATTTCAAGGGTTAGTCAGGCCCCTTGAACAGAGCTGGTGGCGGATGAACCGCAAGGCCAACGGCAGCGCTCAATCCCGTAGTGGATACTGATGGCCCTGTGTCCTAGGGGTATCTAATAAATTGGAACTGGCCCTCCAGGTTGGGGGTTGTGCTTTGGGTTAACTACCCAATTATGGAAAAACTAAAATGTTACGAAACAAGCAATAGCCTCGGAATGGACTGACTTTATTGTTGACGACCCTGCTAACCGAAAAAAGGAAAACGACGCTCGTATCTGCACCAGGATTGTGAGAACATTACACAGGAGAGATGCAAGCGGACAACTAGCGGTAGCCATAAACTGCTACAAAGCTGACATTACTGCCATCCAGGAAATACGATGGGATGGGCCGGGCAAAAAGAGGATGAAAAACTGTGAAATATACTACGGACCGTGTTAGAGTGAGCAGAAACAGCTACACAGCAGACATCACTGCCATCCAGGAAATACGATACGATGGCCCTTGCAAAAAAGTAATAAAAACTGTGACAGCTACTACGGAACGTGTTATAGTGAGCAGAAGTAGCGACTATTGGGATGCGGATTTGTTATAAGTGCCAGACTTAGGCAAGAAGTCTTATGTTTCCAAGACATTAGCGAACGCATTGTAACGATCCGCATCAAGGCCAAATTCGCCAACATTAGCCTTATATGCGCTCACGATCCAACGGAGGAAAAAGACTGCTTCTATGAGCTCCTTGACAAAACCTATGAGCGACTACCGAAGTACGATGTTAAAATCGTGCTGGGAGATTTTAACGCAAAGGTAGGAAGAGAAGACATCTTTAGCAGTATTGTCGGAAACCATAGCCTACACGACAACACGTCTGGTAACGGACTTAGGCTAACTGACTTCGCTACGGAACGAAATGCCACTATAGCCAGCACACGGTTTCCTCACCACGATATCCATAAGGGGACATGGCGATCTCCAGATCAACGAACGGTCAATCAAATTGATCACATAGCGATAGACAAGCGCCACGCATCCAGTATTTTGGATGTCCGAACATTCCGAGGAGCTAACATCGACTCGGACCACTACCTTGTTGCAGCCAAGGTTAGAATGCGGATATCCACTACGCCACAACAGTCCAGAAATACTGTAAAAAAATTTAATGTCGAAAGACTGCAAACGCAAGAGACCGCCAAGACCTTCGCGCAACGCGTATCCCTAAACCTCTCGATTAACACCATACCACCAGCATCGAATGTCGAAGAACAATGGCAACGATGCCAACAAGCTATTAGATCAGCCGCAACTGATGTGCTAGGTTTCTCGCGTCCATCAACGCCCTGGTTTGACGAGGAATGCCGACTAATGCTCGCAGCCAAGAACGAAGCCTGCAAGGCTAAGCTGCAGGTGAAGACGAGAGCTGCCATTGAGTTCGTTAGGCAGAGAAGAAGGGAAGAACACCGGCTTTTTAGAAAGAAGAAAAAAGAGGAAGAAAAGCGCGCGATCGAGGATATAGAGAGGTGCCACTCCAGGAAAGATGTTCGCAAGTTTTACTAAAGTGTAAAACGTCAAAGCCAAGGATACAAGGCTCGAACAGAATCCTGTCGAGATGAACAAGGAAATATCGTAGTTGAGACACAGTCGATGCTGAGGATATGGAAGAACCACTTCTGCAGACTGTTAAACGGCGATGACGAAAAACATTCCGCTGTCAGGCAGAACGAACGATTCAATATTGGCAACGACAGCGAAAGCTGCCAACCACCCGACCTGAGTGAAGTGAGGACAGCAATATCTAAATTGAAGCTTAATAAGGCTGACGGAAATGACGGTCTTCCCGCCGAGCTTTATAAATCCGGCGGAGATGACTTCGTAAGTAACATCCACCAACTCATAAGCCGAATCTGGTCGTAAGAAAGTATGCCTGAAGAATGGAACCTCAGCATCGTTTGCCCGATCCACAAAAAAGGAGACTCTATGAACTGCGCCAACTACAGAGGCATAAGTCTCCTCAAAATCGCATACAAAATTCTATCTGCCGTAATATGTGAACGCCTGAAACCGTTTACCAACAACCTGATCGGCCCTGACCAGTGTGGTTTTAGGCCAGGAAAGTCCACAACCGCTCAAATCTTCAGACTTCGGCAGATCCTGGAAAAAACGCAAGAAGGCCAAATCGATACCCACCACCTATTCATCGATTTCAAAGCCGCATACGACAGCATTTATAGAGACGAACTATACAGAGCCATGTCTAGTTTTGGTATACCGCCCAAACTCGTCCGTTTGTGTAGGATGACGATGGAGAATTCTCGCTGCTCCATCAGGGTCGGAAACGACCTCACTGACACATTCGATACCAAAAAAAGGATTTAGGCATGGCGATGTGCTGTCATGTGTCTTCTCCTATTTGATTCTTGAGAGGATTGTGCAAAACTCCCGAGCCAACACCATGGACCCAATTTTCCAAAAATCTGTTAAACTACTAGCATACGCCGACGATATTGACATCATTGGTAGGACCCAACGCGATGTCATAGCCACGTTTGCTAGTATAGAGAAGGAAGCGGCAAAAATGGGTTTAGCAGGAAATGAGGGCTAGACGAAGTATATGCTGTCAACACGAAAGGACAAACAACATCGACGAATTGGACAGAACGTCACCATTGACAGATGTAGTTTTGAGGTATTGAGGGACCTCGGTTCCGCTTAACTCTGACAACAATATATCCGTCAGAAATTAAACGAAGTATTACTGTTACCAAAAGCTGCTTCTTCGGGCTAGGAAGACAATTCAGTAGTAACGGCCTCAATCGAACTACTAAGGAGATCCTATATAAGACCCTCATCATTACATTTCTGCTCTACGGAGCTAAACAATGGACCGTATCAAAAGCGGATGAAGAAATCCTTGGTCGATTCGAGAGGAAAATTCTTCGAAAAATCGTAGGTCTCCTTTGAGTTCACGGTCTGTGGAGACGAAGGCTCAAACAAGAACTATACGAACTGTGCAGCGACATGGCTCTGGTAGAAAAAAAACTCCCCATTGGACGTTTAAGATGGCTAGGACATGTAAAACGAATGGACACCAATACTATGGCTCGCAGTCTTCGATTCCCAGCCAGACGTCGGTCGCAGCTTCAGTAGAGGAAGACCTCGCTATAAGTGGCGCGTACAAGTAGAAACCGATCTCAACCAACTTGGAGTGCGTAACTGGAGGCAGTTGGCTTAAGACCGGGCTAATTGGAAAGGCATGTTGATTGACGCCCAGGTTCTTCACGGACTGAAGCGCTATTTAAAGAAAAAGAAGAAAAAATAATGCTCAAGCCTGCATCCAAAATGGACCTCATGGTTGAAGTTTCCATGGTGTAAGTTTCCAACTGCTCCAGAGCTCATGCAGCGATCACAAGTCGTTGTCTATGATCGTTTACATAAACACCTGAGTCAATGGAATTTTATACGAGTGCATGCTCAAGGCTCTTTTTCGAAACAATCTTCGGTCCCGTTTGCGTTGACGGGCTAAAAAACATGACTTTGGACGTTTAAGATGGTTAGGACAATGTAAAACAGACGTCGGACGCAAAAGAGGAAGATCTCGTCTAGAGTGGCGCACAAAAGTAGAAACCGAAATCAACCAACTTGGAGTGTACAACTGGAGGCAGTTAACCAAGGACTGAGCTAATTGGAGAGGCATGTTGGTTGAGGCCCAGTTTCATTCCGGACTGCGACGCCACTTAAGTAAGAAAGTATTCCATTTCAACTTCTAAAATGTCTGTGCACTAACATAAAAGAGTTACTAAAACATCTTTTCAACTGTCACACGTGACATGTACATCCACGGAAACTTTTTAGAAGCCTTATACCATTTCAACTTCTATTAAGTCTGTGCATTTACCTAAAAGAGTTATTAAACATGTTGAACTTTTCTGCACAAGTACAAAAAAGCTTAATAGAAGAGATTGCTTCTTGAAATGGAAAATGTTTGCTCTATAGAAGACATATTGTCTGCTGGTAGTAAGGAAACTCCTCTTTACAATTAAAATGGCAGGTTGGTTGTTTATGCTAATGACGTGGGAATACATGTATCAGGAAAGTACTGAGGCATTCTATTCCGAAATGTACTTTAAATGCTTCCCGAAGTATAGACTTGGCGCGAAACGTAAAAGACCGAACTGTTTGTTTCTTAGCAGGAATAGGAAAGCTCCCTCCAAAGCTAAACGGCGTAAATGAATGGAAGGCCAACATCCAGGAACGCGTTCAAAAAACTGCCATATTACTTTTCGCATGTATCTGGTATCTGAGTATCGCCATGGAGAAAATAGGGAGATTGAGTTCCAATTATTAGAAATTCATTAAAAAAAAAACGATCGTATTAAATTACGACAAGACAGTTGGGTGAAAAATTTCTAAAAACTACCGACCTATTGCATTCCTATCCATACGTTTAAAAGTGTGGAAAAAAAACTATTATCACTGAGATTTTCGAATACCTAGGAAGGAAAAGTTTAATAAGCGATAGGCAGAACGGGTTCTATAAAAGCTCAACTGGAGACCTGCTAAGTTATGTAACCCATTTATGTACCGATGTAATGGACAATTATAGAGAGTCGAGAGATGTTGCCCTGCGTATTTTTTCGGCAACTTTCAAAACGATAATCGTTGACGATAGTGAGGAGCCTTTCTGGGTACCTGCCGTATAATTAATGTATGCACCTGTGCACACACAGAATTTCAAAATTACACGTCACGTACCTAGCAAGTCTATCGTCTACGATAACCACTTATAAAGTTACGGAATGAGTACCCTGGATATATCCAAGGCTATCGATTGCGTTTGGCATACGGCTTTGATAGCCAAATTGACAGCATACGGACTGTGCGGCTGGATGGGAAACTTTCTTAAAGACAGATCTTTGCAAGTAGTGGTAGATGGCGTTTCCTCCGATAGATTCTCTATGAACTCTGCGGTACCTCAAGGATCCATTCTTCCACCCATATTAGTTCTGCGGCATATTAATGAACTTTCGAGGATGACTAAAGATGCGATTCTTTAGTTTTGCAGACGATAGTACTCTTATAGCGACCAACTTAAACAATTTGCGTTGTTTGAGTTAGTCGTGGGCACACCAGCAGAGATGAGAAAAAATTTGCCCTCTACGTGAAGACCTACAAAATATTATACAATGGGTGAAGGAAAACCCAGTTCTATTCAACTCAAAGAAAACGCAGTATACAAAATTTACAAGAAGGAACATATCCACAGTTTGTTGAAATTTATCTGGGTGTAACCATCGATATGCATTTTTAACGGAATACCTATAACGGCAAACAGTCGTCAAATCAGAAGAATCCATGCAGCTGCTAGGCCAGGTGTATCATGGCGACAACATGGAACCTGTTTTGTCAAATCAGAAGCACCCGAACTAAGTTACTTTCTCAGAGCTGAGAGATATTTAACACCAGCCCAGCTTCTTCTTCTCTAAAAGTCCATTTACGACCAGGTCTTGAATTCTGTTATCATGTTTGGAGTTCGGCTAAGTTTACATACCCTGAATTTACTGCACTCTATTCAGAGACCTGCAAATCCGCCTTATTGACGATTCTTGGCTTCCTTCAAAGCTGCAATTTTTGGTACAAAGAAGACTTGTCGTAGACCTGTTTCTTTATTACAGATATTGGCTACGTTTACACCGTGGACTATGTTTGTGCCGAGACTAAATATTTAAGTCTCAGAATTTTCTGTTTACACCGTACTGGACGAAGTGCAGAACTAGCAACGTCGGTACTTAATTGTGAATCTTTTTTGCATCGATGTGAACTGTGTTTTCCCAAGATCAACACTAATGGTAACCTTTACACAATGGAGGAGCTCTGTGAAATCATTTCTAGACTCATTGCATAGAGAACCAACTAACATTTGAATGAACTTTCAGATGATGTATGGAGCTGTTGGATAAGACCCCAAAATACAATTGAACTCATTTGCTGGGATTAGACGGTGGAACTGGATGTCAATAATCGTAGGTTATAACAATTCTGACTACAGAAGGGCTGATTGTTTTACCTGGGATCCACAATCGATACTTTGCAAGAGATGTTAGCCTATGCCAAGGGCCAGGAATAATCATTGAGGGTATATGCATGCATTCCAAAGTGCCATCAAAATGGGAAAATGTCACGAAAAATTGAACCAGAAAAATACACGTCAACAAGTAAGCGCTGGTTGACATTGTGACGATAATTCGTTTCAGGATCCATAATGGAATCGATGGGCTTCTTTAAAAAAAAAAAAACACTCATATCGGGTTTTCCAACAGGGACGCTACAAAAGTTGAGCGACAGGGACAGCCAACGACGGCATATTTCTTGCCGCTCTTTTCTTTCTTTTCAGTAAGGTTTGCCGTTTCATGATGGAAAGATATACGATCCAACGAGTCGAAATTAATTAAATTTACTACCAAAATTCGGAGTCAGTGGCCTCAACGTTGAGAGCGCTACGTCCAATAAATGATCGTCATAATCGTCCTAGCAGATCAACAATTGAGCGTCTAGTGGAAAAATTTAAATCCACAGGCACAGTAAAAAAAGTTTCCCGTGCCAGTGAGACAAAGAAGGCTTCAGTTGAAGAAAGCCCAAATGTGTCTCTCACTCGTCGTTCTCAAGCGTCTCTGTGACGTCGTCGTGGCGACTTTTGCGAAAAGATCTTGGCCTACATCCTTACAAGATTAAATTGACGCAAGAACTGAAGCCGCTTGACCACCAGAAGCGTCGTATGTTCGTGAATTGGGCTGAGCAACAACTTGAAAACGATTCGGATTTTCATCGAAAAATGATCTTCAGCGATGAGGCTCATTTCTGGCTGAATGGCTTCGTCAATAAACCAAATATGCGGTATTGGTCAGGCAGCAATCCACACATGACTCCATGAGTCATCATTGCATCCCGAAAAAAATACGGTTTGGTATGGTTTATGGGCCGGCGGCGTCATTGGGCCGTACTTCTTCCGTGATCATCAAGACCGGCACGTTACTGTGAATGGGAATCCCCACCGTTCAATGATAACCGAATATTTTTGGCCCCAATTGGATGATATGGACTTGGAGGACATGTGGTTCCAACAGGACGGCGCCACAAGCCACACAGCGAATGCCACAATCAATTTATTGGAAACCAAGTTTGGAGAACGTGTTACCTCACGAAATGGTCCAGTCGCTTGGCCGCTTCGGTCGAGCGATTTGACGCCGTTAGACTATTTCCTGTGGGGCTACGTCAAGTCTATGGTCTATGCCAACAAGCCAGCGACGATTGATGAACTTCGTACGAATATCGAACGTGAAATAGCAGCAGTATAGGCCGATTTACGCTTGAAAACCGTCGAAAATTGGGTTCAGCGTCTGAACTTCTGCAAGCGTGCCCGTGGTGGCCATGCAAAAGAAATCGAACGTACTTTCACAGGAATAAAAAATTTCATTGATATCCAAAACCGTTTTTGTTTTATTTAAAAAAAAACTTTTGTAGCGCTCTTATTGAAAACCCCTTCACTTTAACAAGAACAATATGCGTTCAGTTTGAGATAAACATTCGCAACGCCATTTACTATCCCTGGATGCACCATTCCCTCACCACAATGTTCCCACCTTGCGCAAAGGTACATAACCCGATCACACAACTCCACAAACATCTTTAGTTTCTTTGAACGTTTTACTTTCGATACTTAAATACAAGTTGCATGCCCATAGCCGAGGGTCATTCTAGGGCTTCACTTGAATCTCCTAAGCGCAATCGGTTTACCCTATTCCATCACTCTATCTGTGGAGTGAAAATGGTTTAAGTATCCCTCCACCGGTCTCCTAAGAAATCTATTATTGTCTCTCCCACTATAGCTAGGTACAACTTGGCAGAGGCAACTGCAACAGGATAAAATACCAGAGTTAAGTGCTGCCGTCGTTTAGCTGTAATTATAATTCTTACATAAGACGTCAGATGCTGGAAAAAAAAAAGGAAAAGTATCGAAGGTCGCAAATGCGCAAATGTACTTAAGGTACTACTCGACTGAGTGTTATGCGGTGGACAACCGACAACCACATCCTCAATAGCTCTGATGTCGGTTTAAGAAACTTGAGAACGGAAATAAAGGATTTAATTATGAAAAGTTTAAGGTTAAGTGCTGCCATCAAGTGAAATCTTGTGGATTTTCTCTTGCAGCCATCAGACTTAACTACTGGATCTGCAGAAATTTCCTCTTGCTCTGTTTCTTTATGAAAATATGAAAGCGCTGGACAGATGCGGAGGGTGTGATATTAGCATTAACCATGAAGGTGCCGCAGATCTTCAGCTGGGTATAAACGAAGGCAACAGCTTAGCAGAGAAAGTGTTCCGCTGTGTCAAAGCCTTCTTTTCACTTGCATTACATATTTTAGCAGCGATAAAGCCTGGCACAGTGTGCAGTTCTTTTTCCCATTGACAGCAAGAACGCCACTGACTTCCTTTAGTTTAGGTTAGGTTAGGTTAGGTTGTAGAGGCTGCACGCAATTCGCGTGCACACTTAGACCATAAAGGTCCGTTGTGGTACCACGTGGATCTGACGACTTTCCTATATTCGTTCGCCTAATTGAACCATTCAGAGCCAACTATGCAGCGAAGGAGGTATCTGATAATGATGTTAGCCAGCTCACTTAGATTGGCGAAGGAGTACTCTCGCAGATGCAGTTTCCTTTTTACTGAGAGAGCAGGACAAGAGCATGGAAGGTGAGTAATTCTTTCCTCCTTTTCTTCGTCTAAGCAACTTTTGCAGAAGTCATTGCTGAAGACGGTGTCCTGTAAGGACACCAATAATTGTACTGATGCTTGATCTGTTCAGCATTATCAAGCAGTTAGAGCGCTTCTTGTTGATGTTAGACTAGAGGTGTCTGGATATAGGACACGTTGTGCCGTTTATCCATCTGCGGTTTGTTTTCTTGATCGCATCCTGTTTGATCCGTAAATTACATCTAGCGATGAGCATACCTATCATGTCTACTCGCGGTAGAATATCGAGGGTATTGCGCTGCCTGGCAAGCTCATCTACCTTGCAATTCCCTAGTATGTCTATGTTGCCCGGCACTCTGAAGAGGTGAATGCAAAAAAATGCTCCGTCATCTCGTTAAGAGAAGGTCGGCATTCTTGGGATGATTCCGAATTGAACGAGATTTCTTGCAGGAATTTTATTGCCGCCATGCTGTCACTGAAGATGCTAATACGCATCGCGGATAATACATTTCATTTCAACCAGGACAAGGCTTCTTTGATTGCCATGATATCCATGATTTCCATCTGGAACAAGCTACAATGGTCGGGAAGGCGAAAGGATATCCTTAAATTAAGAATCTCGACCACCCACTCCGGATTCTGTTTTAGACCACACGGATGAGTCTCTTTGAGTGAATTGAGTTATTTGTTTCGATCGAATCCGACTCCCATTCAAGGCGACTGGGAATGGTTGTACTGAAGTTATGCTCAAAACTGAGTTGGGTCGGTGTTTTTTGTAATGTTAAAGTAATTCGGAGTTTTTGTATGTTCACCCTGATTGGGTGTCCATTGTGACGAGGCTATCAGTCTCACAACTGCACAAGCTGTGGTCTGTTTGCTGTAGATATCTAGGGGCACTAGATGTAGAATTGCATCTAGGGCTGCGGAGGGGGTTGTTCTAAGAGCTCCGCTAATGCATATACAAGCTGATCTTTGGACTTTACGTAGTAGTTTGCGGATGGAGGCTGTTTCTAGAACCGTCCAACAGACTAAGACACCATACAGGATATGTGTCTGATGACAGGCACGTAAAGCCAGAAAGTGATATCTGGTTGCATAACCCATTTTTTCCCGATTGGCTTTTTTCAAGAGTATAAGGTCACGATGGATTTCTTAACGCGTTCTTGGATATTGGCTTTCCAGTTCAGTTTCCGATCCAAAACCAGACCTAGGTATTTAGCTGATTCTGCGAACTTGAGACTGACGCCGTTAAGTTTGGCAGGGTCAATGTGCGGGACTTTATATTTCCTGCTGAAAAGGACCAATCCGGTTTTTTGAGGGTTCGCGCCGAGTCCACATTTGGCTGCCCAATTAGAAAGTACAGAGAGGCCATTTTGTAACAGATCCCTAAGAATATTAAGATATTTCTCTGATACAGCTATTGCCACGTCATCCGCGTAGGCAATCACTTTGCCTTGTGAGAGCCTTTCCTTCTTTGGGGATGAATACAACTTCTACTTCCGTCCATGCCTTACCATGCCAACCATAGACAGCTGGTCATGGTGGTTAGTAGCCAAGGTAGCAGGATCTCAACGTTGTATTGGAGTTCCGCAGGTATGATACCATCTGGTCCAGGGGATTTAAATGCTTTGAAGAAGTTTTTCTTTGGTGAGTGGAATGGATGTACCGTACAACCCTGGTTCGGTTTCCACGGCGTTAGAGGAGCCACCAACCAAATGGGTGTTCAGAAGTAGGTCAATGGTTTCCTTGCTGGAGGTTGTCCATTGACCATTTGGTTTGAGTAGGTAGATTGGTGTATTGGTGGAGAGAATTTTTCGGAGTCTAGAAGCCTCTGAGGTTTCTTCTATGTTACCACAGAAGGTATGCCAGGATGCTCTTTTTTCCTTCCTCAACACGCTTTTGTACGTTTTGAAAGACAACTGACTTCCTTTAGGTATCAGGGAATATTTATTTCCGCAGCCTTTTAAGTCATAATTGTCAACCAGCGTCATCAATTTTAGTTCGAATCGAGGTCGATTTGTTTGTTCGGAAGAACGATTTGAGTGGGCACCCATGAAGAATTCGGGGGGAGGTAGCTGACTTGTTATAGGATTACCTAACGAATCGATCCTTTCGTGTTTAAATAAAAGAACCATAAGGCAGTCAAACACGGTGTCCCACAAGAATCAATGTTTAGACCAATTCTTTTCGTTCTTTTTATAAATTAATTCCTTTGGGTGTTCAACAATTTTATACCATTTTCTCACGCTGATAGCACGAAGAAAGTTGTTTAACAAAGACGTATAGATACTGCAACAACCACCACGCAAGCTGAACAGAACAAGATACTTAATTGATGGCACATCAAAGGGGTGATAATAAGCCTCATCATAAAATTATTCAGCAAGGAGTAAGCATTAGAGCTAGAGATAGTTGAAAAAATCAGTATTTGGATGTACCATCGATAGCCATTTTTTTACAGAATACCCATATCTGCAAACTCCGCTCAGAATCTTCAAAAGGCTTTTCTAGCGTTGGTATACCTTCAGAACCATCCAACTTTATAGACACAGAAGCAGTTATACTACGCACTAGTGGAGTCAACATAGTGTGCTTGCATTGGGCACACCATGTATAAACACCACGGAAGTAAAAGCTGCACAACTCAATTTACATTTTCCTGGGTCGTCAGCGCAGAGGGGTTGAGGAGGTAACGGGTGTTTTTTTTAGAGGCTGATTTTTCGAATAGAGATAAAACTGACATTTTGTGGTCAAATCGGACAACTCTTATGTCATTTATGTTCAGTTTGGTTTGCCATTTCATCAGGTTGACATATGAACAACGCTTGCAAATTGTGCAAAAATTTAATTCGAAAATGATGGTTCAGTTCGCGAAGTTTACCGCAAGCTCCGTCCAATTTATGGTCGACATAAACGTCCATCAGAGCAATTAATTCGGTTAAGCATGGATCGTTTTCGCCCTACGTTTACTCTCTGTGATCATACGCATCCGCAGAGACGTCGAACAGTGCGCACCAAAGAAACAATTGCCGCTGTAGAGCAAAGTGTTGGAGAGGACTCGAATGAATCGATTTACCACCGTATACAGCAATGGCGAGCTTTGTCCATCAACTTGGCTGATTTTGCGCAAAGATCTTGGCTTACGACCTTACAAGATCCAGCTTGTGCAAGAATTAAAGCCGGGAGACCATGCAATGCGTCGTGATTTTGGTGTATAGGCCGAAAATGAGATATCGATGGTGATTTTCATCGCAAAATTTTGTTCAGTGATGAGGCTCATTTTTGGTTGAGTGGCTACGTCAACAAGCAAAATTGCCGCTTTCGAAGTTAAAAGAATCCAAGTGAGATCCTTGAGACGCCTTATATCCACAAAAACTGACTGTTTGGTGTGCTCTAGGGGCTGGTGGAGTCATTGGGCCATACTTCTTCCGAAATGACGTTGGAGAGTTAGTTACTGTTAATGGAGACCGGTATAGAGCCATGATAACCGACTAGTTTGTTCCCGAATTGGATGACATGCATGTGGATGAGATGTGGTTCCAACAAGATGGCGCTACATGCCACACAGTGCACGTCACAATCGATTTATTGAAGGAAACATTCGATGAGTGCATAATTTCACGGAATGGACCTGTCATTGGCCACCAAGATCGTGTGATTTCACACCATTGGATCATTTTCTTTGGGAATATGTGAATTCGCTCATCTACGCCAACAAACCAGAAACGTTAGGGGAGTTGGAAGGCAACATTCGTGGCGTTATTGCAGACATACGGCCCGAAATGCTCGAAAAAGTGGTTGAAAATTTGACCTCTAGACTTGGCTTTATTCGAACCAGCCGCGGCGGCCACATGCCCGAAATCCTATTTATACATTAATTGCATACAATTATCCTTCCAATATTTCAATTCGAAGTCCTATACATTAAAAAAAACACCCAATATAACTTTTATACCGAATGTATATCAATCTATAGGGATAATTCAGTAGTGGTCGAAGCTTGAGCTGAAGAATTTCTCGAAACACATATGCTTAACCACACATTTCGTCTTCCTAACCTCAGCATGGAAGAGATGCGAAAATATTGACAGCTGCAGAGGCAGTCAATGCGGACTCAATGTTGCCAATACCATACGATTATATCGCGTTCCTTTGCAGAAACCTTTTCCAGCTAAATCCTTACCAGCCCATCTTCTTAAGTAAGACAGCCATTACTAAAGCCCCGACAACGCGAGCAATTACGAAGGGGATTTTAACTGATAGGCCGGCTCCGATAGGAGCGTAAGTAAGCCCATCTTCTTAAGTAAGACAGCCATTACTAAAGCCCCGACAACGCGAGCAATTACGAAGGGGATTTTAACTGATAGGCCGGCTCCGATAGGAGCGATGTAAGCTATAAAAGCCAAGAACCATCAGCTTTTTACGACACCATTTCATGACGAACTCAGTGTCCAGTGGTGCGATTGTTAGTACAACGAACTTCCGCGTTGAATTTCTGGGTTCGATTCCCAGCCATAGCAACACCTAAATGATTTTTCATTAGCTCTCCTCTCGTGATGATCTGGCAAATCAATCGAGTAGTATCAACTGTCAAGAGAAGCTTATCTTAACTTAGTCGTGCGAAGTCGGCATAAAAAAGTTGCAACACTTGAATGGTTGTGAGAAAAAGCTAGGCCCTGGGTACTAACGAGCCTGTTGCACCAAAAATGTGTTTATTTGTTTTTTTTTTTTATTTCATAAGCTAAAAAACGCCGTGTTAACGATCTTGAGAGTTAAGATACACGAAATTCCTGAAAACAAGCTTATAAAAGGGAATAAAACCGCTGGTGGACTGAAAAGACCTTCTACTAGCATTGAGCGGGCAGAAAGATCTGCTAACCCGCTTTTATGTAACCATTAACCGCGGGTAGAGCAGAAAACGCGGGAAAACGATAAAACCGATAAGAAATCGAAAACTTTGTGGTCAAAACTTGACAAAGCCTGAATCTACAGGCTAGCAAAGCAACCAGAATGACACTACTCATCCCCACAATATGAATATCCAACTAACAGATGAACTTCTTGTTTGAAGGAAAACGATAAAACCGGTAAGAAATCGAAAACTTTGTGGTCAAAACTTGACAAAGCCTGAATCTACAGGCTAGCAAAGCAACCAGAATGACACTACTCATCCCCACAATATGAATATCCAACTTACAGATAAACTTCTTGTTTGAAGGAAAACGATAAAACCGATAAGAAATCGAAAACTTTGTGGTCAAAACTTGACAAAGCCTGAATCTACAGGCTAGCAAAGCAACCAGAATGACACTACTCATCCCCACAATATGAATATCCAACTAACAGATGAACTTCTTGTTTGAAGCTCAAAAATTCAGAGAAAGAATTGTCGAAATCCGCCTTTCCGATCTTTTCAGATTTACAAAAATAACCGTATGGCTAGAAAGGTACTAAATGGGCATCAATAATATAAAGAGAAGTGCTACCCATACACGTGGGCCACAAATGGTTACAGGTTATCACAATTAGTATATTGTTGATATGAGTCTGAAAAGGATAGACAAACATCACATGCCTTATGAACATACCCACTCAACTAAATGTAAGTGATCGGCCCCCGAGAAGAGCTAAGAACAGATGGAAAGCCCCCGACAGCGGTGTATTGAATACATGAGTCTGATGAGGAAAGCCAAACAACACCTGCCTTATCAACATACGCCGTCAACTAAATCTAAGAGTTCGTCCCCGAGAAGAGCTAAGAATAGATGGACAGCCCTGAGGTTTCTGATTTAGAACAGCTAAGTGCAATTATTTTTCCGATTTCCTCCGACACAAATTTTTCGCGGAATTTATTTACGAATTGTAGCGAAGTGATATACCTCGAATGGATTTTGAACCTCCGAAGAAGTATGCGTTGCAGAAAATTGTCCGCTCCGATGAATACCTCGCTAGGGCAGATTATTTCTTCCTGCTCTTCGTCCATACAGCTCCTGCAGAAGTCGTCCGAATGAAAGCCTAGCCTTTCTGCGTGCCTACCTATTAGACAGTGTCCAGTGATGATACCTATGGTGGCGGTAATTTATGGTCAAGCGAGGGCCATCAGTCCCTTGGATTTTCTTAAGGCCTGCTTTGGTCAAATTTGTTTGGTTATTTGACACGCCGTGTCAAGACTCCATCTGAGCTTTGAGCTGCTAGTGTGCTGCAACAATTAGCTTTTGCAGGTAGCGATGGGAACACTATGTGTACCTGTGGCAGGTAAGACTGGTAATTTATTTCAACATCTGGCGAGCTCATCAGCATACAGTCCTCTGGAATGACACTAAACCCAGGTACCCAGCAGAGGTGAATTGTGAACTGCTATGCCATCTTTTGCAGAAATCAGCGCCAATCTAGGGTAACTTTTGAGTTAGATGACACTGATTCCATGAATTTGATGGCCGCTTGGCTGCCCGAGAAGATTCTAATATCCTTGCCAGATGAAGGGTTTTTCAATAAGAGCGCTACAAAAGTTTTTTTTAAATAAAACAAAAACGGTTTTGGATATCAATGAAATTCTTTATTCCTGTGAAAGTACGTTCGATGCCGTTATTTATGGAACTCAATTTCTTTTGCATGGCCACCACGGTCACCACTTGCACAAGTCCAGACGCTGAACCAAATTTTCGACGGTTTTCAAGCGTAAATCGGCCGATACTGCTGCAATTTCACGTTCGATATTCGTACGAAGTTCATCAATCGTCGCTGGCTTGTTGGCATAGACTTGACGTAGCCCCACAGGAAATGGTCTGACGGCGTCAAAACGCACGACCGAAGCGGCCAAGCGACTGGACCATTTCGTGAGATAACACGTTCTCCAAACTTGGTTTCCAATAAATTGATTGTGGCATTCGCTGTGTGGCTTGTGGCGCCGTCCTGTTGGAACCACATGTCATCCCAGTCCATATCATCCAATTGGGGCCAAAAATATTCGGTTATCATTGAACGGTGGCGATTCCCATTCACAGTAACGTGCCGGTCTTGATCATAACGGAAGAAGTACGGCCCAATGACGCCTCCGGCCCATAAACCACACCAAACCGTAATTTTTTCGGGATGCAATGATGACTCATGGAGTCCGTGTGGATTGCTGCCTCACCAATACCGCGTATTTTGTTTATTGACGAAGCCATTCAGCCAAAAATGAGCCTCATCGCTGAAGATGATTTTTCGATGAAAATCCGAATCATTGCTGCTCAGCCCAATTCACGAACATACGACGCTTCTGGTGGTCAAGCGGATTCAGTTCTTGCGTCAATTTAATCTTGTAAGGATGTAGGCCAAGATCTTTTCGCAAAATTCACCACGACGACGTCACAGAGACGCTTGAGAACGACATGTAAGAGACACATTTGGGCTTTCTTCAACTGAAGCCTGAGTGGGAGCAATATTCTCGACACTACGGGCACTTCTTTGACTCACTGGCACGGGAACATTTTGTACATTGCCTGTGGATTCAAGTTTTTCACTAGACGCCCAATTGTTGATCTGCTAGGACGATTATGACGACCATTAATTGGACGTAGCGCTCTCAACGTTGAGGCCACTGACTCCGAATTTTGGTTGTAAAATTTAATAATTTCGACTCGTTGTTGGATCGTATATCTTTCCATCATGAAATGGCAAATCTTACTGAAGAGAAATGTCAAAAGAGCGGCAAGAAATATGTATAACGTCGTTTGCTGTCCCTGTCGCTCAACTTTTGTAGCGTCCCTGTTGTAAGACCCGTAAACATTGTCTTCCACAACACCAAGAAAGTCGACGCAATTTATCCTAACCCGTGATTCCTTAAAATAACCTTGAGTTTGTGTGAAGTGCACGATACTAGCAGCATTTAACAATACAAGTGAAGTAGTCATCACATAAAGGTCCCACCAGCGCGTTGCTTCTTAGCCTTGTGAAGGTGTCTTACCGAAATTACTTTCGAACCTTTTTTTTTGATTACAAAATTTCAGGCCTTTGAACATCTCAAAGATAATATAAACACAAGACTGCCAATGAAGGCTTGTCTTCCGGTTGATAAATCAAAGTTGACAACACACATTCCTCTCGCAGATATGTAGGTCCGCATCAAAATGGAGGTGATTCACGGAAGCGAAAAGCATTGTCATGCCTACGTTTTAATTAGCTTTTGAACACGTCAAGATAAGCCCGATGCTAAAGGAACAAAAAACGAATTGATTCCGTGCGACTGATTACATATGTCACTCAATTTCTATACACACAAGGAAGCTAAATGTCAGAACGAATAAACACGCGCTCCATTGTCCCAGACTTAGAAATCCTCTAGACACGTCCTCTTAGCAAATCCATAATTTCAGACTTCCACTTATACCCAAAAAAAAAAACCATACGCACGCAGAGACCAAAAAGCAGCAAAGAACTGTCATCGCGATCATAACTCAAAGCTACAAGCTCTAAACTTGTGTCGCAACTTCCGAGATTAAATCTTTCACTGTGTGTGCTATGATCAGCGAGCTCACGAAAAAGGGATTACCCACACACCGAGGAGCGGACCTGAGAGGTGTATAACACTTGGAGTGGTGTGTGCGACCGGCCATCACACTCCATTGAAGGTGTGTAGAGTAGGAGGAGGCTTAAGCCAACATCATAGATTTTAAAATCATATGCTTAAGGCCACCAACAACAGCGTCCTCATCATGTAAACACATGGCTGCATCCTCGGCGTCTCTAACATTCGAGGAGGTTGCTTACATGTGTGTGTGTGTAGAATGTAAGTGCCTCCTTAATGCAATTGTTCGCGCTGCAATGAGAGAATAAATCGCGACCCCAAGTCACAATTCACGAAATGTGGTGGTGCTTGGTCTAAGGTAAATATTTGAACAGATCTTCTGGGCACTTGGGAGTGAATTGCTACAACAGCAGCACCAGCAGCAGGAAAGTGGTAGTCACCATAAAAGTCTCGGGCCTAAAGAATGCACATCTATGCGAGAACACAGACCAGGAGTTGAAGACTTTGTTGTACTAGCGGGATACATTGTTCAGCTGGGATGGGGGCTTACACCTTCACATCAACCAAATGCAACTTTTATTGACTTTTCATTCCATATGAGTGCAGATAGATAGATGAGAGTTCATTTGGGTGTAATTTGAATTTTCCGTATCCTTTATGGATTCAGGGAAACGTTTTTTTTTTTTTCTTCCTCAAATCGATTCGTGGAGAGAATAGCTCTGGAGGTATATCTACGCCCACTTAGAAGGTGAATGTTTTGTGGGGATTATGTGTAAGAATTTGTTCGAAGAATAGGTTCGTTGTAAGGTATACCTAAGCCACGGTATATACCTGTAGCTATGTGGGGTTTGTGGATTACCGGTCGCTCACACTTTAGTGGAATTCCAACCTTGGAGCAGTGCTTTGCATATAACAGACTCATTGACAAGTCCGTGTTTAAATTGATGAATCGCGTTTAAGATTAAGGGGTTCAGGTTGGGTAAAGCGGTATTACAAATAGGCCTCATGTGTTCAACTGTAACCAATTGCTTAAAGTTAACCGTAAGTGGACTAACCAGACCATAGACCATGATAGATTCTTAGTGATACTTCATGGAGTGATATTGTTGTTTCCCTTTGATAGACCCAAACTAAGGCTCATATGAAGGAGGAAGGTACCAATGTTCTACATAAGTTGGCCGATGGCCAATGATGGCCCGGTGTCCTAGGGGTATCTAATAAATTGGAATTGACCAACCAGGTTAGGGGTTGTGCTTTGGGTTAACTAGCCACCCGTGGAAAAAACCACTGTTGCAAGGCAACCAATAACATCCGAAAGGACAGACTTTATTGTTGACAACCCTGATGAACGAAAAAAGGACAACGACGCATCTGGAATGTCAGAACATTAAACAGGAGAAACGCAGACGAACAACTGGTGGGAGCCTTATGCTGCTACAAAGCAGACATTACTGCCATACAGGAAACACGATGTGATAGTCCGGGCAAAATGAGTAAGAAAAACTGTGACATCTACTACCGACCGTGTTATTGTGAGCAGAAACAGCAACTATTCGAATTGGGATTTGTAAGCCAAAGTTCCAGACTTATGTCTCTAAGACATTAGCGAACGCATTCAAGGCCAAATTCGACAACATAAGCCATATATGCGCTTGCGTCCCAACAGAGGAAAAATATTATATAACGAAGGATTTCTTCTACGAGCTCTGTGACAAGACCTATGAGCGAGTTCCGAAGTACGATGCTAACATCGAGTTGTGAATTTTAAACGCAAAGGTAGGATGAGAAGACATGTTTAGCAGTAACGTCGCCCACACGACAACACGTCTGGTAACGGACTTAGGCTAGATGACTTCTTTACGGAACGATATGCCACTATAGCCAGCACACGGTTTCCTCACAACGATATCCATAAGGGGACATGGGATCTCCAGATCAACGAACGGCCAACCGTATTGAGCACATTGCGATAGACAATGTGTTGGATGTCCGAACATTCCGAGGAGCCATCATTGACTCCTACCACTACCTTGTTGCAGCCAAGGTAAGAATGCGGATATCCAACACGATATAACAATTCAGAAATACTGCAATCGCAAGAGACCGCCAAGATCTTAGCAGAACACGTCTACCATGCCAAGAAGTCATTAGATCAGCCGGAACTGATGTGCTAGGTTTTCCGCGTCTACCAGCAAGAAACCCGTCGTTTGATGAAAAATGCCGACAGATGCTCGCTGCCAAGAGCAAGGCCTACAATTCTAAGCTGCAGGTGAAGACGAGAGCTGCCATTGACCTCTATGGGCAAAGAAGAAGGGAAGAGCACCGGCTTTTCAGAGAGAAGAAAAAATAACAAGAAAAGCGCGCGACCCAGGATATAGCGAGATGTCACTTCAGCAACGATTTTCCCAAGTGGAAAACGTCAATGCCGAGAACACAAGGTTCGAGCAGAATCCTGTCGAGATGACAAAGGTAATATCGTAGTTGAGGATATGGCAGAACTACTTCTGCAGACTGTTGACGAACAGTATTCCGCTGCCGGGCAGAACGAACCATCCAATACTGGCAAAGACAATGAAAACCGCCAACCACTCGACCTAAGTAAAGTAGGGATAGCAATACCTAAACTCAGGGTAAATAAGGCTGCCGGAAATGACGGCCTTCCCGCTGAGCATTATAAAGCCGGCGGAGATGACTTGGTAAATACCATCCATCAACTCATAAGTCAAATTTCGTAGGATGGAAGTATGCCTGAAGAATGGAACCTCAGCTTCGTTTCCCTGATCAATAAAAGAAATCCCTGAACTGGGCCAACTAGAGAGGCATAAGTTCCCTCAAACTCGCCCACAAGATCCTGATCGGCCTTTATCAATCTGGTTTTAGGCCAGAAAAGTCCACAACTGACCTATTTATCGATTTCAAAATCGTAACGACAGCATTTATAGAGAGTTCGTCTCAGTACAGAGCCATTTCTAGTTTTGGTATACCAACCAAACTCGGCCATTTGTGTAGCATGACGATGATCTCTCGCTGATCCATCAAGTTCGGAAACGACATCAACGACACATTCTATACCAAAACAGGATGGCGATGGGCTGTCGTGTGACTTCTTCAATTTGATTCTTGAGAGGATTGTACAAAACTCCCGAGCCAACATTAGAGGCACAATTTTGCAAAAATCGGTGCAACTACTAGCATACGCCGACGAAATTGACATTATTGGCTGGACTCCCCGTGATGTCATAGCCACGTCTGCTGGTATAAAGAAGGAAGCGGCCAAAATGGGTTAAGGGTACGACTAAGTATATGTTGTCAACACGAAAGGACACACAACATCGACGAATTGGACAGAACGTCACCATTGACAGATATAACTCTGAGGTAGTACGGGACTTTGTCCATCTCGGCTCCGCTACTAACTCTGACAACAACATCTCGTCACAAATTACCCTTGCCAACCGCTGTTTCATCGGGCTAAGAAGGCAATTCAGTAGTAAAGCCCTCACTCGAACTACTAAGGAGATCTTATATAAGACCCTGATCATCCCAGTCCTGCTCTACGACGCCGAACCATGGACCGTATCCAAAATGGATGAAGAAATCCTTGGTCGATTCGAGAGGAAAACTCTTCGCAAAATCTTTGGTCCAGTTGACGAACTATGCAGACGAAGCTTCAACCAAGAACTTTACGAGCTATACAGCGGAATACCTGATAAAAAAAAGCTCCAAATGGCAAGGACATGTATAGCGAATGGGCACCGATACGTTGACGCGCAAAGTCTTCGATTCCCAGTCAGCAGTTGGACGCAGTGGAGCAAAACCTCGCCTAAGTGACGCGTGCAAGTAGAAACCGACCTCAACCAACTTGAAGTTCGCCACCGTAGGCAGTTAGCTAACGACCGAACTAACTGGAGAGGCATGTTGGTTGCGGATCAGGTTCATTCCGGACTGTAGCACCACTTTAGTAGGAAGTAGGATGCATGACTTGTGTGGTATTTAAAGTTTTTTTTTTCGGACAGGACCAGAGCTTGTCGAATTACTTTTTCGCTGGTTACCCGATTATTGCACTTGGGACAAACTTTGTCGATTGTTGCAAGGCTTTAGCATTTTTATTGGTGTTACTGGGAGAAACCTTAGCCAATGGAAACTTCGACAAAACCAAAAGTATAAGCTCGGTGGGAAAAGGATCGAGCAGATTCAATTAAGCAAGCATCATCTCAGGGCGGTCTTGTAGCGTTATAGGCTCGACTAATCATGTGAATTCTTTAACAAAGTTTTTGAGACGATTTTGCGAAATTCCTGATCAATTCCCATATTCACAAGCTTCGCGAAATCCGTTCAAACAATAGGATAGGTCAACGATATTGATATCATTGACATATTGACATCATTTTGAGAAAATGGAGAAGGAAGCGGCTAAATTGGGGTAAGCAGTCAACGAAAGGAGAAACGTCACCATCGATAGATACTTCCTTGAGGTAGAAAGAGGCTTTGTCCACCTCAGCTCTGCTAACTATTATCTCTGACTGCTCGTCAGAAATCAAACGAAAGATTGCTGTTGCAAACAGATGTTTCTTCGGGCTGAAAGAGAATTTCGTAACAGAACCCACACTAGAACAACTAAGGAGATCCTATACAAGAGACTTTGATCATAAAAGTTCGGCTCTGCATAGTTAAAGCATTAAGCATATCGAAAGGGAAAGAGGACGTTTTTGGTCCTTTTGTAGATACAATCATACCCGTTCGCATTGACGGACTATGGAGGTGAAGATTTACCGAGAAACTTTTCCGAGCTGCATAGCGACATAGAATAAATATAAACAAATAATATTAGCCATCAACGGCCCATTCAGGTCCTTAACCCTATTGACATTGACATTGTCAATGTCAAAATCAACTCCACATTGAACGTTTAAATTGGTCAGGACGTGTAGGAAACTATTCACCGAAACCTTGGGCGTTAAGAATCTTGATTTTCCATTCAGATAGTAGACCTAGTAGAGAAAGACCACTCCTTGATTGGTCCTCAAAAGTAGTAACCCACTTGGAACTGTTTATGATCACCTCTACTAACGCACTTAACCTATGATTTGCGGCCTGATAAGTACCAGAAAATGTTTGGTTAGCTGAATAAATAAGTTGGCGCAAGTCACCCTCAAAGTGCGTAACTGGAGGCAAGGACGGGGTAACTGGAAAATCATGTTAGTTGATCTCGGTCAGTAGCGTCATTCAAGTAAAAAAAAATACCCCAGGTTGCATACCTAAGTGAGAAAAATCTTATCATGACTTTACATCTTGACCAACGAATTCCCATTCTCATGTCTTTGCACATTCCTCGGATTCTAGTCTATCGGAGAAGTTCTGACTAAACGACGATCAGTCCCTAGAAAGTGATGGGATATCTTCTCTATGCGAATTGTAGCTCTTCCCTTAGTAATCCGCACTCATTCAACCGCAAGAAAAATGCCTCCAACTAGTTGTAAGTCATTAACAAATTCTGTTCACCATTCCATCGTAACATGGGTTCTGTGGCAACATAACTTTCCCTAATTAACAACAGCTCTCCAACCGCTCCTTCGGCCTACAACACTGCCCCTCAGTTATTACGTTGGTATTGTCATTAGGCTACTACACACGTGCAGAGATGTCTTCTTCGCATACTTGCCCATTACCGAGGTCCCTACTGATGAAAGAAAAATTGTCAAACCCAAGAAGCAGACGATGCCATTCAAACCCTATATGTGGCTGTTCCTGAGATCCTTTGAGCACCCTCGGGCCGCATAGTGAACAAAAAAAAAAGTTCTATTCCGTCAATTGGCTCCTGTGGTGTGCGCGGCCATTCTGAAATCAATTGAACCTGTAAAATAGATTCCAATATAACGATGATTATCATCAGAGGCACGATGACGAGTCTTGAGATACTCGTACCATAACAACAACAAAAACTGCACTCGCATTGCGCGGTGACATTACTTGTGACGGACTGTTTGGCGAAGCGAGTCGCACCATCCTCTTCCCACTTGGCTGTGGGATTGTAGATGCGACCACTTGCAAAAGCGGAATGTATCCTCCGTGTCTTGTCATCGTACATCGTTCAACGAAGACGTAACGTTGTCATTTCATTGAAGCTCCAATGTCACAACATTTTTATCTGGAAATGGGAAAACTTCATCTTTAATTACCCCGGGAGAGCGAGAGCGGCTTGGATAGGAACAACGATTCCCAATGCCTATTCGCTTGTGTTGCTTCTTAATTTTCTTCCCCATTACGGTTGGGGTTTGGGGGGATTCAAGGAATTGTGTGAAAACGATTACAACTGTTCCTAAACTTAACAGGATGGGCGAGGGGGAATGAAGACACCGAGGGAAAGCTGCACAACATTAAATGACATCACGACATGCACCCTATACGCCTGATAATCCCGGGGATTGGTGAAATTGCCGCTAGCACTCCTACCTGGTACCTTTTTAGGTGTGCTTTGGCGTTAGGTTTGGGCGAAATAAACAAAACCAGGATTAACACACACAAACACATCCATTCATGGAGTTGCATCACATTCACTTGACTTTTGTGGTCCATGGAGCCTACAAAGTGAGATAAATGTTGCCATTGGCGAGGCTACAAGCACTTCTTCGAGGTTTTTTTTCTTCCAACTTAACAGTGTCTTTCATCACCCATGAGTGAAGAAGGAATAGGCACAGGAATCCCTGGACAAGTTGTTGTTCTTTGGTCGGTTTCCAAACGACTTATCGGCGGGGGTTTCGCGAACAAGAAATACAACGGAGTAGAGTGGCGCCTTACCTGTCGCGTTCCTAAGGCCATTTAAGGCTTGCACTGGCGGATTGCCATTGCCATTGCCGTGGCATGGGGGTTACTTCATGTCGTTTGCAAGATGGTGTTCAGTCGCCCTAACGCAACATAATGTTCGGTTTTAGTTGGAATAGCCTGTACTCACAGACAGGTGTGCGATCAGCAGAAAGGGGTTAGGACGATCGCATAGCTAATCGCCAAATTGGTTGCGGAGTCTATATTAAGTGGAACCAGAGGAAGTTTGATACAAACGATGGCCAAGGTGCGATACTTCAAGAGTAAGGATCTTCGGAGGCGAAATCAAAAGGCACGATGCAACGAACGCGGCTATATTCAGTGAAACATGGAGGGAGCTTGACGTAAACGATGGCCAAGGTGCCATACTTCAAGTTTGAGAATCTTCGGAAGCAAAATCAAAAGCCACGATGCAACTACTACGGCTCGCATGTGGTTCTTCAATGCCAGATTTGTACTTCATGCTTTGAAATTGCTTTTGATGACGTATACAATGGAATAGATGAGTGTCCTGATTTATTACGCAAACACAGATGGGTAAAGCAAATATCCTCGTGACTTTCATTACGATCGATGTTTTCAGTGTTTTCGATGCTCAAGCATTCTGGAAGCCATTATCGACCAAGGGAACTATTTTGTGTAATGAGTACCCATTCCGTAAGTCTGAAACTTTCAAAACGATTATCGTTGACGATAGTGTAGGAGACTTGCTAGGTACGTTACGTGTAATTTTTATATTGTGTGAGTTTGCACATGTATACATATTACAAGGTGCGTACCCATAAAGTCTCCTTCACTATCGTCAACGTTTATCGTTTCGAAAGTCAGGGAATGAGCACCCAGGAACATTTGGCAAAAAGCGTATTTTTTTAAAGCGCAGCGGCACTTCAAAACTTGATCATCCAAAGACCCAAACTATGACTCAATCTTTAAGTAATTTTGTGATGCTTTACACCCTACAACAACGGAGGAACGGCTTAAGCATATTTTACCATTAAACAGACAAACAAAACTACAAGTTTTTGGGGCAACAGGCTCGAAAGTTTCAGGGCTTACGTGAAGTGCACACGCACGAT
Source organism: Rhingia rostrata (assembly GCA_949824845.1). Lineage (NCBI taxonomy): Eukaryota > Metazoa > Arthropoda > Insecta > Diptera > Syrphidae > Rhingia > Rhingia rostrata. The sequence continues at coordinate 79,597,516 of OX463757.1, read as the reverse complement.
GGCGGGACCTCCTGTTTTATGGTGACTCCGACCGGCTAAGTAAACAGACAAAACATTATGGATTTGTCAGCAGGATTATAGTTTAAAACTGAGGTTGACGTCGAATCGCATCTGCGTCACGTTAGACTTAAGATCTTAGGCATAAAAATGTACCTTAAATGGCTTCGCGACGCGGTCTTAAGTTAGCAAACATAAAAAACACTCCCAATTTCAGGAGACCTGGCTGAATGGTAAAAATTCTGTGGAAAAACGGATTCCCGATAACCATTATTATCCCGGACGTATATTTCGACACGGAATCCACATCGGCATGAACTCAAAGCTAGACAGTCATCGAGGAATATAAAGGCAGCGACCAACTATACACCTTTCTTGATCTAGAAGGTAACCAACGCGACCCTATTCGGAACCAAGCACGCATCCCCAGGTGTAACGTGAATAGACGCAACGAAGAGCTTCTCACTTCTGTGATTGGAGATGGAAAATGTGCGGTACACCTAGTGAAGGGATTTGCGGAAATACAAGCTGAAGTCACGATGCAACTAATACAACTCGCATGCGACGCCTCAATGCCAAGAAAGTTCGGCACCAATCGAAACAGGGACCCAGCGGTTTTATGGACTAAGAATATAGAGGCGCTTCGCAGGAGAAGGTTACATCTTTGGCTCAAAGTCACCAGGAGAAGGAGAAGACACACTGAGTCTATGGAAGAAGCCCTAGCGAAACTTAGAACCAAAAGATTCGAGCTCAAGAAGGACCACAATTCGAGCAAAAAACATATCAAAAAGCTACAATTCGCTGTGCGAATCGTTTAAAAGCCCATCCACCCTATCGGTAAAATAAACGTCCCCTAAAACTGGGTGTGGTTAAAAGTTAACTGTAATGCAGAAGCTTGAAGCTCAGACAGCCCTGAAGAAAGAAAAGATGAGGGGCATTGCGGACGCGCTTCAGAGAAGAAGTTTTACGTTTAGCAGCAAAAATTCTAAGGAAAACAAATCAAAAGAGTTCCGGTCCCGACGGGATACCGTCAGTGTGATTAACGAGATCGACCAATATAGACCCCAACCAATGCCAAATATTTGTAACAGCTGCTTTGAAGAAGTCTTTCTCAGAACCTGGAAGACACAACGTCTTCCTTAGTGATCAGTACTAGAGGCATAGAAGACCCAGGTTCCCTATCAGAGAACAGATGTTTGTGTATGCTGGATACTGCAGCAAAACTCTTGGAGAAGATGCTGCTACCGAGACTCACCGTAGTAGTACATAGATGAGGAGACTTGTCAGAAAGACAGTAACTGTTGTCGATGCTGAGAATATGGAAGAACCACTTCTGCAGACTGTCAAACGGCTATGACGAACAACATTCCGCTGTCAGGCAGACCGAACGATTCAATATTGGCAACGACAGCAAAAACTGTCATTCACCCGACCTGAGTGAAGTGAGGATAGCAATACCTAAACTCAAGCATAACAAGGCTGCCGGATATAATGACCTTCCCGACGAACTTTATACAGCCGACTTGGTAAGTAACGTATGCCTGAAGAATGGTACCTCAGCATCGCTTGCCCGATCCACTAAAAAGAAGACCCTTTGAATGTCGCCAACTACAGAGGCATAAGCCTCCTCAACATCGCCTACAAGATCCTATTTGCCGTAATATGTGAACGCCTGAAGCCGTTTAGCAGCAACCGGATCGACGCCTATCAGTGTGGTTTTAGGCCAGGAAAGTCCACAACCGATCAAATCTTCACACTTCAGAAGATCCTGGCAAAACCCAAGAAGTCCAAATCGATGTCCACCACCTATTCATCGATTTAAAAGCAGCATACGACAGCATTTATAGTGATGAACTACACAGAGCCATGTTTAGTTTTGATACACCAACCAAACTCGTCCGTTTGTGTACGATGACGATGAAGAATTCTCGGTGCTCCATCAGGGTCGGAAACGACATCACCGACACATTCGATACCAACAAAGGATTTAGGCATGGCGATGCGCTGTCATGTGTCTTCTCCTATTTGATTCTTGAGAGGATTGTGCAAAACTCCCCAGCCAACACCAGAGGTACAATTTTCTAAAAATCTGTGCAACAACGATATTGACATCATTGGTCGGACTCGACGCGATGTCATAGCCACCTTTGATAGTTTAGAGAAGGAAGTGGCAAAAATGGGTTTAGGAGCAAATGAGGGCAAGACTAAGTATATGCTGTCAACCCGAAAGGGCACACAACCTCGACGAATTGGACAGAAAGTCACCATTGACAGGAATTACTTTGAGGTAGTACTGGACTTTGTCTACCTCGGCTCCGCTATTAACTCCGCTAGCATCTCGTCAGAAATTAAACGAAGAATTACTCTGGCAAACCGTTGTTTCTTCGGGCTAAGAAGGCAATTCAGTAGTAAAGCCCTCACTCGAACTACTAAGGGGATCCTATATAAGACCCTGATCATCCCAGTCCTGCTATACGGTGCTGAAACATGGACCATCGAAAAAGCGGATGAAGAAATCCTGAGTCGATTCGAGAGGTAAATCCTTCGAAAAATCTTCGGTCCCGTTTGCGTTGACGGGCTATGGAGACGAAGATTCAACCAAGAACTATACGAGCTGTACGGCCACATGCCCCTAGTCAAAAAAAAAACTCCGCATTGGACGTTTCAGATGGCTAGGACATGAAGAACGAATGAATACCGATACTCCAGCTCGCAGAATCTTCGATTCCCAGCAAAACTTCGGACGCAGTGGAGGAAGACCTCGCCTTAAGTGGCGCGCACATGTAGAAACTGACCTCAACCAACTTTAGGTGCGCAACTGAAGGCAGTAAGCTAAGGACCGGACTATTTGGAGAGGCATGTTGGTTGAGGCCCAGGTTCATTCCGGACTGTAGTGCCACTTAGGTAAGTAAGTAAGTAAAACAGACGTCGGACGCAGTAAAGGAAGACCTCAACTTAGGTGGCGCGCACAAGTAGAAACGGATCTCAACCAATTTGAAGTGCGCAACTGTAGGCAGTTAGCTAAGGACCCGGCCAATTGGAGAGGCATGTTGGTTGAGACGCACGGACTGTAGCACCACTTAAGTAAAGTATGTAAGTAGTATTGCTGATTGATTATGATAGTCATGAGCATGCACAGGCTTAAACTAAAAACTCGTTGAGAAGTACAATTCAAACTTGGTGTCTAAAAAGACAGCTGGAGTATAGCCTTTTCTTCACTCTTGCCTTGTGACGACTATGCGGCGAATCACTGCTTCGAAAAAACTGTTCGGATTAAGAAAATGATATCCAACAGCCTTTTAAAAATGAGCCTAGCAAATGGATCAGGTTTCTAGTCCTGCAATTGTGAGCGATAGTTTGGCTAGATTACTGTTTCGAAGGTATAAACTATAAAGGCCTTAACGAAACGATTTTGTTTTGATTTCTCCATCTTTATAGCCCAACACATATCTTCTGTGATCCAAATAGTCAAGTCAAGTATGTTAACACCTTTGGAAAAGACCCATTTTACCTTTTTCCCAGAGCCCTCCGATTTTAGTCCAACCAACAATTCACTCGTCACTTTGCGATGTTTGTGTGAAAACAGCACACCATCCATTCTCAACATCGAACTATCGCCATCACCATAAATCAAACCAAATGCTTATCAATCAAACGTCCCATACCCTTGAGCATGCAAACACGCTTTTATAGCCCAATTAAGACCAAGCCCGTCCAACACAATAAATCATCGTCGAAGAATTCACTTTCGATTACCTGCATTCAGGTCTGCAGCCTCCTGGCGTGCAGTAATGCACTCATTTACCAAATTTCCATATATGTGTCCGTCTGTCTGCACACTGGTGCATCAATTAATTGCACATCGAGCTGCACTCGCAACAATATAAGCGTCCGAGGCAGTTCCAAGGACCACGCAAGGCTTGTACCAATAATTAAAGTGGTCAGCTCCTCAGAAATGTCTTCAATGGAGCGCGAAACATGTTTCGCTTTAACCCCATACTCGGTGCGGTTCTGTGCTCAGACACAGTGAGTGCACATCAGCACACATCAGTCTCGAGCGAAGGAACTTCCTTCCACGCTTTTCGGTTCTCTCGATGGTATGTCAGATCAACGTTGGTGGTAGCTTCCATAGCTTCGATCATAAAATGATGTGACAAGGTATGAGATCTATACCGGCTACCAATTTTTCTCTGGAGCGGAAAGGATGACGAGGGGACTGTATAAGAATCGAAATGACAATCGCCTTGAAAGGACTTAATAAGGCCTGCTTTTGGGATAAGACATAACGCTATCCTGCGAACCCTTTTTTTTTTGTTGTGTTGACCTGTTATGCGTCGATTTGGTGGCAAAAAATTGACGATCCAGAGTAGCGATCTTGGTGGTCGTTGAGGGTTCGAATTTCCCAAATTAATGGGGATGGCCACCGGATTCCAGGTAACGAGGAACCCACACAGTGCAGAGTTGCCTCTGCTTGTGCAATATCGAAATGTTAATTGGCGAGGATGAATTAGTAGGTGTGAGGTGAATATAAAATACGGTATGTCGGGTGTACCTATACTTATGAAGGTTTTCGATTGTTTCTTGTTGTGTGTGTTTATTTGCAGTTGGCTGTTCACGCGCCACGGTTTATTTGAATTATTGGTCGAACGAACGTCTAGACAGTGGGAGAGTCATTGGGATATGGCGCCAATTAAAAAAAAAAAGTTTATCACGTGCCATATTGTCGCATATTTTTGTGGTCGAGGTACGAGGATTATGATAACTCATCGGTGTAATTTAGTCGGATAAGAGTATATGCCTAACAAATGGAACATCTTTGGTCTAATTCGCTTACAACGAGACCTTTATTTATACTAAACGGTGAAGCACTGCTTCGAAAACTGTCCAAGTTACGAGAATGATATCCAACAGCCTTTTAAAAATGAGCCTCAGAAATTGATCGTAAAACGAGGCTCTTATTTGTTTTATAATTAGCACGCGCTTAAGGGTTTATGAATACCCTTATGGGGTTTTGGCACAGCATTAAGGAAATTGAGGAGAAGAAAAGAGGAGATACCTATGTGCGTTGGTTTTAAATTTTTGTAGATTTTAATGGAGAGGAACACCTGAGTTTGGGAAAGCATTCCACATTCATGTTGTTTGGTTTAGGAATGAATCTCTATACTTCATATCACATCCGAAGATAGGCTTGAGTTTGAATTGATTAGCATCCATGGCATGGCGAGTATTACGGTTGAATGTTTGAAGTTGATTATCATTTCCTGTTAAAAAAGCGGTAAGAAAGTGTTAGGCAGGATATGTTCCTACGATGTGTCGCGGTAAATTTTACCGCAACAAGGCTCACTCTCTAATTCCCCTTAAATCCTTTCGTTCCCTCTTTTCATTGTGGTCGCAAACCCAGAACTTGGAGGAGGTGGCGGGTAGCCAGGGTTCCATCAGCCACTGGTCCACGACCTTCAGATCCGGGAATGCAACCAATAACAGGTATAACGAGTGCGACAGAGAAGTCCACTCAGGAAGAAGATTGCCCAACTCTGTTCGGTGCAGCCCTAGGGAGATTAGGGAGACTCAAGACAGAGCAACGCCACGCAAAATGTGCGACAGGAGGAAACGCCGTCGTCGGAGCCCAAAGAACGTGGGAGACTCGCGACGGGCAGCATCGGAAAGGAGCCGTCCGAAAAGTTCGATGGGTGAGAGAGGACGATCCCTCGTCGACTCCAACACGATGATGACGGGGCGGGGAGGACGATCCCTGGAACCTACGCCCCATCAAATCGTTTGCGCCACCGCATTATTGACGCAAATGCAAACAAAAAAAGTACGATGGCATGGGGTGGACGTTCTCCTATTTCACCCAACGAGGGAGCAACGGAGGAGCAGTAGAGGCGTGGGGCGGACGGCCCAAAAGACACCCCTCCATCAAAGTCGCAACATGGAAAGATAGGTTCGATGACAAAGAGAAGACGATCTCTTTCCCCCAAACGTTGGAGCAACGAAGGAGCAACAGAGGTGTTTAGGTGGACGGCCATGTATAAACACGCTCTACGCACGCACGGACACCAAAGACATGGGACATCATGTCTAAAGCCAGTCTAAAGACAGCTGTCAAAACGGCAAAGGGCTGTCGAAAGGGACAGCGAACGTGTCCAAACAACATCGACACCCAATCAATGCCCTAGAGCCCAACCTGAAAATAATGTGAAGATGGCCTCCGAATGGGAATCCCTGACCCCAAAATCTGCACGCGAAGCCACCAGCATAGTTCGCGGAAAATTTTGTTTTTGATAGTTCATCGCTTCCTCCTTCCTAAAAGCTCACTGCTTCTGAGAAAGTGCGGTGTCCTCCTTCCTTCCTTCTGACATTCAATCTCCTCCATCGTAGTTCGGGTTTCGTATTGGTCGCGGTCAATCAAACATAGGCAGTCGGGGCAAATGTTTGATTTTCAGAAAATGGTTGTCCAGGATTGACACCGGGGTTTTCCTAGGACACTGTAGTGACTACGGAAAAACCGGTGTGAGTGCTATCCAATGGGGGTACCCAATTGGAATGAGCAAATGGGAGGTGTCTGGCAGCGATAGCTCGCGTAGGGGAAATACCTGACGTCGTATCTCAAGGCTAGTAACCGCGAACGCACTTTCCAGCCAAAGGACAGAAAGGGTGAGAAGTCGCAGTGGGCTTACGAGTGGAGAGTACTAAGTGTGAATGTATGTGTGAATGAAAAACGGGATCGATTCTGGACAACGGAATCGTGGGAACAAAGAGAATCCACTTCTTGGATATCTAGCGGATAAGAAAAAAAAATTTTGTTTCGCGGATAAATCTTCAATTAGTTCTTGTGAGAATTTTTGGAAAAAAAAGATTGTCGACGAGGAGAGGAGATATCAGGAAGGGAGGAGGGACAAGAAAAAGAGGTGGAAAGAACAGAAGAGCGGAGGAAGACAGGAGGATAAGAAGGAAAATAGATAAGTAGAGTGGTTAACAGTGAAATATTGAGTAGTGCAGAATAGTGCTAAATTAGTTGGTTTTTCCGCGGCCGACCGGAATTCCCGAGAAAAGACGGGACACGCGACCCTTGTTAAATCAAGTTCTTTGTTAAATTTCGGGAGAAAATTTCGTTCCTGGGCCATCTTCGTGGTCCGCCATTTTTCCTTGTTTGATATACTTAGTATCAACCACCAAGTTCGTCACAATAAAATTTAATTGGGCGCACCACCCCCCTATCATAACGTGGGTAAAATATTTTTTTATTTCATCTTTTGCTTGCTTTCTTTTAATTTTCAGGTTTCGTAATTTCCCGAAAATTACGTGGCGTCCAAAAACTTTTTGAGTTTCGTGTGAACACGAAATTCGAACCCACCCCGTCCGCTGAGTCAATGGGGCTCTCGTAGTACACATACGAGAAGTTGTGAATCTTCGTGTGAGTGATCTAAGTTTGACAGTTCGATCATATAGGAATTTTCGTAGCAGATGTTCAAGCGAGACTATAGAGTTCGCTATGGTTGTATCTGCTATCAGTTTTATTGCTCGCTTTTGTATCATGTATCATGCGATGATGTTTTTACTCCACCTAACCAGACGTGGGCGTTGAACTCAAGTTTCGGGCGTATATACGCTTTACAAGGTGGACGAAAAGAGATCACCCTATTGGAAGATGCTCTTATTTTTGCAAATGGCCGCCAATGTCAAATCTGTTTTGACATTTGTGGACTAGACAGGTGTAGAATACAAGTGAACAAGCCATAGAGCGATACACTCCCAAAGGACGGAATACTCGAATTGGACGATTTTTCGACCAAAATCAAAATGAGCGATGAGGCTCAATTCCACCTCAGCGTGTACGTGAACAAGCAAAACTATAGCTTCTGGGGTACCGAAAATCCGCGAGTAATGCAAGAGGTGCCATTACACCCGCTCAAGGTTACTGCATGGTGCGCTGTTCACGCTGGAGGAGTCATCGGGCCATTTTTTTTTTAAACGCCGCTGGTCAAACGACAACAGTTGGCGATGCACGCTATAGGGCCATGTTAACCGAGTTTTTTTTGCCGCAGTTGGGCGAATTAGGACTAGAGGACACGTGGATCAAAAAGGTTTATCAGCAACGGCACACACTGCGAGAGCCACAACCGATGTTCTGAAGGCCAAACAACATCGGATGACTTCTTTTGGCCCACCTTGTATTATGAGGCCAGATCAGTGGTATTAAATATTTTTCGCATCGATTATGGAAATCTAGACATTTCGCTGCGTTTTTAGCGATTTCGAATGTGTGGTCGTTCCAACGAAGTTCGTTAATAAATCGCCATACCGAGCATGGGAAGTTTTTCAGTTTCGGCGGTGCAAGTGTCATTCATGGATAATGGCTGCGAATTTTGGTTTTGCTTGGATGACAGCATTGTGCATTAAATACCACTCGATCAGATTAACCCCATTTAGGATGTCAAGATCGGAATTTAATGAGCTTAACATATTTTTTCGTTTTTGTCTTACGTCCGAAAGTGAGGAGCGTGAATTCCAGAGTGAATATGAAAGGCTGAGGGTACTGTCATCAGCGAAGGGATGGATTAGTTAGAAGTTGCAGACAAGAGGTCATTAATAAAAATAAGAAAAAGTGTCGGAGACAGAAAGGAACCTTGGGATGGATTGGAATAGCCAATGGATCTGTTGCAACGAAAACCGTAACGTCGGTCATTTAGGAGTTTACGTGATTCAAGTTATTTCATAAGCTAACGGTTTATCAGAATTTCCATGACCTTAGAAAGAGGGGAGGTAAGTGCAATAGGCCGGTACTTGGAGAGAGAAGTATATTCACCTTTTTTTTAGGGACGGGATGGACAAAAGCTGTCTTCCACCCACTCGGGAAGAGTCCTAATGAATACGACAGATAGAATAGCTTACGCAGTGGTTTTGCAAGCGAGGACAAACACCTCTTCAGAATTATGGGGGAGATACCATCTGGACGATTTCTGAATGTAAATATCGAATAATTCTCTCGCGACTGTGTAGTGTACGAGTACGGAAGTGGATTGGTCCCATACAATGTTCTATGTTCTCATATACAAGAGGATATCATCGCAAATCAGTGTTTTTTAAGTAGTCTCCACATTTCTGAAGATCATACAAATTTCTAAGAAGTTAGATAGCCCGAATTGGGAGCATTCATACAGATCAGCTATGCAGAGCTTGTTTTGGTATATCGCAAGTACGTGAACATATTTAGTGATAGAGAATTCTCGCTAATCTATGAATTAATTAATACGACGAAAAAAAACCAAAGCGAATATCGGGGAATCGTAAAAGGTCATCCATTTCGTGGTTTCAAGTTGGCAGCGCAGGCATTTGACACCTGTCGCACTCATCTATCGTTTGAAATTTGAAGGGAGTGAAAGCGTTACTGACAAGCTCAATTAGCGCCGTGCACTGCCGCCCCGAAAGTCTGGGTTCGATTCCCAGCCGTAGCAAACACCAAACGATTTTTCAATGGCCCTCCTCTCGTGATGATCTGACAAATCATCCGAGTAGTAGCAACTGTCAGGAAAAGCTTATCACAAATTCGCTGTTCGGAGTGGGCAAAAAACATGAGGACCCGCCATCGTACAAGAAGTACACACGCAAGCATGACTGGTAAGGCAACCACATGTCTTGAGCTACCGAGGAAATGCCTGTTAAATGTCGCGTATAAGGTCGATCCATCTCAATGTACTGTGTGAACGTCTAAGCCTTTTTGCAACACACATATTGGCATGTGACTTCCGACTTAGCAGATCGACCATAGACTAAATTTCGACACTAAAGCCAATCCTGCAAAAGACCAACGAGTTTCAAGTCGAGAGGCATCATCTTTTCCTAGACTTCAATGCTATCCACGGCATTGAAGTCTAGGAAAAGATTATGCCTCTCGACTTGAAGCTCGTTGGCATCCATCATCGCCTAGAGCTATATAAAACGATGGCAGAATTCGGGATACCATCAGGCTTGAGGCATCGTCTATCACTGGAGGACACACGATGCAGTGATCAGTTTGGGAACAGCTTATATGAACATTTCCGAACATGTTCCGGATTTCAACAAGAAGACGCGTTATCATGCGATCCCTTATATCAAAAGCTGGAACAGATAGTGCGTAGGGCAGGAGTAAATACGGAGGCACTACCTACTAACAAATCCATCCAGCTACTAGAGTACGCAGACGATATCGGCACTATTGGTCGCTTCCACCGTGCCAAAGTAGAAGCATTTCAAGTGACCTGAGGAAGAAGAGAAACGCGTTGGCCTTGTATATAACGAGGACAAGACGATGTATATGCTATCAATCATATATATATGCGCTATCACACCTTATCTAGTGTCAAACACCCGGCTTCCTTTGGTCTAGCTACTCTGATTCAAAGAATGCCAGTGAGCATCAATCTGGGATACCATGATGGAATAAAACTGGTCTCACCTTATCTAGATTCGAACACACGGCTTCCATTGGTCTGCTACTCTAATTCAAAGGATACCAGTGAACATCAATCTGGGATACCATTATGGAATAAAACTGGTCTCACCTTATCTAGTTTCAAACACCCAGCCTCCTTAGGTCGACTCCTCCAATTCAAAGGATGCCAGTAAGCATCAATCTGGGACACCGTCATGCACTAAAACTGATCACACTTTATATAGTTTCAACCACCAGGCTTCCATTGGTCTGCTACTCTAATTCAAAGGATGCCAGTGAACATAAAGCATCAATCTAGGACACTATCATGCACTAAAACTAGGCACTGCCACAACTATTTCAAGAGAAGCTATTGAGACGTAAAAGTGATATAAGCACTTAGTCACTTCATATCTTCGGGTTCAGTGCTCTCTTCATTCATCAAAGCTACCCTAGGTAACTACTTTAAACATCGATCAAAGCGACCTGGTAAATGTTAGCATGACAGATGTCAAAAGCTTTGTTAAGAAGTCAATTTCTGTGTAGACCAACCTGACTTCCCTTCATTCCTGTGTCAAAGCTGCCAAAATTCAACCTGACAATACAAATGCCCATCTCGGGTCAACATAAAAGCTTCTTAAGAAAACAAGATACCAATGGACTTCTCCAACACAAACAGTGGTGTCATCTCATTTGACATTTTGTCAAACAATAATGTCGTCCATCTTCATCTCATCTATTGAAATCCAGGCTTCAACAGAAAATTCGAACCAACAAAAGACGCCTCACCACGACATCTGATATCGATCGACATGGACATGAACATGAACATTCCTCTGGACATACGTACATCATTTTTTTTTTTCTTCTCTTGGTTTCTGCTTGACCCAAACATGACCAAAATGTCAGGTTATCGAAAATCAAATGATTCATGATAGAGTTCCACGGTATTAATAAATAATACCGGTGTCAGTTCCAGATGACCACAAAAAGATCTCCAAACAGAAAAAAAAAAAAAAAAAACAAAGACACACATGCCATCTCTTGATGGCCTGAAGGGAAGCGACTTCGATCGATCCCACGAGAAGAAACATATCGACAGAACTACACGGCCATGCCCACATATCTCCTGCGAGGGTTATAACTTAATAAATTCTAAAAAAAAAAAAAAAAAATGAAAAAAATGAAAAAAACGAATAAATGTCGATAAAAATGTTGCCATTGCATTCCAAACAGTTAATAATTCTAAGACATCGATTTTAATGCCATCTAAGTGCGGGTTGAACTGTCATCGTGTTGTGGCCGCCACAGACGACCAAGACGACCGCGGGGCCCAAACGACAGACGGACAACAACAACGGAGCTAAGCAGAACCACCATTCTGACCAAATCAGTTGAATCGGTATGCTTCTTGTTGGCTTGGGCCGCTCCGAAGCTACACCACAGTGCTCCGCTGGTACTGTGTGTGTGATGCTGACGGTTAGTGACACAGTTGGCTTTCTGTGTTTGAGATACGGAATAACAACGACAACGACACGGCATTACCGGGGATCCGCTAAGAGACAGAACACGAGATCGCGCAACAGGAACAGAAGCGACGACAAACACAGCAGCGTACCAAAGTTATCGAACCGATCAGAGACAGGATTGTTGTTTGTCTTGGGATTGGGATTGGGATAGGTGGTGGATGGGGTTTTTTTTTTTTTTTTGTTTCCTCAATAGCCAAGAGCAGGCTGCACATTGCACAATCGAACATAACAACATATTGAAACATTGGAACACATACCGCATCTTCATCTAGCACTGGAATCAGGGATTCAAAAGGAAGCAACAAAAAATGTCATTCTTGCTTCCAGCGGTTTTGTGCTGCGCTGGGCTACTTATTGCGGGCTGGTGCTGATTCAGATGCTGATGATGTTTGCCTGTTGCATGCCGCTTCTGTTGTTTGGAGGATGTTTGCTCGGAGGCTGAATGGCGAATGCGCTGCTTGTTCGCTGAGGTGACATTTTTCTAATAGCCTGCTTAAGTGGTAGGTGTATCGTTTGTTGTGCTGCTTGTTATAGGTGATGGAGGGTAACGATGTGGGAAAGGTTCAGCCCGACTGGTCCATTGATGTGGGTAGGCAAGAGAATTGTTCAAACGAGTGTTCTGGTGTGTAGTTTTCTCTTAGGGATACGTTTGGAGTTGAAGTAGATTTTGGACTTTTTGGTGGTTTGATGCTTTGAATGGCTCATTTGAATGTATTTTCCAATTTGCAATGAAAGTGTTCAATGGTGTACAATGCGATTGTAGAAAGGCACAAGCGTTTTCACTTCTCTAAAGCCGATTGGCTGTGTCTCTCAGCTTGAATGGGTGCTGACCGTAGATCGGGGTTGAATCTCTTTTGTAAAGTCATTGCGACAGCTGATGAGAGCGGCACAAAGGTACGCTTTAGTTTAACAGGAAAAAATCAAAAACTCACATTGACTGCCGATAGAGGGCCTCAAGCCTAGCTCTATATTTATTTGGGTGTGCGAAATGTGTTCTGTCACAAGGTAGGCCTTTATTTTATCAGGAAAAATCAAAAACCCTACTTTGACTGCCGATAGATGGCGTCAAACCTAGTTCCCTATTTATAAGGGTGGGCGAAATGTGTTCTGTCACAAAGGTACGCCTTCGTTTTATCAGGAAAAAATATCAGAATCCTACATTGACTGCCGATAGAGGGCCTCTCTATTCATTTGGGTGTGCGATGTTATGTTTTTCCACCATAGAAAGGGATCTCCAATTTAACGCTGATCCCAAATGGCAAATTTGAGAAGCACCTCATGGCAGGTTTAAAGTCTTGTATGATCGGCGGACTTTTGCCTTACCTTTGGCAGAGGTGTGACAGTCAGCAAAGTCCACATATTGTTACTGTGGCTTCGGGTTTTTCAACAGGGACGCTACAAAAATTGAGCGACAGGGACAGCACAGAATCCATATTTCTTGCCGCTCTATCGGTATCATCATGTCAGACAACATAGCTGAAAAGATGTCGGCCAGTGCAATCAAATTTACACCGCGAGGCAGTGAGGGCGTGTGATGCAGATAAGCTTTGATATTGAAAAGGTTTCACAGCTATAATGCTAACTATACGAAATAATTTAACTTTCGTGCAAGTTTCCATGAAGGTTATCTCAGACAAAGACTTGTGAATGCAGATAAGGTCAACCAACCTACTTTAGTAGGAATATTGAGCTTATTAGACCAATCCACGCCTATCCCGAACAAGTTTTGTTCTTTGTAGCACCAATCCAAATGGATGAAATACTTTTGTAACCCCAGACTTAGTTCAGAATGCAAGTCTCTACACTACATACTGTCACAAAACTCTCCTCTTTTACGGCGAAGCTCCACAAGGTGATTAGAAGGCAAGGCACTTTGAAAATTCTATTGGTAGTGCTAGCAGACTGATTTAAAGGGCTTACCACTCAAATAACGGGTGATCCAAGTAGAGATACTTTTTTCAATAGCCTTTTTTTGACAGATCACGTGTGAGTCGTGTCATGCTGTCATGTTATTTTTGTTTAGTATTGTTTGGCATTTCATAATGGAAAGACTTACGCGTGAACAACGTTTACAAATTGTTCAACTTTAGAAAATTCACGTTCTGTGAGGAATGTGTTTCGTGCACTTCGCTCAACTTATGGTCAACATAATCGGCCTACTGAGCGTACTATTCGCAACACCATCACCCATTTTGAGACCCAGCATTCATTATTGGATAATATTCGACCGAATAGACCACGTCCAGCACGCTGTGAAGAAAATATAGCGGCCGTAGCTGAGAGTGTACACGAAGACCGTAGAGAGTCGATTCGGCGCCGTTCGCAGCAACTCGGACTGACGTATGGAACGACTTGGCGCATTTTACGTCAAGATCTTAAATTGAAAGCGTACAAAATACAGCTTGTGCAACAACTGCAGCCGCTCGACCTTCCCAAGCGACATCGCTTCGCTCTATGGGCTCTTGAAAAGTTCCAAGAAGATCCGACGTTTTCGAGGCAAATTTTGTTTAGCGATGAGGAGGCCCATTTCTGGCTCAATGGGTATGTAAACAAACAAAATTGCCGCATTTGGGACAAAGAGCAACCTGAAGAGATTGAAGAACTGCCACTTCATCCAGAAAAAACAACGGTTTGGTGTGGTTTGTGGGCCGGTGGAATCATCGGTCAATATTTCATTAAAAATTATGCCGGTGCGAACGTAACCGTCAATGGCGACCGTTATCGTGCCATGATAACCGACTTTTTGATGCCTGAAATTGAAGCTCGTGAAGCTTGGTTTCAGCAAGACGGCGCAACTTCCCACACATCGCATCAATCAATGGACTTATTGAGAGAACATTTCGGTGAGCACATAATTTCACGTTTTGGGCCGGTCGATTGGCCACCAAGATCGTGTGATATCACACCGTTAGACTTTTTCCTGTGGGGATATGTAATGTCAAAAGCTTAAGCCGAAAAACCCGCTTCGATTCAGGCCTTGGAGGAAAACATCACGCGAGTACCAGAGTTTCATTGCACACGAGGTTTTCTAAAATCAACTTCTAAAGGTGAGTAAAATAAAGGGATGGTAGTCAGGTAATGTAACTCCACAAGACAAACTAAATCTTAAGTTTCTACGCCTAAGCCCCGTGATATCTGATCTCGATACAATTGATAATGAAAAGCGGTACACCGACTTTTGGTGGTTCAACATTAAAAGTGGAAATTGATGGCCTCTCTCAGCTTGTTATCGCTTCTTAAATTTTAAGTTCTAGTAGGTATGATAGATTCAGCTATAGAATACGTAAGAGGAGTGTCAGATGTTCTTTAGTACCGACCGGGTAAGCTTAGCTTTATGTACTACCTAGGTCTACATGTTTGTTTGACTTGGTACCCGAGCCAGCCGTATGCCAAAAGGGTTTTCTATGATGTCCAAATGTGTTCAAGACCTTGTCACATTTCTTACCACATTGTCAGGCTTTATAAGTAATTATCGAGTCTTACCTTAAGCTAATGAAAGATTGTACTTGACTTGTGGGCACATACCTGGAACGAAAAGAGAAACAAAATTAGTGTGAGATATAAATTAGAGGGAAAAAATGTTTAATTAGCAATGCAACAGTCCAAACGATAAGAAATCGTATAGACCCATTTCGCTCCTGCCGATAATATCTAAGGCTTTCGAGAAAATGATGCTAAAACGACTACAACAAGTAATTGAAAAAAGACGTTGATCCCAGATCATCAATTCCGCTTCCGGGTCAAACATTCCACAATCGATCAGGTTTATCGAATAACGAATGAAATTGAAAATGCTCTAGAATGGAAAAAGATTTGCTCTGCCGCTTTTCTCGACGTCTCACAAGCTTTCGACAAGGTATGGCACGATGGTCTAAGGTATAAATTAAGGACAACCCTACCGACAAAATTATACAAAATACTGGAATCCTACCTTGAAAACAGACTGTTTCGTGTTAGACATGAGACTGAATACTCAGAATTCAAAGAAATCCACGCCGGTGTTCCACAGGGAAGTGTTCTCGGACCAATCCTATTCTTGCTCTACACAAGAGATATACCACAAGATGAAGGGACCATCGTAGCAACGTTCGCAGACGATACGGCTATCCTCGCAATGGATGAGTCAGTCGAATCATCAACGGAAAAACTCCAACGGGCTCTTAACAAAGTATGTGAGTGGACAAAAACCTGGGGAATTGCACTTAACGAGACCAAGTCAACGCATGTCAATTTTACGTACGAAAAGATAAACAATTTTACCTGTTTCCATTTACTCTGCACAAATACCATACGCAAATGAGGCAAAATATCTAGGAATGAGTCTAGAAGCTTAAGTGGAAGCCAGACGTTAAAAAAAAGCGGGACGAGCTCGCTATCAGACTCAGAGAAATGTATTGGCTACTTGGAAGATACTCGAAGCTAAGCATATACAACAAACTGCTTCTGTATAATTTTTTTTTTTTTTATAATTTACACGTACTCAAGGGGTTATGAATACCCTTATATGTTACCATAGTACGAGCGTTAGAGAAGGGGAAGAAAGAGAGGATAGGAAAGATTTTGGATGTAGTGGAGACTTTAACTCAATGGGTGGTGTCCGAACTAGCTTCGGGGAGTCACTTTTTCTTGTGTTCGTTAAATTTGAAGAAATTCAGGATGGTGTGCATACTTTTAGGTATTACACCGACCTTTTTATTTCTTTTTTTTTAAATAAAAGTGAAATGGATTTTGGCTGGGATTGAACGCGCAACCTTCCACTCAACAGACGAACACATTACCACTACACCGCGGCCACCCAAGCAAGTGCTAAAACCTTGTTGGACATACGGTATACAGCTTTGGGGTTGCACCAAACCAAGCAATATTGCTATACTGCAAACATTCCAAAACAAAACCCTAAGAGCAATAGTGAATGCTCCATGGTATATCAGGAATAGTGATATTCACAGAGATTTAGGAATTGCTACCGTGAGTACCGAAGCAACAAACTTTGCTCGCAAACTTCTCACTCGTATACATGTTCATTGTAATAACGAAATAATCCGTACTCTGGACGTGACAAACCCTGAGCGCCGGATACAAAGAACAAGACCGTTCGACCAAGCGCCATAAGGAAAAGCCGCATGTAATGACGGTATCAGTAGGTGAGTTCACTGGAATGCTACCTACCAAACGCGATTAACACTTAGTCGTAGTCACCACAAAAAAAAAATGAAAAAATGAGAGGAATAAATTCTATACTACTATGAGCACGCGCAGCCGGTTCTCATAGTGCCTCTCTGAAGGATGAGGTTTAGCCCGTAGGCATATGTTGACTGACACTAATGAAATAGTCAGGCCCGAAAATATATGAGTCGGGCATAACCAATGGTACGGACCACTGGTATCCTATGAGGATGACTCACCTCCGGGCGCACACGAAAAAAAAAAAATTAGCAATGGAAATAAATGTTTAAAACTACGGATTACAACAACATCAGCCACAGATGTATATCTACAGCAAACGCTCTTAGGTACATTCAGGATGACCAACTAAATTAATTGACAGCTTAAATTCCATAAATAAGAGTGAAGCCCAACATCAATGCCATGCTTATTTAATCTCCAGTCTTTTTTAATCATCAACCCTATACCATGTTACCTATAAACACCCAACTACTTCGACTTAACAAATTTCATTCGCATTCCAGAGCAAATCGCTAATTACTCACCGCCAATCAGCGCCAATCACTATACCCAGCACTACTGCTCGGTCTTATCGCGAATGCAATTAAAACCCTTTTTTCCCAATTTATCTACTCAAAACCTCTATCTAAAGGCTGTCAAAAGTTTATCTCCAACCATTCACCAAAGCGGCCATATCCAATCCGCAAGACCATTATCTTCGATTCGAATCCGCACAACCTTTCAGCACTAATTATTCCATTCAGAGAGTCCAAGCACACGAATGCCCTCATTGGAACGCGAGTACCAATCAATTGCAAACACAAGCACACACATACCCATACTCATAGCGTACCAGATTTGAGGATCATCGAGCGCCTCTGACGGTTCAACAGTAATTAAAGGGATCCGCGTTCGTCCGTTCTGTATAAAGGCAATCTAGACAAACACTATCTACCTCAAGTCCCTATTGGAAATCAATTAAAACCCCCGATCTCGTCGAACAAGGATCATTCACCCAATCAAGTGCTGCGCCTAACCGCACCACCACCATCACACAAACAACAGATTCATGAATAATAATCGAACATGGGCGATAATTAAGAAGGATTTCGCGCGCTCGTCCGTTTTTTTTAAGTCCACCTCGATGTACCGAGTCTGATTCTTTGTCTTCGTCTGTCCATCTACGAGTGCAGCCTCGTTGGCCAAAGGATGTCTAAAGCTGATTGTCGATTTGTTGCGGCTTTGCGGCTGGCATTCTTCCAGGCCGACCACAACTGTCATTTACAGCAAAATACTACTCCTGCTGCTGGTGATGGAGATTGTGGTGATGGTGCGGCTGCCACATGTGGCCAATCAACAAATCATGTTACAGAGTTTTGTTAACAATTGTTCGTTCTAGTCCTCGGTCCCTTCGGATGTCTTTCACTCCCATCGATGGGACAGTATCAATCCATTAGCAACATTCGAATCCAAGACAAGCCTAAATGAATCGAAGGACTACAATAATAACTCGACGGGAAGAAAAAAAAAATCCTTGTCACGAAGAAGGGAAACGAGATAGGAAAACATTTGGAGAGTATGTGAGGAGTTGTGATGTACCCTATGGAGGCTTAATGGTAAAGGATTAGAACACAATTAAATGTATGAGGACCTTCTTTTAAAGACTGGAGCATGGTATTTACCTTAATCGGTTCTGATAAAACCATCAAGATGGCCAAAATGTTTGTAACTAACCAAAGGGCTCAGGGGAGCGATGGTTAGTGTCATGACTTGCAAAGCTTAAGGTCTCAACCTCAAAACTCAATTACCCGAATAGTATTAAATGTCAAGAAAGGCTAATCTCTACTCAGCCGTTCGGATTCGGCAAAAAACAGGAGGTCCCGCCATTGTGCAAGAAGTACTCACGCACACATGAGAAAAGGTTGTAAGAATAAGCTACCGTTGATGAAGACTGCCGACATATGCTCGTACACAAGAACGAGGCCTACAAGGCTAAGTAGAAGACGAGAGATGCCATTGAGCTCTGTAGGCTATGAAGGACGACTTTTGAGAATAATGATTCAGAAAAGCGCGTTATCGAGGTGCCACTACAGGAAAATGTCCGCAAGTTTTCCCAAGCTGTAAAACGTAATAGCTGTCGTAATATGTAAACGTATGAAACCGTTTACCAACAACCTGCTCGGCCCTTATCAGTGTGGTTTTAGGTCAGGAAAGTCAAAAACTGATCAAATCTTCACACTTTTTCAGATCCTGGAAAAAAACCCAGAAAGCCCAAATCGATACTAACCGCCTATTCATCGATTTCAAAGCCGCATACGACAGAATCTATAGAGACGAACTATACAGCGCCATGTCTACTTTTGGTATACTGGACAAACTCGTCTATCTCAGGATGGCGATGGAGAACTCTCGCTGCTCCATCAAGGTCGAAAACGACCTCACTGACACATTCGATACCATGAATGGATTTAGGAGAGGCGACACACGGTCACGTGACTTCTTGAGGTTATACGTCTAGAGGCACACAATCTTCCAGAAATCGATGGAACTACTAACAGACGCCAACGATATTACATCGAACTCAATGTGATGTCATAGACACGTTTGCTAGTATAGAGAAGGAAGCGAAATATTCCCATCAAAAGACATTCAGCGGTATTGGACCACATGCTCTAGGGGGAAATTCCAATCGCCGAAATGAGAGCGTTGACGACTAGGAAATGCCTCATGTATTGTCACGGGCTTGATACCGTCTTGTTGAAACCAGATCTCCTCTTCGCCAATATCATCCAATTCCGGTTATTAAGACGCTGGTGCAGTGCAATAACCCCCGTGGAATTAAGCCCCATGCGGCTAAATTCTTCAAAAGGATTCGTTTTCCAAATGGAACTAAGTACCGCCAACATAACAATCGCAGGTGTTATTGCCGGTGCAGTGAAATAACCCCCACGGGTTATTTCAAAATGAAATGCCCCCCCCCGGGTTTATTTCCGTTTCGAAATGGAAATAAGCGCCGCAACGAAAAAGCGGCGTTATTGGCATTCAAAATCGAAAGTCTATCCAAGTCTACTGTATGCTTGGGCTGACTGTTAAATTTGGTATCTTTGCGAGCTTGGATGCATGAAAACGAATTTAACCCCAAAAGCAAAAGGCAACTTATTTCCATTTCCAAAAAGAAATAAGCCCTGCGGGATCTATTTCGTTTTTTTTAGGAATTTAGCTCCATGCGGCTTAATTCCGCGGGGGTGAGAGCACTGCTCCCAAGAAAGACATATGAAGCACCATTAACAGTCTCCGCTTGGCCAAGCTCATTTTCGAAGAAGCATGGTCCAATGATGCATCCAGCCGAAAACTCGACTAAAACAGTGAAAAGTTGTGATTGCATTTGGTTTTCGTCAGTCACACCTGGGATTTTTGAACCCCAAGTGGTGCAATTTGGACGATCACCGAAGCCAGAAAGACGAAAGTGAGCGTTTGATTTTCGTCAGTCACATCTGGGATCTCGAAACCCGAAGTGGTGTAATTTTGACGATCACCGCAGCCAGCCAGACGAAGATGAGCTTCTTCGGTTGAATGCCGAGGAAATTTTCGATCGTTAGTCCAAAAACGTATTCAACTCTCTTCGCTGTGCATGGTCACATAAGCTCTTGTGTTAATCTAATCTTTTAGCCATGGAGCCAGAGATTCTTAGTGGGCATAAGATGTTGAAAGCTTCTTTAAACTGCAGTTCTTGTCCACGATGCCGAATTGATGTTTCTGAATTTTCACAAGCAGTCCTGTTGTTGAGCATCCAATGCTTGTTGTTGAGCATCCAATGTATTAAGAATCGCCAATTTATCCAGGTCCCCTTAATGGTTGATTTACTCCCTTCGCTGTTGACAAAGTCAAATCAAAATTCCGATCATCTTTTGTACAAAATTTGCGAACTTTTGTGATTTTTTTGATTATTTTCCAACAAGGAAAACGCGGTGATCCCTCGTGTAGTGCTTCATTTCTCTATAAACCCTAAGTTGTCAGCTGTCAAAGCTTTATTTTGGCAACACTTTACGCCTAAACCTTCAACTTCAAATCTTCCCATCAAAAGGCATCCAGCGGTGTTGGACCACATGCTCTAGGGGGAAATTCCAATCGCCGAAATGAGAGGGTTGACGACTAGGAAATGTATTGTCACGGGCTTGATACCGTCTTGTTGAAACCAGATCTCCTCTTCGCCAATATCATCCAATTCAGGCGCAAAAAACTCGGTTATCAAGACGCCGGTGCAGTGCAATAACCCCCGTGGAATTAAGCCCCATGCGGCTAAATTCTTCAAAAGGACTCGTTTTCCAAATGGAACTAAGTACCGCCAACATAACAATCGCAGGTGTTATTGCCGGTGCAGTGAAATAACCCCCACGGGTTATTTCAAAATGAAATGGCCCCCACCGGGATTATTTCCTTTTCGAAATCCAGGTACCCTTAATGGTTGATTTACTCCCTTCACTTTTGACGAAGTCAAATCAAAATTCCGATCGTCTTTTGTACAAAATTTGCGAACTTTTGTGATTTTTTTGATTATTTTCCAACAAGGAAAACGCGGTGATCCCTCGTGTAGTGCGTCATTTCTCTATAAACCCTAAGTTGTCAGCTGTCAAAGCTTTATTTTGGCAACGCTATACGCCAAATTCAATTCATACACACTTCTGTCCAATTTTCATCTCACGAAGCCAAATGTTCCACTATTATGAACGACAGGTTGTGTTACAATCGTCACCATTTTGCATTGTCTGCAGTGGAATATCGAATGCGTGAGATCCATGTTTTCTTCTTGTGAGCTGGAGGTGTTATTAGGTCATAGTACTTCAGCAATGAAGTGATCGAAATACCTCCAAAAAAGCGCCCGGCACATCGTCCTTTGTTTCCAAAAAATATGGTTACATGGGGTTCCACATGGCTGGGATGGGTTACATTCGTCGCCATTTTGCACCGTGGAATGTCGCATGAATGCATGATCCATGTTTTCTTCTTGTGAGCTGGAGGGGTTGTCAGGTCATACCTTCATAAAAAGCGCCCGGCACATCGTCCTTTGTTTCCAAAAATATGGTTACATGGGGTTCCACATGGCTGGGCTGGGTTACATTCGTCGCCATTTTGCACCGTGGAATGTCGCATGAATGCATGATCCATGTTTTCTTCTTGTGAGCAGAGGCGTTATCGGGTCATAGTTTTCAGCAATAAGGTGATCGATAAACCCTCGTAAAAGACGCCCGATAGCCTTTGTTTTCCAAAAATGTTGTAACATGGGGTTTCACATAGCAAACTGCCGGCTAAATCATTAAATTATAGAAAAATCTGATGACTATATCTCCAAAAATGGACCTGTGGTCTCCTCTTCAAGATCACCTGCTTTAACGCTGCTATTGTCTGAAGCTTTATTTTAAGTCGGTTTTCAACGTCAATAGTGTTAAAAAAGTGATCGATGATTGGAACCGCACAATGCATTTTCCCAGACACAGCCCTAGGTAGCCTTAAACGGGTGAGCCATCTAGTGGTTTCTTTCGAAATCATAGGTTATTTTGACACTGTCAACTGCTTCCTGCTCGCAATATTGACAGAATGTCAGTATCATAAATCCTCGGAGCAAAATCGCATGAAAAAAGTTGGGAAATATTGGAAACATATTTCCAAAGTGAGTGCTGTGTAGCCCAAACAGTGCGTTATTTGAAAAAAAGTTTTGGCCGAAATGAAGTACACACCGCAACTGCTGAACACAAGTTTGTGCAACAACTTAGTGGGCCTGTTATGATGGTGAACAACACTTAGGTCCCCGTCGCCGTACAGTGCGTACAGACGATAATGTGACTGCTGTAGCCGAGAGTGTGCACACAAACAAGGACGTGGCTGCTGTAGCCGACAATGTGAGTTCAATTTACGAATATCAACTCGCTATCGATCTCAACAGCTCAACATTCAGAGAATTCAGCACAAAGGTCTCAGACTATTCGCTTACAAGGTCCAATTTTTGTTGGACATTCAATGTTTTCAGTGTCGCCAATTTATCCAGGCTCCCTAAATGGTTAAAGGACTCTCTTTACAGTTGACGAAGTCAAATCAATATTCCGATTGAAGCGAATGACCAACCGCTTCGTTATCGCTTCGCAGTTTGGGCCTTAGAGCAGCTTGAATTGGACAACGATTTTGGGCGAAAAATCAAATTTTCTGGCGAAGCGAATTTTCATCTCGGCGGCTACGTTCAGAGAAAAAATTGCAGCATCTGGGGTTCGGAAGATTCGAGTGACAGTTTGGTACGGATTGTGAAGTGGTGGCATCATTGGGCCATTTTTCTTCGAAAATGAGGCTGGGAACGACGTTTTGATCAACGGTGGGCGTTAAAGAGCCACGTTTACCGACTTTTTTTTACTGAAATTGATGACATGAATTTGGATGACCTCTGGTTCGTGCATTGACATTGACATCACAGTACTTCGCACATTAATGCAACGAACTACAGACACGTAACAGCACTGGCGACTGAGGCCATCGGCTGGGACAGAGCAAGACATTAATACAACAGAGAGAGACAGATAGACAGATAGACACATAGAAGGAAAGCCATATAACATAAGCAGAGGAGGAGACATTGATCTATATTGTCTAATATTATCGCACAGGTGGCCTCAGATAAGCAGGCGATTTTTGTAGAAAAAAAAATGCTGCCGAAGCTGGAGCTTGAACCCGCAGCGTTTGGCTTAGCAGTCAACTATGCTGAGCCATGGCCACCTGCTGCTTCAAACAGTGTGGCGCGCCATGTCACACAGCCCTTGACACAATCGATCTTTTGCACACCAAATTCCCAAATCGTGTTGTCATCCATCTTGGCGATGGACTCCGAGGCGTCCGAGGCTGCGATTTGACCATTTTAGACTTTTTTTTTGTGGGGGGAACCGTGAAAGCCCGATGTTATGGCAACAATCCGGTAACGACTCAAGCACTTAAGGTCAATAACATCTAAGCAATCCGTGAGCTACAGCCCGAAACCATCAACAAGGATTTGAAAAAAAAACGAACAGCTGTTACAAACTCCAAGCCCTCAAGTCGTTCACTTAAGGGTTGCAGTAGAATTTTGCGGCCTTTTTAAAAAATAAGATCTTCTGAAAGTCGTTGACTTCGAATTCTCTCAGTAACGAGTTTTTTAAAACGTCCCGACAACTTTCGCAAATGTATGATCCGATGATAACACCAAACAGAGTGACTTGCGGGTGCATGAGGTTTGAAGATTTTCAGCCCTCTTACAGATTAGATTATTCCATCTCGGTTAGATAAAAAAAAAATTGATGGCGCAACAATTTTGTTTGTACCCAGGGTCTAGCTTTTTTTCTCACAACCATTCATGTGTGCGTGTGTTCTTCTTGCACGATGGCGGGACCTCCTGTTTTATGTCGAATCCGAATGGCTAAGTTGGGATAAGCTTTTCATGACAATTGATACTACTCGGACAATTTGTTAGATCATCACGAGAGAAGGGCCAGTAATCATTTAGGTGTTGCTAAAGCTGGGAATCGTAGACAGACCTTCTGCGCGGCAGTTCATTGCTTTAACCATCGCGCCACTGAGCCCTTCCAATGGTCAGAATGGTGGCAAGAAATGGCAACAGTGGATGATAAATACGGCTGGGAATCGCGATCTCCGTTAGATACAAACTTTTATTTCAGTTTTTAGAAAAATTGACATCAATCGCTCAGTAGGGTTTAGCTATTGTAAAAATTAAACTTTGTAGGTGTGAGGCAAGATGTCTTTTGGAAAAGGAAATACCTCACCAAACGCCTTATTTTTGCTTTAGTGGTGCAACAGGTTTTAATGAATTCCATAACTTGCCATTGCAGTTAGCTGCCGTCGAAGGTCCTGCGACTATTAGGCTTCCTATTTGTTGTTTATCGACGAAAGTCTTAGAACGGACCAAGGTTCATAAACATTCAAAATAGGTTTCACGAGCAGGTCTTATCACAAAAACTTCAATATGGGCACAGAAGTTAACTCCTACGCCAGGTTTTGCCTTGACCCAATGTCAATATGAATGATGGTGGATGGTCGCTCCTATTTGAAATTGAATTGTTGTCATTCGAGTTCAGGTAAACCTCAAGTTGCAAAATGAACGACGAAACCAAGGGATACAGGCAACATATTAACGATGCAACAGGTTTTAATGAATTCCATAACTTGCCATTGCAGTTAGCTGCCGTCGAAGGTCCTGCGACTATTAGGCTTCCTATTTGTTGTTTATCGACGAAAGTCTTAGAACGGACCAAGGTTCATAAACATTCAAAATAGGTTTCACGAGCAGGTCTTATCACAAAAACTTCAATATGGGCACAGAAGTTAACTCCTACGCCAGGTTTTGCCTTGACCCAATGTCAATATGAATGATGGTGGATGGTCGCTCCTATTTGAAATTGAATTGTTGTCATTCGAGTTCAGGTAAACCTCAAGTTGCAAAATGAACGACGAAACCAAGGGATACAGGCAACATATTAACGATACACTACGCCGACACAATTTTACTTCCCCCCCC
The DNA here is from genome assembly GCA_949824845.1 of Rhingia rostrata. Classification (NCBI taxonomy): domain Eukaryota; kingdom Metazoa; phylum Arthropoda; class Insecta; order Diptera; family Syrphidae; genus Rhingia; species Rhingia rostrata. The sequence continues at coordinate 79,571,859 of OX463757.1, read as the reverse complement.
AACAAGGTATATCAATGCATGTACTGTAGATCCATACACATACATATTTGTCCTGAAATGTGATTGCTCACTGAAGAAGACAGAAAATTGTTGCGGCTGTCATCACTGACCACAAAGAGATAATAAGTGCCCTAGCGCGCGCGTCGCGCCGCTGCAACAAGTCTTAGCCCTTGCCAAGTTTTTTTTTTTTTTTTTAATGCCAAGCGCACTCTCAAGCCAGGCATTATGCGATGCGGCAAGTTGAGTGAGATAGATCCAATGGAATATGTTAGACCATGACTTGCCGGCAGCTAGACAATCGTCCGACAAACGTAAACGGAATGCCATTTCAGATGGGGGATATGTTTTCGGAGCGGTCAATGTCCTTTTGTCGGCGCTACTGTGTCATCTGTTGTAAGTGATGCTGCAAATGGAAAAGTTTATCAATTTCAGCAGGTTCATCTGCGTATGGACTGAGAGATTGATTTTTGTATGCACCATCAATTCTCAATGATAAGTTCGAGTGTTGATAACAAGACGAAAAACAGCATACATAGCCTGGTCAGTCTGGCACGGAATACCTGACCTGCTGTCTTAGGCGAACTTAGGTCTGCTTCTTCAATATAAACGGACAACAGGTTATCTAGGAATCTCAAGGGTAAGTCAGGCCTTAGAACTGAAATGGTGGCGGCAACCGAAAGGCCAAGGGCAGTGCTCAATCCCGTAGTGGATACTGATGGCCCTGTGTCCTAGAAATATCTTGTAAACTAGAACTGGCCTTCCAGGTTAGAGGCTGTGCTTTGGATTAAGCACTCTCCAATGGAAAAATAAACCATTGTTAGGAAGCAACCAAGAGCCTCGGAAAGGACTAATTAAATCAGTCCTTTCCGAGGCTCTTGGTTGCTTCCTAACAATGGTTGACGACCATTACGGTCAATGACTTTCGTACCTGCACCTGGAACGCTAGAACATTAAACAGTAGAGGTGCAAGCGAACAACTAGTTGAAGCCCTAAACTGCTACAAAGCAAACATTGCTACCATCCAGAATATATATGATGGGATGGGACGGGCAAAAAGAGGATGAAAAACTGTGACATCTACTACGGACCGTGTTATAGTGCTCCGAAACAGCGACTATTCGGATACGGATTTGTCATAAGTGCCAGACTTAAGCAAGAAGTCTTATGTTTCTAAGATATAAGCGAACGCATTGCAACAATTCGCATCAAGGGCAAATTCGCAAACGCAAGCCTTACATGCACTAACGCCCCGACGGAGGAAAAAGACGATTTAGCTAAGGACAGCTTCTACGAGCTTCTTGACAATAAATATGAGCGTCTACCGAAGTGGAAGTGATGAGGAATTCCGACATGCTCGCAGCCAAGAACGAGGCCAAGACTAAGCCTGCAGGTAAAGACGAGAACCATTGAGCTCTATAGGTAGAGAATGAGGAAAGAACACCGGCTTTTTAGAAAGAAGAAAAAAGAGGAAGAAAAGAGCGCGATCGAGGATATAGATGGGTGCCACTCCAGGAACGATGTTCGCAAGTTAGTGGAAAACGTCCAGGCCAAGGATACAAGGCTCGAACAAAAGCCTGTCTATATGAACAAGGAAATATCGTAGTTGAGACACAGTCGATGCTTAGGCTATGGAAGAATCACTTCTGCAGACTGTTACACGACGATGACGAACAGCATTCCGCGGTCAGGCAGAACGAACCATTCAATACCGGCAACGACAGCGAAAACTGCCAACAACCCGGCCCGAGTGTAATGAGGGAAGCAATATCTACACTCAAGCTTCGGAAATGACGGCATTCCCGCTCAACCTTATAAAGCCGGCGGAGATGACTTGGTAAATAACATCAACCAACTCATAAGCCAAATCTGGTCTTGAGAAAGTATGCCTGAAGAATGGAAACTCAGCATCGCTTGCCCGATCCACAATAAGAAAGAGCATCTGAACTGCGCCAACTATATAGCTAGAAGTCTCTTCAAAATCACCTACAGGATTCTATCTGATGTTTACCAACCCTTATCAGTATGGTTTTAGGCCAGGAAAGGCCACAACCGATCAAATTTCAACACTTTGGCAGATCCTGAAAAAAAAAACCAAAATACCCACCACCTGTTCATCGGTTTTAAGGCCGCGTCCGACAATCCGTGCAGGGTGAAGATGGTGAATTCTCGCTGCTCCAGAAACGGTGCCGTGAATGCCGACTTCCAATATTCGGTTTCAGTTCACTTAATGAAAGCGAACGCCGAAATTCCGTGTTCGGTCTATTCAAAAACCGAGTCCGGGCTTATTTCACTTGCATATATCCAATTTCGCACCCCTCCCAAATACAACTGGAAGCGCAAGCACTTTGTATGAGTGCGAGATTGGCTGTATGCAAACTTTAAATACAGGTTAGGGACTTGCTGCCCCCCTGTTTATGGGATTCGAAATATCCCCGTAAGCCATCATGCTGCCTCCAACTGCAACCCCCCCCGCCCTGCTTGGGCTCACTATTGGATTTGGGTTGCGTTCGACGTTTGGTGTATGGAAATACAAGTCCCAGCCAACAGTGAGCTTTAGCAGGGTGGTTGCGTAACTATTCAAACTTGGCATACCAACCTCGCGCAACCCAAATCCAATAGTGAGCCCAAGCAGGGGGGTTGCAGTTGGAGGCAGCATGATAGCTTACGGGGATATTTCGAATCCCTGGAAGCCATATAGTTCAACTTGAAATAAGCACACGCCGACTATCTCTAAACGACATGACAGAGAATTTTACCTTTCACCTCTTTTTGGTGCCGTGCTACAGAGACATACCAGGGAATTGCCAGGTAGATGAGCTTGCACCCTTGATATTCTAGCGTCAGTAGATATGTAAGGTATACCACTCGCTACATGTAAATCTGAGATCAAACTGGATGCGATCAAGAAAGCAAACCGCAGATTGATAAACGGCACAAAAGGAAAAGCTTCATCTGGGAGAATACTTCTTCGACATCCTAGGTGGAGTGGGTAATATCAAGTCAGAAACCTCTGAATGGTTCAATAAGGCGAACGAATTATAGCAAAGTGGACAGCTCCACGTGGTACCACAACGGACCTTTATGGTCTAAGTATGCAAGGGCATCGCGTGCAGTAAATAAAATCTAAATGGAAAAAAGGTGTTTACCTGCAGAACAAATGAACTGTCTAGGAAGGCCCCTGGAGGCTATCACTTTCAAAATCTCTACAATATCTGCAAGACGGATGTGAAAAATGAAAAATTCTTCTGGGTTTTATTAGACGCTCAGGATGGTTGAATAGGGAAATTCATATCATACCCGTGGTAAGACAATGGAACCAATTTGGTTTATGTCTGGTGGTGAACCACTGACAGGCGGTCTATCCTAACCAAACCAAACCATGTCTGTCATTATTTTTCCGACGGAAATGGTACGCAAGCATACATTGCAAGGACATCTAATTGCAATTGAGCTTTTCAGAGGTTTTGTTGTTAATGAATAACACAAGGGTTCTCTTCACTTTTTTGGCACCATCTAGCTTAAGTCCCTTTACAAGAATTACTCTATTAAAGGGTTTACCTTAGGTATGGCAAAACGTCATAAAACTGCTGAAATGTATATTTTTCTAAGCCCAAATAACTACCGCAAGCACAACTTCACCTCCATACCATGCAATTCTGGATTGAAAAAAAACCCAATGAAAAGAACATCCTCCACCTTCACTCCGCAGCATTCTAACCAAAACACACCACTTGAGGGATACCAGCAGGACCATCCATCCAAGCCATATCTGCACTTCACTTTTCCTAGCCAATAGACAAGCGAAAATGAGTTTAAAAGCGCCCACAACAAAGGATTTACTCCTCGTTCCTCGTGCAAATCCTAACTGATGTCCATGCTGACTAGGAAACCCCCAAGAAGAGCTGCAGACACCAAAGAAGGCTTAGCTCTTCAAAGGTGCCCAGCCTGCCGACAGGCACAATGGACAATAGTGTATGACGATGGCACTTACCACTAATTACGCTCATCAAGGCAATTAAAATGAAGATAAACATGGATGTCCGCCGGACCTGTGTTTCGCACTTTTATAAATTGCACGAGTTATAAAATTAAGACCGGTGGCTGTTCGGCATGGAGCCCGGTGGTGTTGTCGCATTGTGTGCGCGCAATTTCAATTCTGGTGAAGACGAATTGTGGCCAACTACCTACCCCCTGGTTGTTTTGCTCAATTCTGGTGAAGACGAATTGTGGCCACCTACTTACCCGCTGGTTGTGGTGGTACCTAGAAAGCGCAAAAATTCCTTTCAATCGATTAAGAGAGTTTGGCTTGGCTACCTTCTTTTTCTTACAAGGAGGCAAGCGGCATTCAGGCATCCTTATGGATAGTATGCTGAACGGAAGAGAGGGAAGACGGAGCTCTCTTCTATTCCCGTTTCATGGAAACATGTTCCAGTGAGTTGGAATCCTGCAGAGCAATTTCAATTGCTTCCAAGTCATTACACAACAATTTGGAATGCATTTCTTGATCCATTAAACTAATTTCATGACAGCACAGGAGGTTTCCACTCTGATGGCTGAGAGAGAACTAAACGAGGGAGAAAAATATGAAAAAAAGGGAAACAGAGTGGTAGGTTGTCATTCTGGAGGGAGGGAGAATTCAAAAAAGGAAATGAATCCCCTTCCGGATATATGGAATTTTGGACAATTTCGGGAGCGATTTGTATCAGGAAACAGAGAAGGGCCGTAAAATGTTAAGCTGGAAGGGAATACTTTGACTCAGAAGAAGGATGTCCTTGGGAAGATAATCCTCAATTTAAATTTAAGTTATAATGGTAAATTTCTTATGCGGCACCTTAGCTTTTCCAAGCACTTATGCAGCGACTAGTACAAAGCAGTAACAGGCAGAGCAATTGTTAAGTTTACTGCAGGAAGGGGGTAGAATAACGTTTTTACGTTACAATCTCAGTGTTGTGAAACGTTGACTTTACATATCAATTGTGCCTTTTTCTCCCCCCTCCGGTAACCCAATAGGATATTGGGCTCATCCAGATGGATATGACTTGGTAAACAATATAAACGCATGAGTTGAACAAAAGAAAATAAAGTAAGCAAGACTTGTCTTCTCCGAATGACTCGGAAAGGATATCCAAAACGTGGTCCTGTGTTGAGAACAAGGGCCGGGCAGTAACGTGGCAAAAACAAGGAGACCCTCTGCACTGCAACAACTTTAGAGCTAAAAGTCTCCTTAACATCGCCTACAAGATCCTATCTGCCTTTATATGTGAACGCCTGAAACCGTCTACCAACAACATGATCGGCCCTTGTCAAGGTGGTTTTGGGCCAGGAAAGTCGACCAGCCGATCAAATTTTCACATGTCAACAGATCCTAGAAAAAAAAACCCAAGAAGTCCAAATCGATACCCACCATCTACTCATCGATTTCAAAGCCGCTTTAGACTGCATTTATAGAGACGAACTATACAGCGAGGTATCCGTCGAATCGAAAAATTCTCCAATTTTGTACGATTCTGAGGATTTCAGCTTCGACGTATTCCTCCGAAAAGCTGTTCGGAATATTTCTCCGACATTTTGTAACGCATCCCGTCGAATTGTGTTGAAGTGCGTTCAAGTGCATTTTTCGTGCAATTTTTGACAGCTAAGTGATAAATCCACTAAACCCTTTTGGAATATAATGAAAGTCATTAAAAATAAAAAGAATCAAATTCCATGCCTTAAAAATAATATAACAACATATTACACAGACACTGATAAAGCCAACGCACTAGGTTTTAATTTTTCACAAAATCATGCTGTATCTCAACACCTAGGAGATGCAAACACAGATACACTTGTAAACAATGCAGTGCAACATTTCAATATCCATGATTCAGAAACACTTTCAAATGTGTTTGTATCTGAATCAGATATGCATTTCTTTATAAGAAATTTAAATATAAGAAAAACAGGTGGAATCGATAAAATGTCAAAAACATCTACATAAAAAAACTACCAAAGATAGGTATAAAATTTTTGGCTTTTATGTTCAATTCATGCTTAAAATTGCAGTACTTCCCAGATGCGTGGAAAAAAGCGAAAGTGGTTCCTATACTTAAAGCTGGAAAACCAGCTGACAGCCCTCAAAGTTACAGACCAATAAGTCTTCTTAGCAGCTTAAGTAAAATGTATGAAAGAGTACTCAAAGAAAAATTGTCAAATTTTATTGAGGAAAATAAAATATTTCCGAATGAACAATTTGGATTTAGACCCCATCATAGCACGTCCCATCAAGTGTTAAGAATTTGCAATACCATTAAAAGAAACCGGACAATAGGCAAATCAACTGGAATGATATTGCTCGATATTGAGAAAGCATTTGACTCTGTATGGCACAATGGTCTTGTTTAAAAAATGCTAAACTTTAATGTACCTATATCTACATTTGTAAAATTGTCCAAAGTTTTTTGTCAAGGCGTTGTTTTAGAGTGTATGTCAACAATAATGCGTCTAACATAATTCACTTTTATGCTGGTGTGCCACAAGGCTCAGTACTTGGTCCGATTTTATATAATTTATATACATCGGACTATCCATGCCTGCCGGAATGTGAAGCGGCTATTTATGCTGACGATACTGCGATACTTTCGTCGCATGATTTTGGTCTGGACATTGAGACAAATCTTAATAATGCGGCGAAAATATTAGAACAGTACTACACAAAATGGAAAATAAAGCTTAATGCAGGTAAAATCCAGGCTATCTTTTTTACTAGAAAAAGAAAGTCCTGTTTTCTTCCTGCAAATCAGCTTACAATAATTGGGCGTCAAATTAAGTGGAAGCCTTATATAAAGTATCTTGGCATTCATCTTGACACCAAGCTAACATTTAAAGAGCATATAGCTAGAACTTAAAAAAAAAAATAAATATTGCAATCAAAATGTTATATCCATTTGTTAATAGAAAAGCAATGGTATCAAATGAAAACAAAGTTATTATACACAAAGTAATATTTCAAGCAATTTTCCTGTATGGTTGTCAAGTGTGGGGTAATTGTGCTGTTTGCCATACTAAAAAAAACCCAGATCTCACAAAATAAAATATTAAAACATGATGTTTAATCTTCCATGGCATCATTCCACAGTAGACCTACAAAATAGAGCAAATGTTGAATTGATCTCCGACAGAATACGTAAACTATGCGTTACATTTGGAAATAGATGCGATTTTTCAGATAATTATTTAATAAATGAGCTAAACCTTAATACCTAGTACATTAATTAATTATTATTAATTGTAGTCATTAATTGTAAATTCAATTATTTGTTATTTGTATTAATTTATTATATTTCTATATTTACTTATTTATCTATCTATATAATTTCATTTGTTGTCTTATTCTTATTATTTATTTAAATGTTCATAAATATTTGTTGTTATTTATTTTATTTATTATTATTAATTGTAGTCATTATTTATTAGTTTGTTGTATTTATTTATTTATTTATTTTATTTTGTATCTTTACTATTTTACCTATACATGTATAGATAGATAGATAGATATATTTATTTCGTATATGAATAATTTTTACATAATGATGTTATTGCACATTTTACAGAGATTTGATGATGATTTTATCTTTCTACTGAAATATTATTTTTAATGGTTAGAAGAATTTATAAAGAAAAAAGAATAAACTTGAAGGAAAATACGAAAAAAAACCTCCAATATAAGAAAAAAAAAAATAAAGGATAAATAATTAAAAAAAAAATTACAATTGCCATTAAATTGGTACATTGATAAATAAATAAATAAATAAATAGATAAATAAATAAATTAATTAATTAATTAATAAATAAATAAATAAATAAATAAATAAATAAAAAAATAAATTAATAAATAAAAATAAATAAATGATTAAGTACATAAATAAATAAATGAATAAACAAACAACAAAATAAATAAACAAATAGAAAAGTAAAATAATAAGCACTATTATACATTAAGGTAACAAATAACAAATATCCCATAAATAAATAACAACAAATGAGTACAAATTTGTACAGCAATAATATAAATATAAACAATAAGTACGAGTATGTAGAAATTATAATTGAACAATATTAGGTATTTAGTTGATTTACAAGAGGATTGTCAGCGAAACTGCATCTTGTTTTGAAAGTGTTGTTAAGTTTTAGAATTCTATCAGCTATCATTTCAACATTCGCTCTTTCATGAATGTCAATAGTTGAGTGGTGCCAAGATAAATCTAGCATCATTTTTAACAGTTTGTTTTGCGATACTTGCAATTTTTGTATATGACACTTTGCGGAGTTGCCCCATACCTGACACCCATATAATAGAATTGCCTGGAAAATTACTTTATGTAAAATTATTTTGTTGTCAGTAGAAAGTAATGATTTTCTATTAATAAACGGGTAAAGCATCTTGATTCCTATACCTATTTTCTTTATAGATTTATTAATGTGGTCCTTAAAAGTTAACTTGGTATCTAAATAAATACCTAGATATCTAATACAAGGTTCCCAATTAATACTATTACCATTGAATTGAAGGTGGCCGGTGGGAAGGAAACAAGACTTTCTTTTTCGGGTGAAATAGATAGCTTGAGTTTTACCTTCATTCAATTTGATTTTCCATTTGTGATAGTATTTTATTAATATTTCCAGTCCATTTTGGAGAATCCTCTCAATATTGAGAGCGAATTCATGGGATGAAAATATTGCGGTATCATCTGCAAAGATGGCTATATTACAGTGCGGTAATTTAGGAATATCATGTGTAAATATGTTGTATAATATTGGGGCAAGAACTGAGCCTTGTGGAACACCTGATGGAACATATACCAAGTCGGAAACACTACTATTAACATGGACTTTAAAACAGCGATTGGACAAAAAGCTTTGGACTATATTACAAATATATGGAGGGAAGTTAAGACTTATCATTTTGTTTTTTTTTTTTTGTTTTTTTTTTTTTTTAAATTCATTTTTATTTTATTTTTCTTAAAACTAACTTAAATGCTAGACAAAAATTCATGAAAAAACTAGCCTACTTATCAACTACTTAACTAACTTACTTGCTCTATGCGGGCGCCCTAAATTACTCGATAACTTAATTCTAATGCCTTTCGGCCTATTATCTAAGATAATATAAATATAATATAATATAAAAGTAACAAATAATTTTTTTACCAAGAAAACTTTGAAAAACTTGGTTCCTTGTCTGTTTTTTTATTTTATTTAAACTTACATGCTAATTAAAACTACTTATCGACTAACTTAAACTACCTAAAAATTTATTAAAACTACCTAAAATACCTTAAAAACTAGAACAGCCACAGCAATCGTTTTTTTTTTTTTTTTTTTTGTACCACCATGACTGCTTTGCACCTAAACCTAAGACTAAAACTATGTAAGTCGGCCATAAAATAACAATTTTTAGTCAACTATCTTTAATACTAATTCAACCACCACAACAGGTTCTCCTGTTGTGACCTACTCCGACGGTCCCAATCGGACACACTCCTGCTGAACCGCAGGCGCTCTCCTCCGCCCAGAGCGACGACGTCTCGGTCGTATAGGAGCCGCCTATCCACAGTTCGTCGGAAGACGTGGTAGATTAGCGGAACCGCCGATCTATCCTGTATTAGCCCTCGACTATCCAAATATAGGAAAGCTTCGGGCGGAATAAAGCCACTTAAACGCGCACTCTCAAAATATTCATCATTGGGATAGAAGGCCCCAAAGATGAGACTATTGTTCGAAGCCATCGCTCTTGCCGCGTGAAACCGAATGAGTTTCACCAGAAAATTGTCTATTCGGTTTATGTTGGCCCCGTTGTATAGGACCTGGTTGGAATAGTATTTTGTGTAGTCAGATACTGGTGTTCTGTGAAGTCCAAGGCAGCTCCTCAGACACTGCCTCTCAAACACCCGTATCTTTTCCATTTGAGATGGGGCAACGTTGAACCACACCGGGCACCCATAGGCAATCATCGGCCTAATGAGGGCCATGTAGCAAATCACCTTCACCCTGCTGTCAAGACGACTGCTATAAAACAATCGTCTTGTCAGGGCAAATGCTCCCCTAGCTCTAGCCAGAGCAGCATCTACATGTCTTCCGAAATATAGATACTGATCTAACCAGATGCCAAGGTACTTTACTACACTTTTACTCGCCAGTGGCTGTCCGTTTGGTCCAACGATCACCAGCTTTCGCCAGTTCTTTCTCGTATCCCTAGAGGCCCTAGACAACGGTGTCCTAAACAGGATAGTTTCTGATTTCTGAAAGTTGATTTTCAACTTCCAGTCATCACAATATCTCTGGATCTTGTCGAAGTCCCGCTGCAAAAGAGTTCGAATGATTTCGACAGTAGAGGCTGTTCTGTACGCGATAAGATCGTCCGCATACGCAATTGCCTGAGTAAGACTACCTATCATATCACTGGTGTAAATGCTGAAGAGAATCGGCGAGTTTACCGCTCCCTGTTGCAGACCATTCTTAATGAAAAATTCTGTGGTAGAAGTTACATTGCCACTTTTGACAACAAACGTTCTACCAGTCAGCATGTCATGAAGCATATATAGCAGTGGTTTACTTATGCCAAGTCTGGTCAGCTTTAGATAGAGGCCCTCTAACCATACGGTGTCAAAAGCCTTCTCTAAATCAACCAGACATGCACCAGTGCACTGTTTTTTTGGCTTTGTTCCATTGTATATCAGAGACGAGTTTGGAGGCGGCATGAATACAGTCATGTCCAGCCTTGAAACCAAACTGGTTCTCTGGTATAATATTATTGTCCTCAGACCACTTGAACAGTGCTCGATTGAGAATCTTTTCGAAAACCTTGCTGATACTCGGAAGGAGACTTATCGACCGGAAATTCGCCGGATTGGAGTTGTCCTTTCCCTTTTTCGGGAGAGGATGAACCACCGCCGTCTTCCAACGTACTGGATAATATGCATTATTCAGCGCGTTGTTGAACAGCGTGGCGTAAATGTCCACAGCTTCAGGTGGTAAGTGTCGCAGTACAATATTGGATATACCATCGACTCCCGCTGACTTCTTTTTCTTTATGGAATCGAAGATGATCTGGAGTTCCACCTTCGAGATTAACAGGCGACTAGACCCACTTCGCTCGGACTTATCATTTTGTATATCAGGCCCTGGTGCCAAACTGAGTCAAATGCTTTTTCAATGTCTAGTAAGACCAAACCTGTAGATTTTCCTTGGCTTCGATTGAATTTAATGCAGTTACATATTCTCAGTGCCTGATGGGATGTACTGTGGTGACGCCTAAAACCAAATTGTTCATCGGGGTAAATTTGTTGAACATCAATGAATTTTAAAATTTTTTCTTTCAACACCTTTTCATATATTTTGCTAAGATTACTTAGAAGGCTGATAGGTCTATAACTTTCCGGCCTTTCAGAAGACTTACCAGCTTTTAATATTGGTACCACTTTTGCAAGTTTCCAGATATCGGGAAAGTACTGCATTTTAAGGCATGCATTAACAATAAGCGTGACAAATCGTATACCTGTTTTGGGCAACTGCTTAAAGTAAATGTTTCTTAGCATATCAATACCTCCAGTTTTCTTTGCATGTAGATTGTTAATTAAAAATTCTATATCTTCTTCCGTAACAAATGTGATGGAAGAAGAATGATGAGTTACATTGGATGAAAAAGCTTGAATTGTGTTACTCACTAGGGTGTTGGTATAAACATCACCTAAGTTTTGTGAGACAATATGGTTATTGAAAAAGTTTATGGCAAGTGCGTTGGCTTTTTCTGTATCAGTAAAGTAAGTGCCCGACGAGTTTTTTAAGAAGGGTAACTGTCTATTTTTATTTTTTACTAATTTAACGATGTTCCAGAAGGGTTTACCGTTTTTGTCCAGTAGATTGAGTTTAGTGTTCCATTCTATATTTCTATGTTTTAAAATTTGTAAGGCTATGTATATTTATTTATTTATTTATTTGTTTATTTATTTATTTATTTATTTATTTATTAATTAATTTATTTATTTATTTATTCATTTGTTTATCTTATTTTATTATTATTATATTTTTTTTAATTGAGGTTTTTCTTTTCGTTGTTTCCTCAAAGATTTGTTTTCTTCAAAATAGTATAAAAATGTTTATATTAATATTTAATTATTCCCCAGTAGAAAGATATATTGTATCATATCTCTGTATGTAAATTGTGCGGCAATAAGCTTTATTTGTTAACTTAAAACGAAATAAAAATATCTAAAAAAAAAAAAGTGGAATTCTTTTTCAGATCTCCTCAGACACAAATTCTTCGCGGAATTTATTTACGAATTGTAGTGAAGGGATTTTTTACAAGACACATACCTCGAATGCAATTTCAACCTCCGTAGAAATATGCGCTGCGGAAAATTGTCCGCTCCGACGGATACCTCAAGAGAGCAGATAGCCATGTCTAGATTTGGTATACCGTCCAAACTCGTCCGTTTGTGTGGAATGAAGATGGAGAGTGCTTGCTGCTCTAGCCGGATCGGAAACGAACTCACCGACACATTCGATACCAAAAAAAGGATTTAGGCAAGGCGATGCGCTGTCATGTGAATTCTGCAATCTAATTATTGAGTGGATTGTGCAAAACTCCCGAGCCAACACCAGAGGCACAATACTCCATAAATCGGTGCAACTACTAGCAAACGCCGGAGACATTGACATCATTGGTCGGGCTCGACGCGATCTCATAGCCACGTTTGCTAGTATAGAGAAGGAAGCGGAAAAAATGGGTTAAGCAGTAAATGAGGATAAGATTAAGTACGAATGGACACACAACATCGACGAATTGGACAGAACGTCACCGTTGACAGGTATAACTTTTGAGGTAGTACGGGACTTCGGCTAACTCGGCTCCGCTATTAACTCTGACAACAACATGTCGTCAGAAGTTAAACGAAGAACTACTCTTGCCAACCGCTGTTTCTTTGGGCTAGGAAGGCAATTTAGTAGTAAAGCCCTCACTCGAACTACTAAGAAGATCTTATATAAGACCCTTGATTGTCCCAGTCCTGTTCTACGGCGCTGAAGGATGGACAATATCAAAAGCGGATTAAGAAATCCTTGGTCGATTCGAGAGGAAAATTCTTCGAATAATCTTCTGTCCCGTTTGCGTTGACTGGCTAGGGAGACGAAATTCAACCAAGAACTATACGATCTGTACAGCGACATGCCTCTGGTCAAAAAACTTGGACGTTTACGATGGCTAGGACATGTAGAAAGAATGGACGCCAATACCCCGGCTCGCAGTCTTCGATTCCCAGCCAGCCGTCGGACGCAGTAGATGCAGCAGTTGAGGAAGACCTCGCAAGTTGAAACCGACATCAAACAACTTGGAGAGCGAAACTGAATGCAGTTAACTATAGACCGGGCTAATTGGAGAGGCCTGTAGGTTGAGGCCCAGGTTGTTTCCGATTCTTCGAAAAAGATATTGTTAGGCCATCAGCGTCAACGGTGAGTGATGTTCAACTTCTTTTGGCCCCAATTGAACGATACAGAAGTGGAAGACTTGTGGTTTGCTGATTGGGATTCCTTGCATTCAGAGGGAGACCCCGATTTTTTTTACCTTCTTTAGCGACGAAACCATTTTTGGACAAACGGGGCGACACCAACGAACATGAGGTTTACCATGTGTCAATGCATCTACATTACTTTTTGGTGTAGATTTTGAGCAGGCGGCGTCATTGGACCGTACTTCTTCGAAAATGGCATTTGTTAGGCCATCAGCGGCAACGGTGAGTGTCACTCAACTGCTTTTGGCCACAATTGAACGATATAGATGTGGATGGCTTGTGGTTCTAGCAGAAAGGCGATACGTGCCCCACAGCGAACCTCACAATGGACATTCTGCATGAACGCTTGGGGGGTAGAGTTATTTCTAGTGATGTTGCGCTCAATACTTATGGGGGATCTAAAGTGTCCAACTGAAGCCAAGTATCGACAGATGGTTGTATCGTCGGCGCAAGAAGACAAAACAAATAGACACGTCAATGCATTCTGCTCATCTTCTTCGTGTCCCGATTTTGTGCGAATGGCAATGAAAGATAAAATGCCCATCGGTTCTTTGGCAGAGAATCTTCAAACTAGTGCCGGCTTTGACAGCAATACCATAACTGTAACTACGACGACATTGAATGCGATTAATTACCACCGTAGTCGCCTACAAGTGAACAGACTATACTGCCCTGGTAAACGGCCACCATCACCACAGTCAAAGGCGCATGAAGACAATTTGGTCACTCAGCGCTATTGATCGACCCAAAATGTCCCACCTTAGCCACGCACTACCAAAATCGCAAACAGACGAGTTCCATAGACTTGAACTTCTTGAACTTGATCATCTCCGTCGAGAGGTGGTTCATGGTGTTGGATTTCTTTGGCCTTGTCTCAGAAGATGATGACGAGACTGCGCCAAAGGATGGTGCCGAGGAGCAGGTTGACGAGGGTACTAATTTCCTTTCATCTCATTGCAATTCATCTACCATTTCATTCACCTTTCCGTAAATTCCAATGGCAATATGGAGTTGGAAATCACTACTCGATCCTTGAATTGGGTGTTTGTCCGCAACGAGTCCGAATTGGCCAAAGAGAAGATTTCCAATGCGTCCTTCCTTGTGGCGAAATACGATTTGACGACTGTTGTAGAGGGAAGACTGGGCTCAGTTTCTTTGTATGACTCGACTAACTATGGACGAATTTATCGAGAAAAGTTTATCATCAACGGCATGGAGGCCGTAGGCACTGGCGTAGCTCTGAACTGCTGAGCTCCATTAATTGCATTTCATTTCAGGGAAGGCGCCAAAACAAACAGCAACGATCGCTTAACAAAGACGCCACGTTGAAGATCCAAATGTCCTCCGTATGCGGTATATGCATACGAAGCGGTTTGTGGTGGAGATGCAACAGTAAGTAGAATTTGGAATAAGGTAAAGCCCCTTGGTCATCGATTTTGCTTTCTAGAACGTAATGAGAAGAATCAAACTATCCGATCGTAGGCAAAACCAACAACAACGACCAACCCAATTAGGTCTGGAAATCAATGCGGGCTCCCCGATAGTCCTACTTCCTCTTAGCTTCGAATGTAATCGCATGATTGTTGCTTATTTGGGAGAGTTTACCCTCACAAACAGCTTGCACTTGGCGCGGGAAAAACATTTGATGAGTAAAAAATCAGATGACGCCCGAATGGATGAGATTTTCGACGTGATGCATGTTCATCTTGTCAACACGAATCTCTTCACAGGCGATCGGATAGGATATCCAAGTGCAAAGAAATTCAACGAAATGAAAACGATGCCGAAATTTGTCTCGACATGGGAAGCTATTGGGCTCTTAAGACGGGGAAGAGTATCTTTAAAGCGAAATGTCACTTAAAGTTGAACGCAACATGGACTCGAGCAACAGTCACAGTTGTCCAGATGTCAGTGTTCAGGGAACCTTGTCCAGACTAAGTGTTCTGCTGAATTTGCAGCAGTACAAGCTAGTAAGAGGGTTCCTGGCATACAACTTGGGCGAAATCATCAATGACATCTACAGCAACTATTCATTCAGCTTAGCTGCGAGTCATATGAACATCACATCCATGGAAGCGGTGCAATGGCTAACAAGCCGGACAAAATTGTCTGGAACAATTTGTCGATAAATCTGGATTTGGAGGATGTATCTGTTCTGCTCAACTCAATAGGAGGAGATATGATCAATCGCTGGCGTGCATCAATTTTATAAAGTCGTGCCTTAAGATCGACTCATACAGCGATGGCTCAAAGGATATCGACTTGGTATCGCAGGAGATTCTCATAACCGACTCACGCTTCTATAAAAGTGAAAGTGAGGCACCTAAAAACGTGTTTACTAACATTCTGCAACCTATTCAGATGGAAGTAGGCTCAAACATAGTTCAAGCTGAGTTGCATAGTCGCAAGCGGAACGATCGACCAAAGTTCACCATTCTGCTGAACAACATGCGAGTGGTGGCCATCCTCGATTGGATTGAGAACGTAAGGGATTAGCTTTTTTTTTTTTTTTTTATAATTTACACGTACTCAAGGGGTTGTGAATACCCTTTTATATGTTACCATAGTACGAGCGTTAGAGAAGGGGAAGAAAGAGAGGATAGGAAAGATTTTGGATGTAGTGGAGACTTAAACTCCATGGGTGGTGTCCGAACTAGCTTCGGGGAGTCACTTTTTCTTGTGTTCGTTAAATTTGAAGAAATTCAAGACAACGATCCACCATCCGGAGAGATGATGCGCATGACAACTGCTGGTATTTCACGGAGTTCAAACCATTTTGACGAGGAGGAACGTGCTCCAATGGAAGTGATCCTGAAAATTACTGATTCGGAGTTAGTTTTCGTGGAGAAGACTGATCAAAACGACACCAATGCGATTATTTTAAAAAGCACAACAGTGTTATCCTTCAATCCAATGGACCTGATCCCACCAATCTCTGTCAACCTGAATCATTGGGTGTCTTCCTGCATGCTGGGCTGTAAGAACGAGACTACGTTATCGATTATCGATCCGATAGACCTACGCTAGAATACCATCGATGTCCAGATTCAGAAGCAATTATGCATACACCTGTCCTATCACGACGTTAAGATGTTCATCAGAATGATCGAATGGTTGCCGAAACAGACGCGAACCGAACAAAAGAAACGCACGGCAATGCACAGGGAGTCGAGCTATTGTGTTCCTGATATTTGACTACCAAGATTGTGTGGTTTGACGCTGTTAGACTTTTTTTTTTGTAGCGTTTTCAATGAGCCAGAATCGACCGATGCCCATAAAACTAACATAAGCCAGGCCATTGCTCAAATTCAATGGATCTTTGCAAAAAAGAGTCGTTGGAATTCGACCTCTCGGAAACATGCCACCTTGTGAAGACGTGTCAGACATTAGCACGATGCAATATTCCATAGGTAATGACGCACATGAGACTTTCAGATAATCACCGCCATCGGTGTATCCGTTTGGAACAAAATTTTCTCCGATTTGTTCGAAATCGTAGTATTTTCTACCGAGGTTTTCCCTTCGATTAGTATTTTGAACAGATCTTCCGATGAAATGTAACTCACATGATCAGGGATCGGCGATAAGCGTTAAGTCAACAATTTCTGACAGCTACGCGTTGAATTTCTTCCAAAGTTTTGCGGAATAAATCGATCGCGATTGCATGTTTTTTTTTTAATTTTGTTTCGCAAAAATGCGCAACGGTTGGAAAACTTTTCGGAACAGATACCTCGATAGGATGAATAATTTTAAAACCTCTCACACAACTTGTTTTATTCCATCTAAACTCTAAACATCGACCCGAGTTTATGGGAACCCCTTCACATGCTAAGCTTGTAATTTCATGATGTAGTTGTGGTGAAAGCTAAAACGCTGAATCGCTTACTTGAGAGATTTCGTTTCAACCACAATGCACTAGGAGCTTAGATATTTCAAACTCATCCCAACAAAAAAAGGCTCTTGTACACCCGTCTTTTTGAGGACTGATGGTGTTTCATTTCAAATAGTAGCTAAAGATTATCCTCTACATCCTAGATTTTCAACACCACTCCTTACGACTCCAGACAACTCTAAAAAAAAATAATAACACAGCTTGACCGTAAAGACGAACAACAAACGTTCTTAAGCCTTAGAGTTGTGTATTTAAAATGCCATTTATGTCACGGACGCTGGCCCCCCATAAAAGATTACACAATCACTTTTCCCATTTATTTTTGTTGTTGCAGCTCTTAATAACATCCCACACAGAGGCATGCATCTAGGAGTAAAAATGCGCATAATTCCACGAAGTACCGCACATAAAAGTTAACAAAATTTTAATTGCATTGTCACAGCGATTAAAACACTTCACGCGAGACTCGCTCTCGTCGCTGCCCACCAGAATAGAATGACTCTGTGCAAAGGAGCAGCTGAACAATACAACACAATGGGCCACTACTGCCCCAAATGGTCTTCCAGAATGGCTGTCGCCAGCTGTATGCATACGTTGAAATCTGCTGTCAGTGGTAACCTTGGTTCTTTTTTTTTTGTCCGCAGCTCTACGTGCGGTTGTGGGCTTTTCTTTCAATGTCCAGAACTTGAAACCACGTCCAGCCAGACTCACGCAGATACATGCCGAGAACAAGAAAACTTTTCGGAAAGGGGATGGATGGCCACAATGTTGCGCGTGTAAATCGCCAAAGTGGCAGACAATTTGATCCGAATAAAAACCGCGGCATTGCATCACGTCATCATCAGATGGCGGCATCTGCCGCCTCGCCGTACCTCAGTAAGACTTCGACGATCGTCACTTGAGTGAGAAAAATGTTCGACAGTTTTGCTTTTTTTTTTTTTGCGCCGGCAACGATGCTACCCAGACTCTGGATAGTCTCTGTGGTGTAGTTCTCATGCGAAGCACTGTCGAAAGTTTATTCTGCATTTCTGCAGCTCAAATGGGGTTCCTTTAGGTGGATCTAGAAATTGGATTCGGATTTTGTTTTTTACCCATAAGTAGGTGATTAGATACATTCGTGTATGGTGTATCTATAAATTACTCAAACGAAACGTGTGCAGAAATAAATAAAAAAAATTCTCCTAATGGAATCGAATTGAATGTTGCAACAATGTTGCAGAGCGTGCTAACTCCATGGGTAGGACATGGGGAATCAGGGTTTCCTGGTGGATGAAATTGTTGACGAACACACATTCTGAGAGCAGGTTCCTTGTAATCTTTTACATGGTGATGGGAGTTTCACAGTCCAATGGTATCATGTGCGGAGTCTTATTCATAAACTAAGCCTATGGACAGTATGTGGTACAGGAATGGGATTGCTTTAGGCTGGGTTACTTATACACCAGATTATCAAGTCATAATGATGACTCCCTGCATACAAGAAAAACTGTTCTATGGCGGGTTGTTCGATGAATCGATGGATAACGATGGAGAATACTCGCTGCTCCATTAGGGTCGGAAGCGACCTCACTGACACATTCGATACCAAACATGGATTTAGGCAAGGCGATGCGATGTCATGTGACGTCTTCAATCTGATTCTTGAGAGGATTGGGCAAAACCCCCAAGCCACCACCAGAGGCACAATTTTCCAAAAATCGGTACATACGCCGATATTGATATGCCTATTGATATCATTGGGCGGACCCGACGTGATGTCATAGCCACGTTCGCTAGTATAGAGAAGGAAGCGGCAAAAATGGGTTTAGGAGCAAATTGGGGCTAGACTACGTAAAGGTTGTTGTTTTAGAGGTATAGAACTTCGAATTGAAATAAAACACAAGAAAATCGTTTTAATGTCCATCAATTTGGCTTTACTGGAAGGATAATTTTATGCCATAAATGTTTAAATATGATCTCGGGTATGTGGCCGACGCGGATGGTTCGAATAATGCCAAGTCTAGAGGTCCAATTTTTAACCACTTTTTCAAGAATTCGGAGCCGTATGTCGGCAATAACGACAAGAATGTTGGCTTGCAAGTCCCCGAACGTTTCTAGTTTGTTGGCGCAGACGAGCGACTTCATATATCCCCAAAGAAAATAATCCAATGGTGTCAAACCACACGATCTTGGTGGCCGATTGACAGGTCCATTCCGAGAATTTATGCGCTCATCGAATATTTCCTTCAATAAATGGGCTGTGACGTGCGCTGTGTGGCATGTAGCGTCGTCTTGTCGGAACCACATCTCATACACTTTCATGCCATCCAATTCGGGAACAAGATTGTTGGTTATCATGGCTCTATACCGGTCTCCATTAACGGTAACTGACTCTCCAGCATCATTTCGGAAGAAGTATGGCCAAAAAACTCCACCAGCCAATAGGGCACACCAAACAGTCAGTTTTTGTGGATATAATGGCGTCTCAAGGATCTCACTTGGATTCTTTTAACTTCGAAAGCGGCAATTTTGCTTGTTGACGTAGCCATTCTACCAAAAATGAGCCTCATCACTGAACAAAATTTTGCGATGAAAATCAGCATCGAGATCTTATTTTCGGCCCATAAACCAAAATCAAGACGCATTGCATGGTCTCGCGGCTTTAATTCTTGCACATGCTGGATCTTGTAACGTCGTAAGCCAAGATCTTTGCGCAAAATCTGAAATCAAGTAGATGGGCAAAGCTCGCAATTGCTGTGCACTGTGGCGAATCGATTCCTTTGGGTCCTCTTCAGCACTTTGCTCTACAGCGGCAATTGTTTCTTCGGTGCGCACTGTTAAACGTCTCTGCGGATGCGTATTATCACAGGGAGTAAACTTCGGGCGAAAACGATCCATGATTAAAAAAAATAAAAAAAAAACAGAAAAAAAAGACGATAATGTCGACCATAAGTTGGACGGAGCTTGCTGTAAATTTCGCGAACTGAACCATCATATTCGAATTAAATTTTCACGATCTGCAAGCGTTGTTCAGTTGTCAACCAGTTCATGATGAAATGGCAAACCAAACTGAACATAGATGACATTAGAGTTGCCCGATTTGACCACAAAATGTCAAAAACACCCGTTATATGCTGCCATGGTCATGATGGTTTGGTGTTGTAGGACGAGGGTAGACTCTGATTGGCTTCAACTTGGCAATGCCCAGTGGTTGTAACTCTGACTACACATCAAGTGCTTATTTTTAACCTACAAGTGGTAACCATCGGGTACTGGTCTTATCCAACCGGATTTGACTTGCAAAACGATAAACGCGAGTGTTGATAACACGAAGAAGAACAGCAACACCAGGTCAGAATGGCACGGAATGAATACCCGGCCTGCTGTCCCAGACTAACCTAGATGAGCTGCTTCCACATATACGTACAACACGTTGTCTAAGAATTTCAAGGTTAAGTCAGGCCCGTTGAACAGAGATGGTGGCGGATGAACCGAAATGTCAACGGCAGCGCTTAATCCCGTGGTGAATACTGATGGCCTCGTGTCCTAGGGGTATCTAATAAATTGGAACTTGCCCTCCAGGTTGGGGGGTTGTGGTTTGGGTTAACTAACCAACTATAGTGAAATCATTGTTATGAATCAACCAATAGCTTCGCAAAGGACTGCTATTATTGTTCACGACCCTGCTAAACGAAAAGAGGATAACGACGTTCCTATCCGCATCTGGAATGTGAGAACATTAAACAGGAGAGGTACAAGCG
Source organism: Rhingia rostrata (assembly GCA_949824845.1). Lineage (NCBI taxonomy): Eukaryota > Metazoa > Arthropoda > Insecta > Diptera > Syrphidae > Rhingia > Rhingia rostrata. The sequence continues at coordinate 79,550,680 of OX463757.1, read as the reverse complement.
ACAAACTAGCGGAAGCCCTAAACTGCTACAAAGCAGACATTACAGCCATCCAGGAAATACCATGGGATGGGCCGGGCAAAAAGAGGATGAAAAACTGTGAAATATACTACGGACCGTGTTAGAGTGAGCAGAAACAGCGACAAAGCAGACATCACTGCCATCTAGCAAATACGATAGGATGGGCCGGGCAAAAAGTTGATGAAAAACTGTCGCATCTACTACGGACCGTGTTATAGTGAGCAGAAACAGCGACTATTCGGATTAGGATTTGTTAAAAGTGCCAGACTTAGGCAAGAAGTCTTATGTTTCCAAGACATTAGCGATAGCATTGTAACTATCCGCATCAAGGCCAAATTCGCCAACATAAGCCTTATATGCGCTCACGCCCCAACGGAGGAAAGAGTCGATTAATCTAAGAGTTGTTTCTACGAGCTCCTTGACAAAACCTATGACCGACTACCGAAGTACGATGCCCACATAGTACTGGGAGATTTTAACGCAAAGGTAGGCAGATAAGACATCTTTAGCGGAAAACAATGACTACACGACAACACGTCTGGTAACGGACTTCGGCTACTTGACTTCGCTACGGAACGAAATGCCACTATAGCCAGCGCACGGTTTCCTCACCACGATATCCATAAGAGGCGGTGGCGGTCACCAGATCAACGAACGGTCAACCAAACTGAGCACATTGCGATAGACGCATACAGATGTCCAAATATTCCGAGGAGCTAACATCGACTCGGACCACTACTTTGTTGCAGCCAAGGTAAGAATGCGGATATCCACCACGCCATAACAATCCAGAAATACTGTGAAAAAATTTGATGTCGAAAGAGTGCAATTGCAAGAGACTGCCAAGACCTTCGCGCAACGCGTATCCCTAAACCTCTCGATTAACACCATTCGATGCTGGGAATGTCGAAGAACAATGGCAACGATGCCAACAAGCCATTAGACCCGCTGCTTTCAGGCAGGACGAACCATTCAATATTGGCAATGACAGCGAAAACTGCCAACCACCCGACCTGAGTGCAGTGGGGATAGCAATGCTTAAACTCAAGCTTCATAAGGCTGCCGGAAATGACGGCCTTCCCGCTGAGCATTATAAAGCCGGCGGAGATGACTTGGCAAGGAACATCCACCAACTCATAAGCCAAATCTGGTCGGAAGGAAGTATGCCTGAAGAATGGAAACTCAGCATCGCTTGCCCGATCCACAATAAGAAAGAGCATCTGAACTGCGCCAACTACAGAGGCATAAGTCTCCTCAACATCGCCTACAAGATTCTATCTGCCATAACATGTGAACGCCTGAAACCGTTTACCAACAACCTAATCGGCCCTTATCAGTGTGGTTTTAGCCGAGGGAAGTCCACAACCGATTAAATTTTCACACTTCAGTAGATCCTGGAAAAAAAACCCAAGAATACCAAATCGATACCCATCACACATTCATCGATTTCAAAGCCGCATAAGACAGCATTTATAGAGACGAACTATACAGAGCCGTGTCTAGCTTTGGTATACCGCCCAGGCTCGTCCGTTTATGTAGGATGACGATGGAGAATTCTCGCTGATCCACCGACATATTCGATACCAAAATAGGATTTATGCAAGGCTGTCATGTGTCTTCTTAAGTTTTATTCTTGAGAGGATATGCAAAACTCCCGAGCCAACATCAGAGGCACAATTTTCTAAAAATCGGTGCTACTACCAGCAAACGCCGACGATATTGACATCATTGGTAGGACCCAACGCGATGTCATAGCCACGTTTGCAAGTATAGAGAAGGAAGCGGCAAAAATGGGTTTAGCAGGAAATGAGGGCTAGACGAAGTATATGCTGTCAACATGAAAGGACACACAACATCGACGAATTGGACAGAACGTCACCATTGACAGATCTAGCTTTGGGGTAGTACGGGCGTTTGTCTATCTCGTCTTATCTCTGACAACAACATCTCGTCAGAAATTAAACGAAGAACTACTCTTACCAACCGCTGTTTCTTCGGTCTATGAAGGCGCAATTCTGTAGTAAAGACCGCACTCTAACTACTAAGGGGTTCTTATATAAGAACCTGATTATCTCAATTATACAAATCTCTCCATTCTAAGCCTTGAATACCATCCAAATTATGTTCCAAAATTTCACAACTTTTTGCACCGCACATAGTCCCTCTTCAGGTTTCATATCTCCTCCATGCTCCTGATGTCTTAATTAATCATCGATCATGCTGATATTCCTCACCTGTATACTCCAATCGATCGCAATTAGCAATCATTTACCGTTCGCCTTCAACTCCAAACCGTAACCCTATTAAGACACATAAGCTCAGACAAAGGTTCATGACCACCAAGTGCACGACTTTCGTTTAACTTGCTTGCTCACTCGTTGTCTGGCCACCATAATTCTGTCGAATATATTATGACAGTTTGGACTACCTGAAGTACGCCCAGAGCACGCCTAAGACTTATCGTTAGTATTTCATCTGGCTCACATATCATCTTTCTCGTCGTTTCAATCTTTACTGTCATAGCTGGGTATGTATGTGTGTGTCCACAAACCACAACTACAGCTACTATGGGCCGCGACAAAATGAATTGTGGTAATTGAAAAATCTATCTCCGTTCTGGCCACGGTTCGGGGTTGCTGCAAGTTGAAACGTCTCCTGCCCAAGTGCTACTGCATTTCTGCGCAAAACAGGGCTATTGATGCAATTTGCACAGAGCATCACTGCCAGCACTCTAGCTGGTCATATGTGTGCTACCTAGCTTTACTAGGAAAACATTATCATCATGACGACAATGATGTGCCCAGTGCAGTCGGATCTGTTGTGGGACTGCTTTGGGTTTCGCAAGTCAGCAGTGAGATGACTTCCCTAGAATTTTGCGATGATAATCGGATGCATATGCACGAGAAATGAGAAGAAGTCATGCAAGGTGATTTGGTGTTTTCATTGCCATCGTCGGACAGAGGTGGACCAGTGTTTGGAGTTTAAGGTTGCAATGAGGTTACTTACATTAAAATTGGTATGTGACGGTTTTAGATCCTAGGAATAGCTGACGATTGGAGATCAAATTCGTGAGCATTTGTAAACTATGTAAGGAACGCGTTGGAAGTTTTTTTTTTTCTTTGGGAGAAATCTGGTTTTCTGTGGGACAAATGACGGTTTCTTGAGGGAATTCAGTTTTGGAACACAAATTTCAGTGATGACATTCAGACTTAACACAGACAGCTCACCCTTCTGTAGTTTTCAAGGGATGCTAGTGTTGACTACTCCCTACTGGATTTTGCACAATAGATACTCACTGTGAGTGAATCATACAAATTTGGGTTATCATGAGCACCCTGTAACATAAGTTTTGGCATAGGCATGTCACCGTTTATGAAGCTCTTAGCTGGACTGAAAGAAGGCAAAGCTGTTGACCTGAGTCCAAAATATTGTGCATTGTGTAGGAATGAGGTTGATGGATTGTTTTGAACACCTTCTAGTACGAAAGAAATGTTTTCAGCTAGTCTTCTTGTTCGCCATGGGCCATGCTATTATATGTATGCGTCTGTCTTCAAAATCACCAATTTCCGACAGAGGAATGAAAAGTGGATTCCGATGACCTCACCAAATTTACCAAAAAGGAATCTTGCGATGGAACATCTGTATTCAAGAGATAATTGCATCATCCCTATTTTTTGCAGACCAATATTAAGCGGGAGGCCTGAGCTATACAAATATTATCAGGATCCTGTAGGTCAGTCATCTGCTAGAAATGTTCAGCATTTGTTGTTGATCGGTAGGCAATTTATATGAAAATAAAATTCTTCCACCCAGCTCATGCCGATGAACCTCGACTCCTAGCCTCATTTTGGCAACTGCTAGACGCCTAGTACCTTGACTGTAAACAGAATCTGAACATCAATGCCTTAAGTCTTTGCAGCGGGAGATGAAATGGGGCCAGACATGTGCTCGCACTGTCACATCTCATCAAGGAATATCAACGCCCCTCAAACAGAAATGATGGCGGATGGACCGAGAGGCCGACTGTGCTCAATCGCACTCGGGATACTAATGGCTTCGTTTCGTAGGGGTAACTTATAAATTGGAACTGAGAACTGGGTTGCATTAACTTCTTAATTACGGAAAAACTTCATTAACACGAGCAACCAAAAGTCTTGAAAATAAATAATTATACCATCCAATTTGAATTTTAAAACACTTAACAGAAAAGTTGCAGCCAAAAAACTCGCGGAAGCCCTAAGCTGCTACAATTCAGACATTACTGCCATCGAGGATAAACGGTTCATATTATAGTGAGCTTTCAGCAACTTTTCGAAAATGGATTTGATATAAGCGACCGACTCCGGAAAGAAGTCGTATGCTTGGATGACTTGTAAATCCGCATCTATGCCAAATGCACCAACATTAGTACGGCGTAGGCACAGATAACGGGGAAAAAAAAAACTGCAGCTACGAGCTTCTGGACAAAACTTGTACTGGACGTGTACTTACAATAATGCCGCTGTTAACAGCTTTTGTCCGTTTAAGTCTCTGGGACCTGGCGGCAAACTGCAAGTTATGCTACAGAGTACGCGAGACCTAACAGTGCCATGGCTGGCGAGAATTTTTAAAAGCAGCTGAATACTAAACTACGGACCTTACTCATTGAGACGCGCTAGAGTGGTATTTATACCAAATATAGGCAAACGCGACCACGAGACCACGAAGGACAGACCAATCAGTCTAACCTCCTTTGCACTAAAAACCCTAACTCGCGTTCTAGACATCCATATGCGAAGTTTTCTCGAAGAATCCTCGCTATCCAAACCAAAGCATGCCTACCTCAAGAGCAGAGATCAGCGGAAACAGCTCTCCACGAGGTAGTGCCAACAATCGAAAAATCCTTACACTATACGGAATACACTCTAGAAGGAGGATACCTTCGTATACATAGAGGCAGCTTTTAACAACGTCCTCCCTGGAGATATTCTTGAATCTCGACCGAGGAATCTGTTAGCCAATGGATAGTCTCTGTGCCCTAAACAAGAATTATCCAGGCAACACTTAGAAATATCGACTTTACCAAATATGCCCATAGAGGAACGCCACAGGGCGGCATCATCTCTCCTCTACTATGGCTTATGGTTACGAACAAAATTCTAGTTAAACTAGAAGAGGAACGGGTCAGAATAGTCCCGTATGCGAATGTCGTGGTGGTACTAGTGTCAGGAAAATTCCAATCCGCGATAAGTGAAATTATGGGGGCACCTGTGATGCAAGTTGTGGCCTCGGCGTGTAAGCCCGCTCAAAACGGAATTGGTCCTATTCCGCACGAAAACCAAAATACCCGATTTCACCCTCTCCCGTCTAAATGGAAAACCACTCACACTATCTTACAGCGCTAGGTATTTGGGTATCATGCTTGACCAAAAACTTAACTGAAGACACAACATCGACCATAGAGTAAGGACGACGTGTGTTGTCGAGCAATACCTTTGGAAACAAGTGCGGACTTCAACCAAAGATGACCTTGTGGATGTACACAGCAGTGGTACGTCCAATTATCACATATGGCTCACTAGTATGGTGGTCCGCATTGAGTAAAGGCAACAACCTCACAAAACTACAACGGACGCGCTGAGGTCGGCGCCAACGTATGCCCTTACTGTGCTGTTGCATCTCTTGCCTCTCGACCTACACATTTAAGATACCGCTTTATGCAGCTCAATAAGACTCAAGGAGTCAGGATGATGGAATGCAAGGCCGTATGGACACAGTAATATCCTGGACTCATTCCCAACAGACTACATAACACCTATGCTAAGCTTCAAGAAAGGCTTCCACGTAGGATTTCTTACCAGAGCCCAGTGGAAGAGAATTGAAGTAGTAAGAGATTTCGACACGGTCGTCTACACCGACGAATCTAAGATGAACTGTGGTGTGGGGTCCGGAGTCTACTCGGAATCACCGAAAATATCAGTTTTATACCTCCTACTGTATTTGCCAGCGTATTCCAGGCGGAACTACTGGCTATTCGAGAGGCTTGCAAGCTACTGGGGGCGTGACACTACGGAAAAGCGAAATATTGATATTCCCATCGATAGCCAAGCGGCCATAAAGGCTTTCTAAATTGGTAAAGAAATGCCGGAACGAACTCCTCAGGGTAACACTTCTTTGGGTTCCAGAGCACAGTGACATTGAAGGAAACGAGCGTGCAGACGAGCTAGCCAGGCAAGGCTCAGCTCTTTTTGGCTCACTTGCGTATCCCGCTAGGCGCTGTTAAGGGACAAATACACTTATACTTTCTGAAAAAGGCCGACTCCAAATGGAGAAGGTTAACGAATTGCGTCATATCGAGGACGATATGGGACTCCTTCGACAAAAACAGATCAAACGGTCTACTATATAGAACTCGCTCAGATATCTCAATAGTTACGGCGATTGTCACGGGGCACTGGCCAATTGGAGATCATGCGGCCAAACAAGGAATCCCATACAACTTTCCGTGCCGCAATTGCGGGAACACAAATGAGAGATAAAACCTCTCCCATTTCATCTATAAATGTCCGGCACTAGCAAGAGCCAGATTCCGTGCGTTAGACCAACCATTCTTTGACAGCGTTAGCGACATCTCGGGTAAAGGGATACAAAATCTAATCCGTTTTCTGAACATCACAGGCTGGATCTAGAGACCGCCTGTATCACATCCACAACAAAACTCATAATAAGGGTCACACTAGTCGTGGTACCAAAGAGACACATAAGTGCTACTTGGGTTCCTGCCAAACCGCCACTTCTACCTACCTACCTTGCCCGATCCACAGCAAAGGAAACTCCTTAGGACTTCGCAAGCTACAGAGATATAATTCTCCTAATTATCGCCTACAACCGATCAAATCTTTACACTTTCGGCAGATGCTTTAAAAAGCCCGAGAAATACAAATCGATACCCACCACCTATACTTCGACCTCAAAGCCGAATACAGCATTTGTAGAGACAAACTTTACAGAGCCATGTCGAGTTTTGGTATACCGCCCAAACTAATCCGTCTGAGCAGGATGACAATGGAGAAGAATCGCTGCTCCATTAGGGTAGAAAAAGACCCCACCGACACATTCGATCCCAAAAAAGGATTTAACAAGGCAAAGCGCTGTCCTGTGACTTCTTCAATTTGATTCTTGAGAGGATTGTGCAAAACTCCCGATCCAACACCAGAGGCACAATCTTCCATATATCGGTGCAACTACTAGCATACGCCGACGATATTGACATCATTGCTAGGACTCAACGTGATGTTAAAGCCACGTTTGCAAGTATAGAGAAGGAAGCTGCAAAAATGGGTTTAGGGTACGACTAAGTATATGCTGTCAACACGAAAGGACACACCACATCGATGAATTGGACAGAACGTCACCATTGACAGATATAACTTTGGGGTAGTACGGGCATGTCTATCTTGGCATCTTGTCAGAAATTAAACGAAGAAATACTCTTGCCAACCGCTGGTTTTTCGGGCTAAGAAGGCAATTCAGTAGTAAAGGCATCAATCGAACTACTAAGGAGATCCTACATAAGACCTTGATCATCCCAGTCCTGCTCTACGGCGCTGAAGCATGGACCGTCCCAAAAGCGGATGAAGAAATCTTTGGTGGATTCGAGAGGAAAATTCTTTGAAAAATCTTCGGGCCCGTTAAAGTTGACGGCTATGAAGACGAAGATTCAACCAAAAAATATACGAGCTGCACAGCGGGCATGCCACTCCGCATTGGACGTTTAAGATGGCTAGGGCATGTGGAACGAATGGACATCAATACTCCGGCTCGCAGAGTCTTCGATTCACAGACAGACTTCGGACGCCGTAGAGGCAGACCTTGCCTTACGTGGCGCGCACAATTAAAAGCCGTCCTCACCCAACTTGGAGTGCGCAACCGCAGCCAGTTAGCTAAGGACCCGGCTAACTGGAGAGGCATATTGGTTGGCAGGTTGGTTCCGGACTGTGGTGTCACTTTGCATTCTGCAAGTGTGTTGTCGATTACTTGATCTTGCGTTATAAAATGTTCGCTTTGATTCCAATTTCAAACATGTTACAGCGTTGAGAATCTGTCCTCAAAGGTCATATCAAGTGTGGGATATAAATAGCCTCAGCTTTTTACAAAACATCAGCCTAATACAAAACTGCGCACCGACACTCGCTATAGAGGCCTCACTGAAAGTTGCTTTTGTTGATTTCATTAGTCCCTGTCATCTTGTGTACTCGTGATACATTACCTACACCAGGATTTACAAAAACACAAACTTATAGCGCTCTCAACTTAGCTTCTTTTTTTTTTAAGTCAGGGTCAGGGTGCCTCATTTCATGTACGGGCATATGAAACGCAACATTGTTGCGGTGCCAATACATACAGCACTATCAACGTGAATCCAAAGACCACTCGAGCGTGGAATACCTTTAATATCTAAGGAAGCTCATGCTGTGCAAAGAGTTAGCTGCAGTGTAAGCCTGTCTTTCATTAGACAGTATCCTTTGCGCAAGACCATCGATTAAGGTTTGGCCAGCAATTGGACGTATGCTTTAAGATTTTTGTTTGCTTTTCCAATGCGAGGGCGATAAAATCAATTAAAATGCGCCTTCTCCCAAAGACTGGTCTTTGGGGCCAAATTGCAATGATGACGACAAAGTGCAACAATGTTGTAAAGTAGATTGCATGACTACGATTCATAATTCGGATGCTTAGATGGGGCAAAACGAATGTGAGATACGAGTTGGGTTACCATTCGTAATGAGTTGCGGTATCTGTGAGCCTTACAACACCGTTCCTTGCTTAATTTGTTGTTGTCCATATAAATCCATTAATCAAACCAAGAGGTGTCAATTAAGGAAAAGGCGTGTCTCGTCCCATGCATTCAAAAACCACAAAAGGCCACCATCGCCACAGTCTCTGACTACAATTGACTTCAGTTTGCGAAAACAAAATTGATTGACATTGAAGCGGGCGCATTGAATGTGCGGGATTTCCAGGAAAAGTGTCCTTGTGCTGCGTGTAATTTATTATCCCCGGTGTTTTTTTTATTATCGTTTTGCAACCGCCGTTCGTATCAACACAATCTCCTCCTTTACCCCGAATGGGTGTTATGTGAATAAAAAACCACATAAAACCGAACTAAAGTTGCGCCGTGAATATTAAACCGAAATGGTGAACAAATGAGGGCGTCACATAGTCTCAGGTGGGTGCTTTGCTAAGTGGTATTGTATCAGATTATTCTCATGTGATAAAGTCATCATCACCCAGAGGGAGGAAAAACTACACCCAAAGGACATTGAAACACCGATCCGGGGTTTACGCTTCATGAAATCGAATTGCGTTCATAAATTAGACGATAACGTTGTTTTTGTGCTGTCGATATCCTTTAATAAATCAAAAGGCAATTGTTAATGTAATTGTACGAAGGTGAAACTTTTGTATTTTTTGTATTTAATTAGCAATTATTGCCTAATAGCTTTCAATTAAACAATAACATGCGGATGGTGGGTACATGCAATTATTTATTCGCGTGGACATGGTGTTATCAAACACTTCATCACCATAAGTTTTATTGATATAGCACCCTTTGATTAATATTATAACTGCTAAATTCGGACAGAATGTTATATCGATGGTCAGTGAATTCGTCAGCACGGGTACCTTTCGAAGTGGATATTGAGATTGTCTAACTTTGCTATTCAGAAACGTTTTCAAAATTCCTAACCGTTTGGCCAGAAGCAATGTTTTACTTTAGGAAAATGAGTCTTGGTATTTTTTCCCCTATTCTTCAGAGAGTCTATATACCAAATTTCATCACTCTAGCTCAAAATTTAAGGCCTTAAATCGGTGACATACAGACGGAAAGACAATCGAACAGATATATATGGCCATATCGAATCAGCTGGCGATTCTGAGTCGATCCATATAGTTAAAGGTATACCTATCGAAATTATTTCTCTATGTTTCAAACATAATGTCAAAACGAACATACATACCCTAAGGGGTCTAAAGAGTATGACAGATACTCGCCAAAGAACAAGATGAACTTTCAGAAAAATACTCTGCGAATTATAAACAAACACGAAAAACATACTCACTGAAATTATAGTTTGGACGCAACCCATGGGTTATGTCAACACTATCACGCAAAATTTTGAATTTGGCTCCATTTAATTGTACTGTACTGCCAACGGAAAAACAGATTACAATGTGACAGCTGACAGTTCAAGGAAAGTAAATAACGAGTGATTTGTCTTCCAGGTTGGCATCACTGGTTGGTAATGGCGACCAAACGTCATCTGTCAAAGTGAAAAGTTTTCAGTATTGAAATTTATTATCAAAATTCGTGCTTTGTGAAAAATGTGCATCGTCTGTTGCGACGATGGTGTTGCGATATGGTCGTCATAATCGACCTGGTGAATCAACATGTCGTGCTGTTATCACCAAATTTACTTTGCTGGACATTAAACCATCGACTCCCATGCGCACAATGCTTACCGAAGAGAATTTTGCAGTCTTACGTCAAATGTCAATGATGATCGTGAAATGTCAATTCGTAGCCGTTCTCAGCTATTGGGCATGTGTTACTCAACCACATGGAATATTTTACGTGTCGATTTGAATTGAAGCCGAATGACCTCCCACAACGTCTAATTTTTGGTGAATGGGCCTTAGAACAGCTCCATGAAAATCCGCTGTTTTATCGAAAAATTGTGTTCAGCGATTAGGCTCATTTCTGGCTCAACGGATACGTAAACAAGCAAAACTGTCACATCTGGAGTAAGGAAAAGCCACATGCCATACAAGAATTACCGATACATCCCGAATAAAACGACAGTTGAGTGTGGTTTATGGGCTGATGGCATCATCGGTCCATTTTTCTTCAAAGACGACCGTGGCGAACGATATCCAGCCATTATACGCGACTTTTTTTTTACCCTAGCTGAGTTGAACTTGGTTGACATGCGGTTTCATCAAGACGGTGCCACATGCCACTTAGCTCGTGACAAAATGGAAATGTTGAAGGATGAATTTGTTGAGCGGCTTATCTCTCGAAATGGCCCTTTGAGTTGGCTGCCAAGATCATGCGATTTAAAGCCTCTTGATTATTTCTTGTGGGGTTATGTAAAGTCGTTAGTTTTATGTGGACAAGCCAAACACGATTGAAGACTTACAGGATAACATAACAAGCGTAAACCACAGGCCGAAATGCTCGAAAAAGTGACGCAAAATCGGACCTTCCGAATGGACCATTTGAAACGGCGTCGCGGACAACATTTACATGAAATTGTCTTTAAAACGTAAATGGCAAAGGCCTATTAATCGATTAAAATAAAAATTTTGAATATTTGATGCAAATTTGAGTGTTTTAATCGATTTAAAAAAAAATTACGCTTAAAAAATCACCCATATGAGAAGCCCATTTAAAAAAGGTGCTTAGCTGTCTGGCAGCGGGCGGATTTCAAAAATGTTTACACCTGTTCTGCTGGGAGCAAAAACGACCACATTTACCAAATTTCATCATTCTAGCTCAAAATTTAAGGCCCAAAAACTGGTGACTTATAAACGGACAGACGGATAGACATAGCCAGATCGATTCAGCTTGCGGTTCTGAGTCGATCCATACACTTAAATGCATATGTATCGAAATTATTTCGCTATGTTCCAAACTTATATCAAAACTGTTATAGCCATATGGGATAGGGTCGAAAAAGTATGACAGATACTCGCCAAAGAAAAAGATGAACTTTCGCAGAAATACTCTGCGAATTATAAACAAACACGAAAAACATACTCCCACAGACACTTTAGTTTGGACACAACTCATGGGTTATGTCAATACTATCGGGTGTTCCATAATTCACGAAAATTTTGAATTTGGCTCCGTTTAATAGTACAGTGTTGCCAACGGAAAAAAGATAACAATGTTACAGCTGAAAGTTCGGGGTAACTAAACATATGAGAAGGCTATCTGCAAAAGGGCTTGGCAGTGGACGGATTTCAAAAAATTGTACTCCTGTTCTGCTGGGAGCAAAAACGACCACGTGTACCAAATTTCATCATTCTAGCTCAAAATTTAAAGCCCAAGAACTGGTGACGTACGGACGGATGGACATGGCTAAGCCGAATCAGCTATTGATTCTGAGTCGACCCATATCTTTCAGCTTCAGGTATATCTAGCTAAATTTGTTCTCTATTTTTACAAACAATGTACATATATCAAAAACTGATATACCCCTATGGGATAGGGTGTACAAAAATCAAGGAACAACGCATTTGTGTCGTTGAGAATTTTTTTTTTTTTATAATGAAGAATTGTCAGCTATAGTCCGCCATTTTCGTATAAAATCTGGTTGTCATAGGGATTAAAAAAATATATCAACTGTGATGGGAACTGGAACTGGAAACTGGATCAGTTAGTGATCTTAGACTCACTGGGTGTCCTGTCACAAGTCGTTCAACAGAAAACATCCAAGCCATTGGCGAGAGTTGCTGACAGTCCAGGAACGTCACCGTAGTCAAGAACTGGGCATTTCGAGAAGCTCTTGACAGCGAATTTTCACGAAAGGCTTTAAGCCTCATGCTTACGAAGTTTAACTGACTCAAGAACTGAAGACTTCTGACCATGCACCGCGAAGAGAGTTCGTTGAATGGATTTTCGACAAGTGGATGCTGATTTTGCAAACGGAATCATCTTCAGTGATGAGGCTTATTTTCATATTGATAGCTCCGTTAATCGAAAAACCAACAACACTTTTTGGTTAGAATTATAGGTATTTCGGACATCACCAGGTGTCTTCATCAGATTCCTTCTAATAGTGGCGCCGATGGAACGTTCAGTTATCTGTATAATTATCGAAGTAATTTTGTATTTCCTAGGTGAGGTAAGATTGGAGTGGCTGCCAGCGAGTTCGCCAGCACACTAATAGCATTGTTTAGTCCATTGTGATAGCACGTGGATCTTGTCCATTCTCCTTACTATCCGTGAGAGAACCATACTGAGCTGTGAATGAAACGGAGGAGACTTTTTCGCTTATCAAAACGCTGAGATTTCGAAAGTTGTAAGCTCCACGATGGAACTTCCTTTTGTTTGATAAGGCGGGCAGTTACAAAGGAGATGAGGTATTGTTTCTTCTTCCTCTTTGTCCATGCAGCTGCTATAGAAATCTTTTCAGTGGCTGCTGAGACTGCTAAGGCCTTCGCGCAACGCCTGTCCCTAAACCTCTCGATTAACACCATGCCATCAGAATATCGGGGATCAATAGGAATGATGCCTACAAGCCATCAGATCAGCCGCAACTGATGTGCTAGGTTTCTCGCGCCCACCAGCAAGAAACCCCTGCTTTGACGAGGAATGCCGACATATGCTCGCAGCTAAGAACGAGGCCTACTAGGCTAAGCTGTAGGTGAAGACTAGAGCTGCCATTGAGCTCTATAGAAGGACGACTTTTAAGAAAAAAGAACAAGAAAATCGCGTGATCGAGGCCAGGAACTTCCTCAACCAATCAAATTTTGACACTTCGGCAGATCCTGGAAGAACCCCAAGAAGTCCAAATCGATACCCACCACCTATTTATCGATTTCAAAGCCGCATACGACAGCATCTATAGAGACGAACTATGCAGAGCCAGGTCTAGTTTTGGTATACCGCCCAAACTCGTCCGTTTATGTAGGATGACGTTGGAGAATTCTCGCTGCCCCATCAGAGTCGGAAACGATCTCACCGACACATTCGATACCAAAGCGGAATTTAGGCAAAAAGCGATGCGATGTCATTTGACTTCTTTGATCTCATTCTTGAGAGGAGGATTGTGCAAAACTCCCGAGTCAACACCAGAGGCACAATTTTTCAAAAATCGGTGCAACTACTTCTCAACGTGTATCATAGCCACGTTTGCAAGTAAAGAGATGGAAGCGTCAAAATTGGGTTAAGCAGTAAATGAAAGTAAGGCTAGGTATATGCTGTCAACACGAAAGGACACACAACATCGACGAATTCGACCGAACGTCACCATTGACAGATCTAACTTTGGGGTAGTACGGGCGTTTGTCTATCTCGGCCTATCTCTGAAAACAACATATCGTCAGAAATTAAGCGAAGAATTGCTCTTGCCAACCGCTGTTTCTTCGGGCTAAGAAGGCAATTCAGTAGTAAAGCCCTGACTGTAACTACTAAGGAGATCCTATATAAGACCCTGATCATCCCAGTTCTGCTCTACGGCGCTGAAGCATGGACCGTCCCAAAAGCGGATGAAGAAATCTTTGGTGGATTCGAGAGGAAAATTCTTCGAAAAATCTTCGGTCCCGTTTGCGTTGACGGGTTATGGAGACGAAGATTCAACCAAGAACTATACGAGTTGTACAGCGACATGCCCCTAGTCAAAAAAAAAACTCCGCATTGGACGTTTAAGATGGCTACGACATGTAGAACGAATGGACATAAATACTCCGGCTCGCAGTCTTCGTTTCCCAGCCAGAAGTCGGACGCAGAAGGAAGACCTCCCCTTAAGTGGCGCGCACAAGTAGATACCGACCTCAACCAACTTGGAGTGCGCAACTACAGGTAGTTAGCTAAGGATCGGGCTGATTGCGGAGGCATGCTGGTTGAGGCCCAGGTTCATGCCTGACTGTAGCGCCACTTAAGAAAATAAGTATGCGTTTCGTAGCAACGGAATGTGCAACCAATCGGTCAAGTATTGTACCAAAAACAAGATCGTTGGACTTGATTTAAAGAGGTTTGGGATTAAGCTTAAGCTTGAGGTTAAAGTCTTCTTCCACGGATTAGAAACGTTCTTTTGAAATGATACTTTCAAGCTTTTATGGACGGTTAGAAGTCTTCCACTCACTGTACAAATCCAGGTGTTCCTCAAGGCATCACAGTATCTCTGACACTATTAAGTCCTTAATGGATAACAGAGTTATTTTATATACTGCTCTCTGATTTGTCAAACTTATACAGCTGAAGACAGCCCCGGAATGCTGGTTGCAGATTTATATTGACTAAGTCCTCGAATTGCTGAAGGTTTGTATAATGTACATTGGTCTAGTAGGTAGACCAAGACAGATCGACTTTAAAACCGTGCCATACAAATCCAAATACAAGTGCTTTGTGCAACATGCCTGTTGGGACCCAGAGTCGCGTAGAAGGTCTTGGTTCGATTGCCAGCCGTAATGATGGTTTTTCACTGGCCCTTCTCTCATGGCGATCTAAGAAATCATAAGCATAGAACTGGAGGTCCCGCCATCGTGCAAGAAGAACACACACACACAAACACTTGAATGGTTGTGAGAAAAAGCTATGACCTGAGCCTGTTGGCGCAAAAATTTTTGTTTGTATGCTATAACGAGGGACTTTGAAGTAATTTCGTTCCTTTAAGAACCGTTTATGACACCGTCTCATGATAACCTGTACAATCTATACACAATCATTAAACCTCCTAATACCACATTTTGTCACCTGCATAATCCTGCCCCCTAAGTCCCCCATAGCTGTCTTGGGCAAACATCAAAACCTCAGCACATCAATCAAAAAGTTATCAGCAGGCACACATGAATTATATATGCGATCACCCTCCTGAGGATAGAAGGAGCAGCCTAATCAGCATGATTCCTATAAAGGATTCTACTCCCGATGAATATTAATGATGATTCCATTAAATCCCTATTTGTATGTGTAGTTGTGTATCTGAATTTGCGCTTAATTGCGGAATTCTCCACCGACTCGTGTGGGGCACAAAAGAAACACAACAACATCATCCGCCCATCATGTGCCACACCTCAAAGTGCCAAACTCAAATGCAAATGTGCGTATACCCGAGTATCTCTGATTGACGGATTGGAAAATGTTCAACTCAAATCGTAGAACGGACTGCTGCCATCGAAGGCAAACCATACGCAACGGAAGACGCTAAGGACTTGTTGGTCCTATCGCGGTTCGCGCGCGCATTATTTCACTCGTGTTGCATGCATCCGTAATGGCGATGTTGTGTATACACCTACTATGTGCGAAGGGCTTCATAAATAATGGGTCAGTGGAACGGAGGGATAATTATGCTCAGTGAATTTGAATGAACATCGATTGGATATATTCCATGGGGTGCGGGGAGGGAGTCTATTTCTGCGCCAGCACTGCCCTATTGTCGGGCAAACTTTTTTAATGAATTCAAAGTGCGATTCCATGTTCACTATACTCTGTTGCAAGGTTGCACATCCTCTTTCATCTGGAATCAAGGCGAATGATGGGCATCCATAATGGAGTCGATACAATGTAGGATCTGAGGATGAAAGTAATGCATCTCGACTGTAGAAGCTCTTGAATTGGTAATGACTTTTGGGGAGATTCGGCTTACGAGTGGATGAGGAAGTTTTTGGGGTACTCAGCAGTCATTGTTTAGTCAACCATTTAAGAGGGATTCACTTTGGATCACAGAGGTAATAATGGTTCAATTTTGACTGCTGTATATGAAACAAATGAAGGATTACCATCTGCATTCGGAAGACTGTTTTAATTCTAAGAATGTTATCAAAGGGCCATTGATTGAAGGAGTTCGACAAAATAGCAGAAACAGCTGAAATATCCTCCTCTAACGACCCCCGTAGTAAAACAATTGAAGGGGTTATGGATACTCTTGTACCTTCCGTGCGAGGCCGGTTGGTCCTTACTTCCCTTTGCATACATACAGTATCGCACCCATCCCAAATCCAACATAGAGCCCAAGTAGGGGGGTTAGTTTTTTTTTTTTGCAAAAGTCCGAGTCGGAGTTTGGGTGTAGAAACCGTGAACAGATTTGGAATATAATTTTGGAATTCGGCGTTATTCCACGGCACCAAAAAAACTGGCTGGTGCTGTAGTACCAATCAGGAAAGTTAATTGGCCCAAGAAAATGTTTTGCTTTTCTAACGAGTTTGGATAATTGGAGGTGCAACAAGACTTTCAAAGCTCTTAAACCCAGGATTAAAATTAATAATCCTAACGATCCGGAACAAGTAATTCTATTAAGAATATGAGAAAACAGTTTTAACAGTAGTTGGTAACAAAAAATAAAAAACAGAAATTACTTCGATTTGGTCACTAATAGCTTCAAGGCCTATTTTGTATATTTTGGAAGCCCAGTATTTTAGTGACACGCAATTGGACATCAATCGCAGGTCTTTACAGAGAATTTTGAATATGGACTGATAATGTACCATTACAAAGGCAGACATTGCATCAGCTGACCGCCAAACGCGTGTAACCTACTCTAAAGCCATCCCGAATTTCCACAACGAGACAGACAACTTCTCACCGAAAATCATTATAAGCAAGGAGGCCGGTGCCGCGAAATAACGCCAAATTCCACAATTCATTCTTATTTCACTTTATGAAAGCGAAATAAAGCCGATTCGGCCTTATTACCCTTGGGATACATCAAATTTTGCACCTATCCAACGATGAGCCCAAACAGGGGGTTCATACTTTGAATACATCCGAGTACGAGTTTGGGTGTATGCAAAGTTTTAAAATGTGTGGGGGGGGCATACTGACCCCTGCAGCCCTCCTTCTTGGGCGAGGTTGGATGTATGGACAAAAAAGCTTCTACCAACAGTAAGCCCATGCAGGGGGGTGCATATAATTTCTAAATTCACATACGTCCAACCTCGCACGGAACCTAATTCCAACAGTGATACCGAGCAGGGGGTTTCTGGGGGGCAAACTCGCACTCGGATGTGTGCAAAGTATGATTCCCTCTCTCTCTGAATTCGGGTTTATTTCTCATGGCACCGAAGAGGATCATTTCGATCTCTGTGGATACGTGAAAAATCAAAGTCATCGCGTCTGGGGCACGGAAAATTCATGTATAACCCTCGAAGAGCATTACAACCGCTCAAAGTTACTGCAATTTTGCTGTTTAAGCTGGAGGCGTCATCGGGTATTGTTTTTCTAACGCTGCGGGCCATATGACGCTGACGGGCTCAGTGGCGCGATGGTTAATGCGATGAACTACAACGCAGAAGGTCTGGGTTCGATTCCCAGCTAAAGCTACACCTGAAATGATTTTTCACTGGCCCTCTTTTTGTGATGATCTGACAAATCTTCCGAGTAGTATGAATTGTCAAGAAAAGCTTATCTCAAATTCGCCGATCGGAGTCGGCTTAAAACGGGAGGTTTGGTTGTGCTCGACCCTGGGTACTAACGAGGATGTTGCGCCAAAAATTTGTATTTGTCTTTGTCATATGACTATTGTGGACGGCGAGCGCTATAAATCATGCCCAATGACTTTCTCCTTCCTTAATTGGATGAATAGCGATGGAGGAACACGTGGTTCCAACAGATTGGAGCACCGCCGCATACTGCACGAGACATAACCGAAATACTGAGGGCTAATCTAATCTCTTGATTTGGCGATTTGCACTGGGCCCTTATCAGGGAGGAGGACAGAGGAGGGAACCAACGGAGGCGACTCTAATGTAAAAATCGGTAAGAAAAACATCTTTGGCAGGGTCATTGAAGAGAAAAGCCTCCACGAATCGACAACAGATGATGGCTTCCAACTAACAGACTTCGCGGCAGCATGTAGTGCGGTTGTCACAAGCACTAGGTTAGCAAGACTTCGAAACCGCAAAGGTACCTATTGGACTCCAGATGCTCGAGCCTCTAATCAAATCGACCATGTGCTCATAGATGCGAGACACGCACTCAACATCCTAGACGTACACACATTCAGAGAGGCAACCTTCGACTCTGATAATTTTTTCGTAGCAGCCAAATTCAGAGATCGACTGTCCAACGAGAAGAAGCTGTGAATGGTGCAAAATAAGAGACTTCACGTTGGACGCCTTAGAGAGCCGGATATTGCCAGAGATAACAATTTAACGAAGGGCAGGCGTTAATTTGGAATTCACTATCTGCAACAAATCCGTCCATCTAAAGGGGTAAGCACATGACGTCGACATAATTGCTCGCTCCCACCGTGCCATTGGTTGGTCTTGTATCGGGAGTTTTTTTTACAGGTTGGTTTTTTGAATAGAAAATGAAAGTGGCCGAAAATAAGATCTCGATGCTGATCTTCATCGCAAAATTTTGTTCAGTGATGAGGATCATTTCTGGTTGAATGGCTACGTAAACAAGCAAAATTGCCGCATTCGAAGTGAAGAGAATCCACATGATATCCTTGAGACACCATTACATCCACAAAAACTGCCTGTTTGGTGTGCTCTATGGGCTGGTAGAGTCATTGGGCCATAATTTTTCCGAAATAATGCTGGAGAGTCAGTTACCGTTGATGGTGACCGGTATAGAGCCATGATAACCGACTACTTTGTTCCCGAATTCGATGGCATGCATGTGGATGAGATGTGGTTCCAACAAGACGGCGCTACATGCCACACAGCGCACGTCACAATCGATTTATTGAAGGAAACATTCGATGAGCGCATAATTTCGCGGAATGGACTTGTCAATTGGCCACCAAGGTCGTGTGATTTGACACCATTGGATTGTTTTCTTTGGGGATATGTGAAGTCGCTCGTCTTCGTGGCGTTATTGCCGACATACGGCCCCAAATGCTCGAAAAAGTGGTTGAAAATTGGACCTCTAGACTTGGCTTTATTCGAACCAGCCGCGTCGGCCACATACCCGAAAATGTATTTAAACATTAATGCCATACAATTTTCCTTCCAATAAAGCTAAATTGATGGACATTAAAACGATTTTCTTGTGTTTTATTTGAATTCGAAGTTATATACCTCTAAAAAAAAAAAACACACCCTTCAGTAAACATGGGAAAGGCCCAAAGTATATGACAACAACAAACAAGGTAGGTACTGTCGAAGCACAACATTAAATAAAATGACAATGTTGACAAAAACAACTTTTAGGTAGCTAAAGAGTTCATCGACCTCAGAGTCAACATCAAACCCACGAATAACACCTTAGTGGGGATACGACGAAGACTTTCCCTAGGTAACCGATACTATTTCGTTTCAGCAGAACAAATCTGATCAAATGTTTGCTCTACCGGACTCTATTGATAACGGTCCTCCTTGAAGATGCCGACTACTGGACAATAAGTAGGACAGCTGAAAAATTATTAGGAAAACCTTCGAATGAAAAATTCGTCGTCTAATTTTTGGTTAACCGCGAACTTTACGAGCTGAACCAAGATATAGATGTACTCGCAGATGACGGTTACGTGAAATAAGGCCAAGTGCAATGAAGCCAAATTTCCAAATCAAATTTGGGCTCAATTCGATTTGGAAATACATGTGAGGACGTAGAATGACACGTGAACTGAGAAGTGTAGCCGCAACACATTTAAACTACAAAGATGTTCAAACATCTAACAGCTAAAACACACAACTACGAAGCCAACTCAAACAATTAACTCAAAAATTAACTGTTAAGAAAAAAGACCAACTCAACAACGGAAAAGAAGAAGGAAGACGTATCGAATCCGCAAAGTACCAAGACGTGCCGATAAGTCCCTGAAGACGAAAAGCCCCTAAATAAACAAAACTGAATTTCTAATCAAAAACAGTGGTCTCGTTTAATCCTTCCCCACATACAATTGGTCTTCTTTGGGCCTTATCATAGAATATATTGGCTCGGCAATATCAAGCGAATGAACTTAACCCTTTAAGAGTTTGGACCATGCCAACCCTATTACCCCTGTCAATATACATATTGAATATTATCTGAACTATAAGATTTGGAATACGAAATTATCATTAAAAAATATTTCAATCAAGACCACAGCTGATTGATGTTTTTTGATCACTACTGTCGTTTTGCGTGAAGTAGACACAAAATTACATATACGTTTGTAAAATGTTTGTATAGACCCGATGTTATGAATTATCTTCAAAATTTAGACTTTTGAAGCTTACAATTGGAAAAAAAATCAGCCCTACCGGGCTATCCGTTACTGAATTTTGCAATCGCCTTCAGTAGATTCCGCGACAATTCTTTGTCGGACACTTTTGGAAGAAATTCAACGCGTAGCTGTCAAAACTTGTTAACACATTATGCCGCTGCGCGATCTTGAGCGATAATTTTCGTCGGAATGCTAATCAGAATGAAAACCTCGGTAAACAATTCTCCGATTTGGAGTGAATCGAATAAATCCGAACTGATATCTTGGTATAGCTGAATGTGTATCAAAGCATAGAGGTATTTGTGTACTGGTACTCACTTTTCTCTCCTCCGTTTTCATCCAGTTAGTAAAGCAAAAAAAATTCAACAGTACGAACAAAAAAAAAACACCGTAGCACCAGAGAACAATAACCAAATATCTACCACTACACGAAAGAAATAAAAAACACTCTGGGAAAACACAATTAGAAAAAAAAACAAGATGGAGATTTCAGATCAAGATCGAACTTTTAAGATCAATAAAATATTTTCCCTCTGTAGGCCACTTCACTTCACTCACACTTTCATCTTATTTGACATTGCTTCCCACTTGATTATTTTATTTGTTGGTGCTTCTACATTTTCTTTTTTTTTTTTTTTCGATCGCGAATCGATTTGCACAATTCCGTGCCTTCCTGATCCTCAATAAACTGACCATCGACTGATTTCGGGAGAGCAAATTTTGTTATTCGCAAACCATGCTGTAACACGAATTGGGCGAATGCTCTTTGTAAGCTTTGGTTGAGCACACATTAGATGAGGAGATTGCACTTTCTCCACATGCACTTGTTGCTCTAGCTTAGCACTAATCGGTCAAAGCTGTGGGTGAGACCTAGAAAGCTTGTTAGGGAGCTCAAAATTTCTTTGAACTCTCCTTGACCGCTCTTATTTTGCAAGAGTTTTGTAAAATATTAAAATTTTGGGAAAAGAGATGGAGACCGTGCGAGTTGGGAGAGTATCAGCATTAGGGATGTCAGAGATTCACTTTGCAAAATGTATACAACCATCATGATCTCAACATGTATAAATGTGACATGTTGAGATCGTTGTTGGTCAGGCAACATTTTATTTGCATTTCTCAATCAGCCCAATCGAGGTATTCGTTAAAAGTATTTCCGAAACGAAAGTCAGTTCCGATGGGAGCTCAGTTTACCATCAAAGTATCCGTTGCGGAACAAAATAAATGAGGCATACATTCGCGAACGTTTGACAATCCGTCGGCTATGTAATTTTTTATATGTGAAAAGTGAGTGAAAAAAATATTCAAACAAATATTTCTTGTTGCGCTGTTGTTGTTTTTTTTTTCTGGAGCACGATTTTGTAGTAACACCCAAAATAATTTTATTTTTTATTTTAATCATGATTTCGGATGGTTTCTAAGAATTCCGCAACCATTTTTCATTAGAGAACTTCCGAAGAATTGTTGACTTAACGCATTAAGCCGTCGTCGTGCGATATATTTCGTCGAAAGAACTGTTTGAAATGCAAATCCGAACGGATACCTCCGATATCGAACAAATCGGAGAAAATTTTGTTCGGAGTGGATACGTCGATGGGGGTGAATATGTATAGGGTGGTGCTATCTTTTATGTCGGTGTGTGAATATTCAACTTTCGATATTTTCCAACCGATTGACTTGGGAATGCATGTTTTTGAAAAGTCAATTCAGTATAATTTTAGTGAATGACACAGTAATGGTTGGGTGTTGTAGAACGAGGGTAGACTCTGATAGGCTTTAACTTGGCTATGCCGCCCAGTGGTTGTAACTCTGTGGTAACCATCAGGTACTGGTCCCATCCAACCGGATTTGTCTTGCTAAAAGATAAGTGCAAGTGTTGATCACAAGACGAAGAACAGCAGCACTATGAACAGCCAGGTCAGAATGGCATGGAAAGAATACCCGGACTGCTGTCCCAGGCGAACCTAGACAAGCTGCTTCGACATATTCGGACAACAGGTTATCCAGGAATTTCAAGGGTAACTCAGGCCCCTTGAACAGAGATGAGAACATTAAACAGGAGAGGTGCCAGCGAACAACTAGCTGAAGCCCAAAACTGCTACAAAGCAGACATTACCGCCATCCAGGAAATACGATGTGATGGAACGGGCAAAAAGAGAATGAAAAACTGTGACATCTAATACGGATCGTGTTATAGTGAGCAGAAACAGCGACTATTTGGATGTGGATGTGTGCCATTGCCAGACTTAGGCAAGAAGTCTTATGTTTCCAAGACATTAACGAACGCAACAATCCACATCAAGTCCAAATTCGCTAACATAAGCCAAAAATGAGCTCATGCCCCAACGGAGGAAAAAGATGATATAGCTAAGGATTACGGATTCCATGAGCTCCTTGACAAAACCTATGAGCGACTACCGAAGTACGATGTTGAAATCGTGCTGGGAGATTTTAACGCAAAGGTAGGAAGAGCAGACATTTTTAGCAGTATTGTCGGAAAACATAGCCCACACGACAACCGGTCTGGTAACGGACTTAGGCTAATTGACTTCGCTGCGAAACGAAATGCCAATATAGCCAGCACATGGTTTCCTTACCTTGATATCCATAAGGGGACATGGCGGTCTACAGATCAACGAACGGTCAACCAAATGGATCACATTGCGATAGACAAAAGACTCGCATCCAGTACTTTGGATGTCCCAACATTCCGAGGAACTAACATCGACTCGGACCACTACCTTCTTGCAGCCAAGGTAAGAATGCGGATATCCCCCAATCCACAACAATCCAGAAATACTATGAAAATCGTAAGAGACAGCCAAAGCCTTCGGGCAACGCGTATCCCTTAACATCTCGATTAACACCATACCATCAGCACCGAAAGGCGAAGAACAATGGCAACGATTCCAAGAAGCCATTACATCAGCCGCAACTGACGGGGTGGGTTTCTCCCGCCCATCAACAAGATACCCTTGGTTAGATGAAGAATGCCGACAGATGCTCACAGCAAAGACAGAGACCTACAGGGCTAAGCTGCAGGAGCAGACGAGAGCTGCCATTGAGCTCTATAGGCTAAGAAGGAAGGCTGAACACTGGCATTTCAGAAAAAAGAAAGCTGACCAAGAAAAGCGCTGAATCGAGGATATAGATAGGTGTCACTCCAGGAATGATGTTCGCAAGTTTTAAGAAAGTGTAAAACGTCAAGGGCTCGAATAGAATCCAGTAGAGACGAACAAGGAAATATGCTGAGAATATGAAAAACTTCTTCTGCAGACTGTTAAACGGCGATGTCGAACAATATCTCGCTGTCAGGCAGAACGAACCATTTAATATTGGTGACGAAAACAAACCACCCGACCTAATTGAAGTGAGGAAAGCAATATCTAAACTCAAGCTAAACAATTCTTCAAAAAATTATGGCCTTCCCGCTGAGATTTATAAAGCCGGAGATGACTTGGTAAGTAACATCCACCAACTAATAAGCCAAATTTGGGAGGCTGAGGCCCTTATCAGTGTTTTTTTTTTCGCCAGGAGATCCTGGGAAAAAAACCCAAAAATTTCAAGTCGATCGATTTCAAGGCCGCATACGACAGCATTTATAGAGACGAACTGCACAGACTCTTGTCGAGTTTTGGTATACCGTCAATACCGTCTGTGTAGGATGACGATGGAGAATTCCCGCTGCTCCATCAGGGTTGGAATAGACCTCACCGACAAAACAGGATTTAGGCTGTCATGTAACTTCTTCAGTCTCGTTCTTGAGAAGATTGTGTAAAACTCCCAAGCCAACACCAGAGGCACAATCTTCCATATATCAGTGCAACTATTAGCATACGCCGACGATTATAACATCATTAGTAGGACACCACGTGATGTCATCGCCACGTTTGCTAGTATAGAGAAGGAAGAGGCGAAAATGTGTTTAGCAGTAAATGAGGGTAAGACGAAGTCTATGCTGTCAACACGAAAGGACACACAACACCGACGAATGTTGACGGGCTATGGAGACGAAGATATAACCAAGAACTACACGAGCTGTACAGCCACATGCCACTGGTCAAAAAACTCCGCATTGGGCGTTTAAGATGTCTAGGACATGTAGAACGAATGGACACCAACACTCCGGCTCGCAGTCTTCGACTCCCAGCCAGACGTCGGACGCAGTAGAGGCAGGCCTCGCCTTAAGTGGCGCGTACAAGTAGAAATCAAACTCAACCACTTTGGAGTGCGCAACTAGAGGCAGTTGTCTAAGGACCTGGCCAATCGGAGAGGCATGTTGGTTGAGATCCGGGCCCATTCCGGCCACTTCAGTAAGTAAGAGTTTGCAGACCTCCCAAGCCAAGGCCTAATATGTAGTAAAACACAACTCACCGTATATAGACCAAAAATAATCACCTAACTCGGCGTCCAGTTATCACACTTGAAAAACAAAACCTCAAGCATTTGAAATTTTAAGACACGTAAGCTGTCAAATGATGTATTACCCTGAGTGTTTTTGTCAGCTAATTCCGTCTCTTTGCCCATCAGGGTGATCAAATACGACAACCACAAGCAAAAGCCTGCAAGTAGTATCTCTCAACTTGATAACCGTTCCATAACTCTTGCCGACAATTAATCATCGCATTATTGCCGGTCAAAGTTTGCGCTTGATGAGTACAAAATGCAAATCGTTTAGCACTTTCTTTGCTGAAGATGGCAACACAGTTTATTTTAGTTCCTGAAGCGTCATCCTATCTTACACGAGCCTATTCTGTAACGCAGAAATGCGCAATTTGATTAATCTCAGCAGTTGATTGCCATTGAGAAGGTAAATTTGTCGTTCTTACGAGATATCTTATCTCCAATTGCACAGTTACTCATGGTAATGATATGCATAATAGCTCATCTTCCAGCCCATTGGAACTGTCATACAACTGGTATTTCCACCTACAAGATTGAAACCACATTCGCAATGATAAAAGTCGAAACAATCAAAGATACATCAGTACCTCTGTACCCAAAAAAGATATACAAAACCCACACACTGACCCGCATTTCCCAACAAAAGTCACGTAAAATATTTCCACTAACCTTGTTTGTCCTCGTTCCTTACAGCGGCATCAGTTGGGGTACCAGACGACGACGACGACGATGACGATGACGATGATGGTGATGGTGATGTTGATGATAGTTTTGCTGGTGGTGACGTCGTTGTTGTCGATGTTGCTAATAATGATCCAGTTGACATTGATGGCTTTGACGCCTCTGGAGCACCGGTGGTATTTAGTAAACTTTCACTGGAAGTTTTCACTTTTGATTGAAGTTCACTGGACGTGGACTTTACATGTCCATCTGGATTGTGTTCAACACCCAAGATTATACGTTCCATTGGCTTGGACTGTGCTGACACGGTGTTGACAACAGTTGTGGGCACTGTATCGGATTCTAATCCGTTTGGCTCCATGCGGACTTCTGTTGGTGGAGGTGGAGATGCCTTGACAATTGGCGTCTTCTTCATGACGTCGATCACTTTGGCGGTGAACTCACGAGCTTTTGCTTCGGGTTTTGATTTTTTAGAATCCAACGGAGTTTGGTCCTTTGATTTTGTTTCATCTTTCAAGGTGTTGCTTGGTTTTGAGGAGACAGTTTCCAATTCAGTTTTTGGAGCCGCCTTGACAATTGCAGGCTCAGTTTTGGCACTACCCTCCTTGTGTACGTCTTTGAGTGGCAATGCAACCGTTTCAGTGTGAACTTTTTCCACTTTGAGTACCACTTTAGGGGGGGATACAGCGCGTACAGCTTCGACAACAATGTCTTTCTTAGTCGTAGGTTCATCTGATGACGGCAAAGTCACTTCAACTTTAGCAGGCGATGCAGAACGTAATGTTTCTGTAATCGTTTCCACAACAATGTCTTTCTTCTTCTTAGGTTCATCCGAGGATGGTACGTTTATTTTTGATTCATCTTCAGTAGTCAAACAGCTCACTGTCTTTCGAACATCACCCTCATTCGAAAGGTTTGTAAAAGTCTCAATGACTGCTTCGCTTGACCCTTGGTTCGACGTCACACTAGCAGACTCTACGACAATGGTATCCGTTGAAGGCGGAGATGTAATTACCTCTTTGATAAACATGCCACTAGATGCCGCTTCAACCTTCGGCGAATTAGGTGTTGGAACTTCTTCAGCCGGCACAGTTGACATGTTACTCCAATCGAACGGATCACTAGCGGACTTTGGCGGATCACAATGGATGATATTCTTCCGCAAGACGTACATAGGAGCTGAGTCGTTGAAGATTTTCTCAATACCTTTGAAATCTTCCTTAGGATAATCCGTTTTAGATGATGCCTCCTCGCCGATTAAATTGGCTGTCTGTGGTAAGGTTATGACTCCAGAAAATGCCACAATCAGAGGTTTCTCTTCTTCGGTAGGCTCTTTTTCTTCCTCAGGTTTTTCATTCTTTTCAGTGTTGTTTTTTAACACTGACTCACTATCTTCTTCCAGGTGGCAGGATTTACTACTTTGAAGCTGCTGTACGAGTCCCTTTACCTCATCTGTAAATTTAACCATATCAAGATCAACAATCCTCGGCTTGTGGTCTTCCAAATCCATCAAATCTTCAGCAGGTTTCTCGGCCTTCCAGTCGTCGATTGAAACCTCGTAAGGCCCACTTGCTACATCGCCTGGCAAAATCGTGTCAACCTCTACGATTTCAACACCCAAATCGCTTGGCTTTTCTTTCTTGACATCTTTCAGATCAATCTTTCCACCCTCCAATGACTTCTTAGCCTCATACCGAACTCCCACACTCTGGTCCGGCATCTTTAAATCCCTAACAGCTTTCATTTCGGTAAAACCTGTTCGCTTCTCATGTGCACACTCTACCACTTCAGTTGCGTTTTGCGTTTGTCGTGTCTTGAGACCGCTCTCAGATAAACTCAAAATACCCGTTACAATACTTTGCCTATCCGCTGGATCCTTGGACTTTGTTTCTTCGTCGTCATCATTGATTTCGATAAGACGCGTCTCAGTCGACACTGTGACGGTTATCCCCTCTTTACTCGGCTTCTCAGTGACGTTTTCCTTGAGGACCGCCTTTACAGCGGCTCGTTCAGATTCGCACTGAACCGACTGATGGACGAGTTCCTTGTCATCTTGTCGCAATATGGTTTGTGTACTGGCTTTATGGTCACTCTGATAGGTCTCTTGCCGCTTGGACACTTTGGTGTCTACAAACGGTTGAGGACTCGTGCTTAGTGGACTCTTGATCTTCTCCTCTTCCACTAGCTGCGTGGAGCTACTGGACTCTACGTTTTCACTCTTCTGGACCACACTGACCTCGGAATTGTTCGAGCTGTTCCAGTCGATCTGTTCGAAGCTTTCGATCCGCTGACTAGATTTCAACGTCTTGCGGGTTGTAGTGGTCTTTGTTGTTTTTGTAATGGTCCGGTTCACTGCGCCACAGTTGGCATCAGTGTCAACGTTTCCCCTTTGGTTCATCTCAATGGGTTTGGTTTCCGGCGCGTCGGCAATACGATCACCTGTACGGTCGGGACTATCACGAATACTAATTTCGCTTTCTTCGATGTTCGTGTCGCTCAAGTGGTTTTGTGCGATTAGGCCGGGTGCTGCGTCAATGTCATTTGTGGCTATTTCGACGTTGGCGTTGTTATTGTCATCACTTGCGCTACATTCCTTTGCTGGCGCAGGCAAATCGATATCTTTCAGCGACGGCGTTATCTTATCGGGTGCATTTTCACTGTCGTCGATAGGAACAGATGGGGGAGTTCTGTTTGCTTCGCTATCAGTGCTCGTGATGTGGCTCGATGTGGGGACTTCAACGGATGCGGCAGTTGTGGGGTCTGAGCAAATGGAATTTTCTTTATTGTCGTTTGCGGCATTTGGGGTGGTGGTGGTAACTGTTTTTGATACAATCTCGGTAGTTGACTCAGGGACAGATGGGGGTTCCGTTTGTTTACTTAAACTCTCAACAGATGGTTTTGATTGCTGCTCCGGGTAGTGTTGTTGACGCTGTTGTTGACTTACATCATTGACAATGACAATTGGTCTGGAAATAGGAAAACGGAATAAAGGAATCCATTAGTTTCAAGCTTTTATGTAAGATGTATCAAGAAATGTTCATGGAAAGGATGTGCTTGCCATTGTGTAGGTCACAGAGGCAATCTTGGCAATTGGTAGTATTTCTACAGCTTAGCAAGGTACACTTTTTTTTGTTGGAAGAACTCTGTTGATTTGATGTTAGGATACCTGGAATATACTGTATCCAATAACTTTCAAAAATTCTCATACGTTTGTTAGAGACTACAGGTTGAGCCGGCATTTGTATATGACTAGCCACCATAACCGCGATGTTTAGATCGATTTCCCCAAACACGTTCACCACCAATCAATTTCTAGTGGATAATTCACTTGCGTTGTCGAAATGTACCGGCCAAAGGATGTTTGCTTTCTTTGCAACATGCCACCGCATGAGTGTGGTGTTTCTCGAAACATTGGGTCTCTAAATAAGTACACAGAATGTTTAAATCAAAGATAACAATGTCCTCAAACAGCTTGTTCAGAATGCCCATCGTGGCATGCACTATGTAGTCATTTTGGAATGTTTTACAGAATCTTGTAGAGATGAGTAAGAACAATCGTAGCTGTTTCACAGTCGATGCAGATCATATGGATGAATCGTTTCTACAGACTTTAAAACCGAAATGACATACAAGCCATAATCAGGAAGAATGAATTATTCAATACATGCGAAATGAACTGAGGATAGCAATGTCTAAGCTTCAGCTTAACAAGGCTGCCTTCTGAGCTGGCCCAACTATATATCTCCCCTAATGTGTGAACGCCCGAAAACGTTTAAAAACAACGTGATTGGCACAGTGTGGTTTAAGGCCAGAAAAGCTGACGACTGATCATATTTTCACACTTCGGTAGCTCCTGAAAAAAATCCAAGAAGTCCAAAACAATGCGCACCACCAATTCATCGATTTCAAAGCCTCAGACGACAGCATTTAGATAGAGATAGAGCATAGTTTTGGTATACCGCTGAATCCGTGGCACGATTCAGAATTTTTATAATCCATCAAGGTAGGCAACGTTTTGATACCAAAAACAAAAAGGGTTAACGCTGCACGACGGATTTTTACATCATGGCTCTTAAGAGGGTTACGCAAAACACCCGAGCCACCACCAGGGCATAAATTTCCATAAATATGTACAACTGCTGCATTCGCTGAAAATATTGACGTTATAGGTCAGACCAAAGAATGTCATCCACGCGATTACGAGAAGGGAGCGGCTTAAGTGGTTTTAGCAGTAAACGAATGCAAGACGATATGTGTGCTGTCAAGAAAAATTATTTTTTTATTTAAGTGGCGCTACATCCGGAATGAGCCTAGGACTCAACCAGCATGTCTCTCCAATTAGCCGGGACCTTACCTAACTGCCTCCAGTTGCGCGAGGTCTTCCTCTACTGCGTCCGACATCTGAGAATCGAATACTGCGAACCAGAATATTTGGGCCCATTCTTGTTACATGTCCTAGCCATCTTAAGGCGAGGTCTTCCCCTTATGCGTCCGATGTCTGGCTGGGAATCGAAGACTCTGCGAGCCGTAGTATTGGTGTCCATTGCTTCTACATGTCCTATCCATGTTAAAAGTCCATTGCGGAGTTTTTTGACCAGGGGCATGTCTCCGTACAGCTCGTCTAGACGAAGATTCGTCTCCATAGCCCGCAAACGCAAACGGGACCGGAGTTTTTTCGAATTTTCCTCTCAAATCGACCAAGGATTTCTTCATCCGCTTTTGAGACGGTCCATGTTTCAGTGCCGTAGAGCAGGACTGGCATGATCTGAGTCTTATATAGGATCTCCTAAGTAGTTCGAGTGAGGGCTTTACTACTGAATTGTCTTCTTTGCCCAAAAAACAGCGATTGGTAAGAGTAATTCTTCCTTTGATTTCTGACAAGATGATGTTGTCAGAGTTAACAGCGGAGCCGAGGTAGACAAAGTCCCGTACTACCTCAAAGATTTAAAAGTCAATGTTGACGTTCTGTCCGATTCGTCGGTTTTTTGTGACCTTTCGTGTTGACAGCATATACGTAGCCTTACAATCATTTTCTGCTAAAATCATTTTTGCAGCTTCCTTCTCTATACAAGCAAGCGCTGCTATGACATCACGCTGAGTCCTGCCAATGATGTCATTATTGTCGGCGTATGCCAGAAGTTGCACCGACTTTTGGAAAATTCTGCCTCTGGTGTTGGTTCGGAAGTTTTACAGAATCCTCCCAAGAATGTGATTGAAAAAGTCAATCGTCGCCTTGCATAAATCCTTTCGGGTATCGAATGTGGCGGTGAGGTCGGCTCCGAATTCGATGGAGCAGCGAGAATTCTCCATCGGGCGGTATACAAAAACTAGACATGGCTCTGTATAGTTCGTCTCTATAAATGCTGTCGTATGCCCCTTTCAAATGGATGAAGGTGTTGGGTATCGATTTGGACTTCTTCGATTTTTTCCACGATCTGCCGAAGTGTGAAAATTTGATCGGTTGTGGATTTTTCTGGCCTAAGACCACACTGATAAGTGCAGATCACGTTTCTGGTAAACAATTTCAGGCGTTCACATATTACGGCAGATAGGATCTTGTAGGCGATGTTGAGGAGACGTATGTCTCTGTAGTTGGCGCAGTTCAGAGGGTCCGCTTTTTTGTGGATCGGGCAAACGATGCTGAGGTTCCACCAGATTTGGCTTGTGAGTTGTTGGATGCTACCAAAAAGTATAGAACTATATAGAGTACGCATCACAGCCAAACATTCTGTAGCCCTTTCAGACGCGTGCGTTAAGTGCGAAGGTGAAATTTCGTCGATCGTATGCGTCGGCTATGCTGTTGTTTGATGCTGATGCACACTGGGGTATCAATATCCGTACCCCACATAGTTCTATACTCTTTAATGTAACTTACCAAGCCATCTCCGCCGGCCTTATAAATCTCAGAGGGAAGGCCGTCATTTCCGGCAGCGTTATTAGGCTTGGGTTGAAATATTGCTCTCCTCACCTCACTCG
This sequence comes from Rhingia rostrata, assembly GCA_949824845.1. Classification (NCBI taxonomy): domain Eukaryota; kingdom Metazoa; phylum Arthropoda; class Insecta; order Diptera; family Syrphidae; genus Rhingia; species Rhingia rostrata. The sequence goes on along the minus strand of OX463757.1, from coordinate 79,518,749 downwards.
GGTCGTGTGGTTGGCACCTTTCGCTCTTGTTGTCAATATTGAATCGTTCGTTCTTCCTGACAGTGGAATGTTGTTCGTCATCGCCGTTTAACAGACTGCAGAAGTGGTTCTTCCATATCCTCATCATCGACTGTGTCTCAACTACGATATTTCCTTCTTCATTTCGACAGGATCGTGTTCGAGTCTTTTATCCTTGGCTTTGACGTTTTACACTTTGGTAAAACTTGCGAACATCGTTCCTGGAGTCGCACCTCTCTATATCGTCGATCGCGCGCTCCCTTTTCTTCTTCCTAAAAAGCCGATGTTCTTCCCTTCTTCTTTGCCTATAGAGCTCAATGGCTGCTCCGTCTTCACCTGCAGCATAGCCTTATAGGCCTCGTTCTTGGCTGCGGGCATCTGCTGACATTCCCGGGGTTTCTTGCTGGTGGGCGGGAGAAACCCAGTCCGTCAGTTGCCATTGTTCTTCGACATGCGTCGGTGGTGGTATGGTGTTGATCGATAGGTTAAGGGATACACGTTGCGCGAAGTTCTTGGCGGTCTCTTGCAATTGCGCCCTTTCGACATCAAATTTTTTCACAGTATTTCTGGATTGTTGTGGCGTGGTGGATATCCGCATTCTTACCTTGGCTGCAACAAGGTAGTGGTCCGAGCCGATGTAAGCTCCTCGGAATGTTCGGAAATCCAAAATACTGTATGCGTCTATCGCAATGTGATCAATTTGGTTGACCGTTCGTTGATCTGGTGACCGCCACCGCCTCTTATGGATATCGAGGTAGGGAAACCGTGTGCTGGCTATAGTGGCATTTCGCTCCGCAGCGAAGTCAATTAGCCTAAGTCCGTTACCAGACGTGTTGTCGTGTAGGATATGTTTTCCGACAATACTGCTAAAGATGTCTGCTCTTCCTACCTTTGCATCAAAATCTACCAGTAGGATTTTAACATCGTACTTCGGTAGTCGCCCATAGGTTTTGTGAAGGAGCCTGTAGAATGAATCCTTAGCTATATCATCTGTTTCCTCCGACGGGGCGTTAGCGCATATAAGGCTTATGTTGGCGAATTTGGCCCTGATGCGGATTGTTACAATGCGTTCGCTAACGCTTGGAATCATAAGACTTCTTGCCTAAGTCTAGCACTTATACCAAATTCGCATCCGAATAGTCGCTGTTTCTGCTCACTATAACACGGTCTGTAGTAGATAACACAAATTTTCAACTTTTTTTGGACGGCCCATCCCATAGCACATCCTGGATGGTAGTAATGTCCCCAATGTAGCAGTTTAGGGCTTCCCCTAGTAGTTCGCTTGCAACTCTAGTGTTTATTGTTCCCACATTCCAGGTGCAGATACGAATGTTGTTGTCTTTTTTTCGTTTAGCAGGGTCGTCAACAATAAAATCAGTCCTTTTCAAAGCTATTGGTTGCTTCGTCACTAGTGGATCTTTTCCATGGGTGGGTAGTTTACCCACTAACCAGTGGCGCTCAGTGGTGCGATGAACTGCCGCGCAGAAGGTATCGGTTCGATTCCCAGCCGTAGCAACACCTAATTGATTTTTTACTGGCCCTCCTCTCGTGATGATCTGACAAACCATCCGAGTAGTATCTGTTGTCAAGAAAAGCTTATCTCAATTTCGCCGTTCGGAGTCGGCATAAAACAGGAGGTTCGTTCTGCTATCAACACTCGCGCTTATCGTTTAGCAAGTCAAATTCGATTGGATGAGACCAGTACCCGATGGTTACCACTTGGAGGTTTAAAATAATCTATGGTGGGTAGGCAGAGTTACCCTCGTTCTACACTCAGTCACACTACGGTTTGCATTGGACTTTTAACATAGTAAAGTGCGGTTAACGTTTGACATGTGGTCATGACCAGTCCAGAATTTATATAACCAAGGTGACATAACTGCTAGAAATGGAAACACCAATCGTCCTACACAAACAATGGATATGTTTCAATGTCTTCAAACTGGCTATCGAAATTACAATTCTTTGGGGTTAGTCCATGGTGCCTGGTCTACACTAATAAGCGATAGACTTTAGACCTCAGGACCAAAAGCGGGTGCCATGGAAATTCTGCTCGCTGTTCATTCAGGAGTTCAAGCTGAAGGGATACAACAGAGATTATGTGTTCCATACAATGATACAAATATGTATTTCGTATGATACATCAATATGGCAAAATATTTTACCAAAACGTAATAGAAAAATGTACTAAACACCCCTGCTATTGAATATCACAGCAAGTGTATTTAAACATTGTATTGGACTCTGTTTATTTTAATAACGGAATTCTCAATCTCATTTAGCAAAAAAATTTTGTTTTTAATTTGGAACCGCTCAGAGATTGGATAAAACCAATTAACCTCAATATTTGTGTACCAGAGTAACTATTCTGAATGCAATTCGTTCACCACAATAAATATCCAAAAGTTAATTAAAAATGATTGCTTCAAACGTGAAAAACAGAAAATAATAAAAAAAATAAAACACCTCGAATATTTGGAACTGTTTTCTGTCAATATAAATAGAGGTAGGTACCTGTATCTATACGCATTTTCGTATCTCATTCAGATTGTGGTTGAAAACAGTTTGCGTTATCATTCCCACCGATAACAACGCAACGTGATTAATTCATCACCTATGGTGTTAAATTTCTGCAAAACTTGTTAGTGTTGCCTTTATAGATAGATAACCATGGCAGTGCAGACAAAAAATAAAAAGCCCAACACGACTTGCACACACTTCCCTAGATAACTGTTTTGAAGCGAACTTTGTGTTCGATGATACGTTTTGATGAAATCATCATTCATTTTCATTGCTAACAATTGTAAACCGAAATTGAGCTCCACGTACCCACCGATAGTACATTTTTAGGTGTTCCCACGGGCGGAAGTTTCCACTAGTGGTACGCGTGGTTATATGGCATCTGCCCTATGTGTAGGATGACTAGATTCATGCCCACGAAAAAGAGGACGCCTTCAAAAATCTTCAAAGTGAAAAATTGAACAAGAAACATATTTTTGTTAACGACCCCAAAAAGTGGGTGTGGGTTAAACTGATCTATTGACGAACATTTTATATTGACATTACCAATGACTTTGCATTGAAAGTTCTATCGAAAATTTTAAAATTTGACTGAAAAGCTCTATTTACTGAAAACGCCTTAAAAAAGTGGGCATGGCAGCAAAACTTTTTATACACGAAATATAGATTTGGTCCAGAACAACGTTTTACTAAAAAGTGGACGGACAATTTGTACACTTGTGCTGCTTCGTTGGACAGAGTGTCCAAATTTCATCGCTCTTGCTTAAAATTTAGACCCCGAAAATCGGTGAAATACAGATGGAAGAATGGACGAATAGACAGACAGACAGACATGGCTAGATCGACTCAGCAATCGATTCTGAGCCGATCCATTGAAATATTCTAATATCCATCAGAATATACCTATGGGATAGGGTATACAAAAATACGGTGTTGTGTTCATAAGTTAATGAGTTTAGGAACAAAAATGTGTTATGCAAGAACTCTTATGTTTCCAAACGCATTGCAATAATCCCCATCAAGGCCAAATTCGTCAACATAAGCCTTATATGCGATATGCCCTGACGGAGATGAAAAAGCTAAGGATTGCTTCTACGAGCTCATTGACAATACCTGTGATCGACTACCGAAGTACGATGTTAAAATCGTGCTGGAAAATTTTAACGCAAAAATAGGACAAGATGACATCTTTAGCAGTATTGACGGAAAACATAGCCTACACGCCAACGGACTTAGGCTGCTTGAATTCTCTACGGAACGAAATGCCACTGTAGCCAGCACACGGTTTCCACACCATGATATCCATAAGAGGACGTGGCGGTCACCAGGTCAACGAACGGTCAACCAAATTGAGCAGATTGCGATAGACGCATACAGTATTTTGGATGTCCGAACATTCCGAGGAGCTAACATCGACTCGGACCACTACTTTGTTGCAGCCAAGGTAAGAATGCCGATATCCACCACGCCATAACAATCCTGAAATACTGTGAAAAAAATTGATCTCGAAAGAGTGCAATTGCAAGAGACCGCCAAGACCTTCGCGCAACGTGTATCCCTTAACCTCTCGATTAATACCATATCACCACCATCGAATGTCGAAGAACAATGGCAACTGACGGACTGGGTTTCTCCCGCCCACCAGCAATAAACCCCAGGAATGTCAACAGATGCCCGCAGCCAAGATCGAGGCCTACAAGGCTATTCTGCAGGTGAAGCCGAGAGCTGCGATTGAGCTTTATAGGCAAAGAACAAGGGAAGAACATCGGCTTTTCAGAAAGAAGAAAAGAGAGCGCGCGATCGACGATATAGAGAGGTGCCACTCCAGGAACGATGTTAGCAAGTTTTACCAAAGTGTAAAACGTCAAAGCCAAGGATAAAAGACTCGAACACGATCCTGTCGAAATGAAGAAGGAAATGTCGTAGTTGAGACACATTGGATGATGAGGATATGGAAGAACCACTTCTGCAGTCTGTTAAACGGCGATGACGAACAACATTCCACTGTCAGGAAGAACGAACGATTCAATATTGACAACAACAGCGAAAGTTGCCAACCACACGACCAGAGTGAGATGAGGATAGCAATATCTCAACTCAAGCCTAATAACGCTGCCGGAAATGACGGCCTTCCCTCTGAGATTTATAAAGCCGGCGGAGATGGCTTGGTAAGTAACATCAAAGAGTATAGAACTATGTGGGATAAGGATGTTGATACCCCAGTGTGCATCAGCATCAAACAACAGCATAGCCGACGCATGCGATCGACGAAATTTCACCTTCGCACTTACCGCACGCGTCTGAAAGGGCTACAGAATTTTTGGCTGTGATGCGTACTCTATATAGTTCTATACTTTTTGGTAGCATCCACCAACTCACAAGCCAAATCTGGTGGAACCTCAGCATCGTTTGCCCGATCCACAAAAAAGGGGACTCTCTGGACTGCGCCAACTGCAGAGACATACGTCTCCTCAACATCGCCTATAAGATCCTATCTGCCGTAATATGTGAACGCCTGAAATTGTGTACCAGAAACGTGATCTGCCCTTATCAGTGTGGTTTTAGGCCAGAAAAATCCACAACCGATCAAATTTTCACACTTCGGCAGATCGTGGAAAAAAACCCAAGAAGTCCAAATCGATACCCAACACCCTCATCCATTTCAAAGAGGCATACGACAGCATTTATAGAGACGAACTATACAGAGCCATGTCTAGATTTTGTATACCGCCCGATGGAGAATTATCGCTGCTCCATCATAGTCGGAAACGACCTCACCGACACATTTGATTTCAAAAAAGGATTTAGGAAAGGCGATGCGCTGTCATGTGACTTCTTCAATCTGATTCTTGAGAGGATTGTGCTTAAACTCCCGGGCAGACACCAGAGGCACAATTTTCCGAAAATCGGTACAACTACTAGCATACGCCGACGATATTGACATCATTGGTAGGACTCAACGGGTTGTCATACCCACGTTCGCTAGTATAGAGAAGGAAACGGCAAAAACTGGCTTAGGGTACGACTAAGTATATGTTGTCAACACGAAAGGACACACAACATCGACGAATTGGACAGAACGCCACTATTGAGAGATTTAACTTTGAGGTAGTACGAGACTTTGTCTGTCTCGGCTTCGCTGACTAGAACATCTCGTCAGAAATCAAACGAAGATTTACTCTTGCCAACCGCTGTTTCTTCGGGCTAAGAAGGCAATTTGGTAGTAAATCCCTCACTTGAACTACTAAGAAGGGAGATCCTATATAAGACCCAGATCATCCCAGTCTTGCTCTACGGCGCTGAAGCATGGACCGTCTCAAAAGCGGATAAAGAAGTCCTGGAAAGATTCGAGAGGAAAGTTCTTCGAAAAATCTTCGAAAAATCTTCGATCCCGTTTGTGTTTGACGGGCTATGCAAACGACGATTCAACCAAGAACTATACGAGCTTTACAGCGAAATGACCCTGGTAAAAAAAAACTCCGCATTGGACGTTTAAGATGGCTAGAACATGTAGAACGAATGGGCACCAACGCTCCAGCTCGCAGATCCTTCGATTCCAGACGTCGGACGCAATAGAGGAAGACCTAGCCTTAAGTGGCGCGCACAAGTGGAAACCGAACTCAACCAACTTGTATTGCGCAACTGGAGGCAGTTAGGTAAGGACCGGGATAATTAGAGAGGCATGTTGGTTGAGGCCCTTGTTCATTCCGGACTGTAGCGCCACTTAAGTAAGTCAGTAAGTGTTCTTAAAACTCAGCTGCAATATATCCAGAGATATTGGATAACTGGAAGTTGAAAATCAATTTTCAGAAATCGGAAACTATCCTGTTTAGTACACCGTTGTCTTGGGTGTCTAGGGATACGAGAAAGAACTGGCGAAGGCTGGTGATCGTTTGACCAAACGGAGAGCCACTGGCGTGTAAAGTAAAGTACCTCGGCATCTGATTAGGTGTCTATATTTCGGAATAGATGTTGCTCTGGCGAAAGCTAGGTGGAGCGTTTGCCCTGACAAGAAGATTGTTTTATAGCAGTCGTTTTGACAGGGTGAATGTGATTTGCTACATAGCCCTCATCAGGCCGATGATTTAATATGGGTGCCCGGTGTGGTCAAACGTTGCCCCTTCTCATATGGAAAAGATACGGATGTTCGAGAGGCAGTGTTTGAGAAGCTGCCTTGGACTTCCAACAACATCAGTATCTGAGGTTTTAACCCTGTTTTTGAAAATCCGCAATTCCAACTCTTGTGTAATCACAAAAGCACCCCTTAACTACGCACGATTGCAAAGTAAAAAAGCCATCAATACCACAAACAAACTGAATTCTCCCGAAAAGTATTATGAATCAGACTCAAACCGGCCCTCAAAACCAATCCCTCCGATACGGAAACGCGTATCTGATGTTAACGAAATGGTTGTGCGAAGTTCCGCAAACGCAAACAGGCATTCCGCAGTGTAAACGAATACAAAATTGAACCAGAAAACAATTTCAATTAACCGATGTTGTATTTTATCTGGCGATAGTGTAGCCTACGCATAAATGTAGCGAAACCACTATCGGATTACGCATTCAAAGTGACGCCTGAAATACTCGCCTGCAAATGGCAACGGCAAGGTATGTGGTTTCATAGACGCCGGGGCCGGTCGACTACTACATGTACGAAGACCGTCAATGGGTGCCAGCCAAAATAACCCTCACCGATAAAGTTTGAATGATTATGCGTTATCGTAATTCGCTAAATTTAATTAAATAAGCGAGCTGTGGTAAGGTCGGTAATGTTGGGTGGTATAGGCGAGTGCAATGGATTGGGTTTGGGAACTTAGACGGGCAATACGATTTTGGTGAAGAGGAAATTCAAGCTTTTGTGAGTTCTTGTAAGGTGTGAGATTGTTGAAAAATTACTACGAAAACTGACTAAACCCAGACTAAGATTTCATAAGCACTTGGGAATGGTAAGCTCTAGTAAGTGACTTTGACACCATCATTTACAAGGAGTGTGGGTCGGTGCAGGTGTTAGATTAGATTAGGTTAGGGAGTTGGAAGCAAGTTACCATATCACTGCGGCCACAGTTGGGCCTATTGTGATTTACTCCAGTTAGAGCTCACTCACAAGATAACGGACTTTGTGATGAATTCTAGTAAATCTTTGAGTGAGCTGTCAGATATGTCTTCTGCCTCAAGGTAGGGATGATCTAGATGGCATTGACGTAATCTAATTATGCGGTTACAGTGACACAGGATGTGTTCTGCTGATTCTTCGTCCTCGTTGCAAGAGTAGTCCTGAGTTATTCCCATAGTCATGAGGTGTTGTTTGACTTGACATTGTCCAGTAAGTAACCCTGTGACAGCTCGAATCTGTCTCCTAGTTAGATGTACGAGTTGTTTCGTTCTTGAATGAGAAGTGTCCAGTATTGATTGGCCCTGTTTTGCAGGCATGTTTTAATATGGGACTCAGCAGTGCTGATGGGTATTCCACAGAATGGTCTTGGCATCTTGAAAGTTGATGACGATACCTTTCTGGATAGTATATCTGATATTTCGGTGCGTACATGTACACTGCCTGATTGTATGCCGAATCCGAGAAGCTCAGCTTATATAAGAAATTCTCGACTTATGATACTACTCTGATGATTTGTCAGAAACTCGCAGGAGGAAGGCCTGTAGAAAGCATTTTGGTGTGGAAGCGATTGGAAACGATTAAAAATCTTGTGCTCAACGATTTAGTGCACAAACTATCGCGCCACTGAGCCCCTTTACTCCCCTTTACGTAGATACAATAAAACTAAAGGAATTTGATCATACCCCTGAATTTTAAAGCATATTTCGAGCGGAAATACTAGCTATTAGGGAGTCTTCTTGAGCTGTTATCCTGCTTTCAACCAATAGCTCGCTTATTTTGTACACGGTCAAGCTAATTTTAACTTGGCAATGCCCAGTGGCTGTCACTCTGACTACACATAAAACGAGATAAGTTTTACCTCCAAGTGATAACCACGGGTACTGGCCTCGTCCAACTGGATTTAGCTTACTATACGATAAGTGCGAGTGTTGATAACAAGACGAACAACAGCAACACTATAAACAGCAAGGTAAGAATGGCACGAAATGAATACCCGGCCTGCTGTCCCAGACAAGCTGCTTCGACATATGTGGACAATAGGATGTCTAGGAATTTCAAGGGTAAGTCAGACCTCTTAAACAGAGATGGTGACTGATGAACCGAAAGGCCAACGGCAGCGCTTAATCCCGCAGTGCATACTGATGGCCCCGTGTCCCAGTGGTATCTAATAAATTGGAACTGACCCTCCAGGTTGGAAGTTTTGCTTTGGGTAGTTAACCCACCCACCGGAAAAACTACATGTTTCGAAGCAACCAATAGCCTCGGGAAGGACTGATTTTATTGTGGATAATAAAAGGATTACGAAGTTCGTATCTGCACCTGGAATGTTTCCAAGACACCAGCGAACGAAATGTAACTATCCGCATCAAGGTCAAATTCGCCAACATCAGCCTTAAATGCGCTGACGCCACGACGGAGGAAAATATTTTATAGCTAAGGATCGCTTCTACAAGCTCCTTAACAAAACTATGAGCGACTACCGTGTGCGATGCTAAAATCGTGCGGGGAGATTTTAACGCAAAGGTAAAAAGAGAAGACATCTCTAGCAGTACAGTCGGAACACGACAACACGTCTGGTAACAGACTAAGGCTATTTGACATCGCTACGGAACGAAATGCCACTATAGCCAGTACATGACCTCAATATCCATAAGGGGACATGGCCGTCTCCAGATCAACGAACGGTCAACCAAATTGATCACATTGCGATAGACAATGTGCTGGATGTCCGAACATTCCGAGGAGCCATCATTGACTCCTACCACTCACTACCATGATGCAGCCAAGGTAAGAGTGCGGATATCCAACACGCCTCAACAATCCAGAAATACTGTGAAAAAATTTGATGTCGAAAGAGTGCAATTGCAAGAGACCGCCAAGACCTTCGCGCCACGTGTATCCCTTAACCTCTCGATTAATACCATATCACCACCAACGAATGTCGAAGAACAATGGCAACGATGCCAAAGAGCCATTAGATCAGCCGCAACTGACGGACTGGGTTTCTCCCGCCCACCAGCAAGAAACCCCAGGAATGTCGACAGATGCTCGCAGCCAAGAACGAAGCCTACAAGGCTATTCTGCAGGTGAAGACGGAGCAGCCATTGAGCTCTATAGGCAAAGAAGAAGGGAAGAACATCGGCTTTTCAGAAAGAAGAAAAGGGAGCGCGCGATCGACGATATAGAGAGGTGCGACTCCAGGAACGATGTCCGCAAGTCTTACCAAAGTGTAAAACGTCAAAGCCAAGGATAAAAGACTCGAACACGATCCTGTCGAAATGAAGAAGGAAATATCGTAGTTGAGACACAGTCGATGATGAGGATATGGAAGAACCACTTCTGCAGTCTGTTAAACGGCGATGACGAACAACAGTCCACTGTCAGGAAGAACGAACGATTCAATATTGACAACAACAGCGAAAGGTGCCAACCACACGACCTGAGTGAGGTGAGGATAGCAATATCTCAACTCAAGCTTAATATAGCTACCGGAAATGACGACCTTCCTACTGAGCTAAAGCCGGAGGAGATTACTTGGTAAGTAACATCCATCAACTCATAAGCCAAATCTAGTAGGATGAAGAATTGAAACTCAGCATCGTTTGCTCCACAAAAAAGGAGAACCTCTGAATTGCGCCAACTACAGAGGTATATGCCTCATCAACATCGACTACAAGATCCTATCTGCCGTAATATGTGAATTGTGAAGGCCTGAAGCCGTTTACCAACAACTTGATCGACCCTCATCAGTGGGGTTAAAGGCATGAAAGGAAAGATATGAAAGCGGCAACAATAGGTTTAGTATTCAATGAGGGCAAGACTAAGTATATGCTGTCAAGATGAAAGGACACACAATATCGACAAACTATACAGAACGTCACCGTTGACAGATATAACTTTGAGGTAGTACGGAGCTTTGTCTACCTCGGTACCGATATCAATTCTCACAACAACATCTCGTCAGAAATTAAACAGAGAGTTACTTTTGCCAACCGCTGTTTCCTCGCAGTAAAACCCTCATTCGAACTACTAAGGAGATCCTATATAAGACCCTAATCATCTCATTCCAGTCCTGCTCTACGGCGCTAAAGCATGGACCGTCTCAAAAGCGGATTAAGAAATCCTTGGTCAATTCGAGAAGAAAATTCTTCGAAAAAATCCTAGGTCCCGTTTGCGTTGACGGGCTGGAGACGAAGATTCAACCAAGAACTATACAAGCTGTTAAAAAAAAATCCGCATTGGATGTTTCAGTTGGCTAGGACATGCAGTCTTCGATTACCAGCCAGACGTCGGACGCAGTAGAGGAAGACTTCGCCTTAAGTGGTGCGCACAAGTAGAAACCGACCTCAACCAACTTGAAGTGCGCAACTGGAGGTAGGTAGCTAAGGACCGGGCTAACTTGAGAATCATATTGTTTGAGGCCCAGGCTCATTCCGGACTGAAAAAGACAAGAAGATCCACATAGCATTTCGTTGACACGATCTGCAGTAGGCGTACAACAAAAATCGAGACATAACCCAAAATACCCTTCCCACCTCTTCCAAATGAACAACCGCAAGAAGCAAATGTACAGCCTTAGTGCCTTAGGACCCCCTTAACTACATCAGACTAACTACAAAAAAAATAAACTCACCCATTAGAGACTGGCTGCAACTCGAGCGAGGAAAACTCCTCCTCAACTTCTCCAATGGTCGGCAGCATATTAGAATGCCAGTACATGTTAAAGTACGCCTCTGACGGGCCCGGTCCATTTATAACCTCCGGTGGTCCCAACTTCTCGCCATCCTCGATCTCGTACTCCTTTTCGTCGCCACAGCATTCCTCGTCATCATCACTTCCACTCGAACTTGACGAATAGTACGTGTCAGCTTCCACCTGCTCCTCGGACAACTTTATACACTTCTTCACCACAACCGGAGACTTCGATTGATTGCCCTCTTTCGTCTCCACAGAAGCATGTCCCTCCTCAAATGTCACTTCCTCCTTGCGAACACTTGGCGGACTGTTCTTCCTTACCAAATCAAACAGGCTTGGCATCTCCTCGTTGCCATTCACATCTGTGAACGGATTCTTCTCCCGTTCCTTTTCCTTTTCGAGTTTACTGCTTTCGTAGGTTTGTATCTTGAAACGGATCTCACGGTTTTGGGGTGGTGGCGTCATAGCCTGCTTGAACGTTTGCATTGTTGGCGTTGGCGGTGTCACCGGAATCAGCGTTGGCTCAACAACGTTGTTGACTATAACCTGTGTCGTGCTACTCGGGCTAGTGCTGAGATTTAGCTTGGGTATTTGTGTCTTGCCGAGAGATTGAACCCGCTCTGGGGGCTTAGGCTTTGGACCCTTGCATTTTGTCGGAGTTCCTGAGTCGGTGGGTGAGTTGAAGACCGGAATCAGTGTCCTTTCGGGTGTTCTGGGCCATTCTTTTGCCTTTGAATCTGCTGAATTCGATCGGTGAAGCGGGGTTTTTGTGGGACTACTTGGTTTCAGAATTGGCAGGTTTGTGGGACGTTGGTCCTTGGGACGGTATGATGTTAGTTTGAGGTCAGTTTCGGACTTTTGCTTCTGCACCATTGAGCGTGGCTTGATAGCTATGGTTTCGATTTTGGGTGATTCAACTTCTAATGGCTTTTTGGGCATTAGAACGACGGGGATCTTGGACTTGACAGCTTTAGAGTCATCAGTTTGTTTGTCCACCGCTAGATTCTCCAAGGAGTTCTTAACTTCCGATTCTAGGAACAGTTCACACTGCTTTCTAAGGTCGGTGGTGCTGCTTGAGTGGTTACTGAGTTTAAGCTCACTTTCGGTTTTCGATCGTTCCATAGCTTTTGGTGATGATGATGAGCCAAATACCGCGGCAATAGCTTTTGGGATTTTCGTTATCAATTTGGTGTCCTCGGACTTTGGAGATTCTATTGGTTCCTGAATTTCTGCCTTTACCCCGTTGATCTTGCGCGGAGTTGGTATAATCGAACGCTTCTTTGGTTCAATGATAGCTGTCTGCCTGGGCTTTGGCTTAGGCGTTGGAGCTTCATCTTTAGGTTTTAGTTCTACATTTTCATAGATATTCAGCTTCTCTATCTTCAACTCTACGTTTTCATAGTTGTTGCTCGGTGGGGGTGCCGCAACCTTTTTTACAACTTCTTCAGCTTTAGATGGAGCTTCTGGAACCTTGAACTCTTTCTCCAACATTGTGAAGGGCTTCAGGACTTTTGCTAATTCGGTTTTATTCATAACCGACATTCCATTCACGGCGGCGTAGTTGGTTAGATCCGTATCTGATGAATAATTCGATCCGATAGATAGCTTGTCGACAACCGTTGATATCGTCGAAATTGTACTCGCTGTGTCATCACTCTCCGAGCCGGTGGCCCTGAGCGAATTCTCATCCGAAAAGAGATTTATGTAGTACTCCGCATCTGGCGGTGGTGTAAAGGGTTTATCGTCAACTATCGCCTTTTTGCCATCTTTCAATTGTTTCCGTTTGACCAGCTTCCTTGGTGGAACTGGGGGCGGTGGTGGTGGACTATGTTTTGTACTCCTAGATTCTTCTTCACTGCTACCATCACTAGCCGGCAGTTGACCGTAGCCATTGCGCACCACCAACTGGATGGCCACGTTATCCTTTAAACATCTCACGCAATCGATGCGTGTCATCTCACACACTTCCCTTCCATCGATAGACACAATCTCATCGCCTTCATGTAGGTAACCCCAAGTGGCTTGCACTCGAGACGCGGGACTGTCTTTGGCGCATGACTGTATGAATAGTCGTTGGACTTTCTCACTGCTACGAGTGCCACCTTGAAATTTAAGTCCGAATCCCAATCGCTCACCGGGCAAACGATATACATGAACCGTTTCCACTTCGGCCTGGCCCGATTGGTGGTTGTCTGTGACGGCATTGGTGTGAATCACGGATGTGGTTGATGGCATTGGTGGAACATCGTTTATCGACAAAACTGTTATAAACGACGAGTCTTGGATGGAGTTGCTGCGTTTCACTGCTTGGTGGCGATCATTTAGGTTTGTGTCGGTGGAAGTCGGATCGTCGACTTCAACCACAGTGATGTAGTCGTCCATTTTGTGAGGTTGATGTCTGTGATATGTTGGAATTTGTGGGTGTGGTT